>OY756377.1:15074282-15674282 GCA_963576895.1 Ceraclea dissimilis
ATACCTATTGGATACGTACATCGTACACCTACCGTTTGAAATGTATTAAAGATTCAGTACATTTAATTATATCCCAGAGAGCACGAATTATAACAGGTTTTGCGAAGCTTTTACATACATTTTAAATTATCAGAGCTTTTCTCTCTAATTTATTATTGGAAAACTAATAAGTTCTGCTTATAACGACCTTTCTCTTTTTTGCTTTGTCACAAAAGACAGAAGGCTTCCCCTTTGACTTTCCACATATCGCTATCCTGGGCAAGCTGCATCCATTTGTTTCCTGCGATTCGCCTCACATCGTCAGACCATCTTGCCTGAGGTTTGGCCCATGGTTGCCATTCGAGAATCTTTTTGATCCATCTACTAACTGTGTCCTGCCCAACTCCATTTAAAGGCAGCTGCTCGTTTTACCACGTCCATGACTTTGAATTTCTCTCATGTCAATTCATTTTTCCGTCTCTCAACGAAATACCCAGCATTCTCCTCTCCATGGCTCTCTGTGTTACCAGCAGTTTTTGCGTGATTCGCCCCGTTAAAAGTTAACTGGGCGAATGGGGTTAATGGTTAACTGGGGTTAACTGGAAGAAATCGCAGTTCTGCGATAAGTTCGCCCTAGTGAACAACGTTTTATAATCTGTACTATGTCCATTTTGTATATTTATATGTGTTTGTTGTTTACTTTAAGTTTAAATAAATAAAATAAATAAATAAAAGTTACATAGGTATATCTGCAATATATTTAACACCATTACTCCGGTGAATACGGCAGTAGCGACGTATAACAACACATCTCTCATTATCATAATACCTAGTAAGCAAATGCACTGCGCTGGAGTACAATACTAATATAATATTATAATACAGAGAATGTTTAATCAGGACACTAATGGGAATGTAGAAACTTTATTGTATTCTGCGGCTTGTACCGGTAAAATGTTCTGTGAAGTATTATACACTGAACTTAGTACAAGACACTCGAATTTCAATAAACCCCACATTGTTCAAAGCTTTTGCAGCATCCGTATGATGTATCCATCGACTGTGTGTTTTTTGGGGTTTTCCACTGGGTATATTTGGTGGAAAACTCCAAAATGACACACAGCCCATGATGGGCCTCACACTGTTATATTGCGAACATTTTCATTTTGTGTGTAAATACGTAAAAAATTTAATATTCGACCCCTTTTTCAAAAAAAAAATGTAATTAGGTCAATTTTAGGTACATTTTTGTACGCACAATATTTATTTGTATGATTTCTCAAGTGGTTGGTTGGCAGATATTGTCCATGGTAATAAACCCGCCATTTGTGTATTGCATGTCATTATTTCAACAAAAATTTTATTTATTTATTTAAAACAAGCAAATACATTTTTTGTCTATTATTTCGCAACATTTAACAACAATTCATTGGTGGCCTAAGTTTTGCATGCTGGGATGAGTAGTAATTCAGCGTTTTCTTGCCAGATTTTCTCAATATTTAAATTATCCAGCCCTCATCAATTAAGCGTTATAGGAGTCTTGATGAGAGTTTCATAATCAAAATATAACTATGATAGTGTATATACATAATCTAATATAAATGTAAATAGTACGGTGAAAAGTTTGCTCTTCTTAACAGTAACTATCTCTTGGTATCGTAGTTTAGCTAACTCATCGTATCATATTCTGATATAATACACGAGACCCTCTTTGTTGACGTAACTATTGCGACGATCGTGTTTTGTCTCTGCTCTACAGACTTAACACACCAAAACGATAATCAATAATTTAAGTAGGTAAATTAGATTTTACGGAGATTCTGTACAAAATAATGCAAAATTAACTAATTATTAAGTAATTAAAAAGACAATCTCTATCACAGATATTTTAGGCACAATGGTTCTATTTTAAGCCTCACGCGTCTAAGGCTAATCCTTTGATATCCGTGGTATCTGGATAGGTAAATGTTTCCCAGTATTAGGTTAGTGAGTTTATAGATATGTCAAGACTTTTCTACATTAATACTGAGAAGTGTGTTAAAAAGTCCTGCCTCCGCGTTAAATACCTAATAAAAGAAGAAAAAAAACATAAGTAGGTACCTTACATATTATATTGAGTATATACTACGTATTCGGTTCTTTTTTCGAATACACAAGATCTGCCTACCTACTGATGATTCCAGAATTTTATATACAGACAATTTCACTGTATGCTCTCTTTTTTTCTGTCATTGTTTCTTGGTGCGTAATTTCCATTTAGTGCGGATCGCACTGGGGGCTCCTAGTTTTAGTTAGAATTAAGTGAACCTTCTCTGGGCAATCTTCTTAAATAGGGTTCAAAAAGGATGCGGTAAACTTTGAATAACACGAATAAGGATTAACCTTTATTATTCTTGCATTAGCCTCCACAGCCTCCAAGGTCTGCGGAGGATTATTAGAGGCTGGAAACGTTCTCTTTATTAGATCATCGTACTTTTTATTACGCAAGTTTTCTATTCCCAACCACGGAAAATTTTAATAATTCCAATTTCGGCACTGTCTGTGTTAAGGGCCCGACGACATCCCAAAGCTAAACTTTACCAACCTTATTTAGTGATCGGTAGCCGGCTTGGTAACGCGCTCATCTGTTAGTCCGGTGAGCGCGGGTTCGATCCCGATTCCACTTCACGACACAAGATCTTCTAGTTTACTGTAAAGTAGCCATATCAAACATGCGGTCCACTGAGCATTTTCCTGCGGCCCGAATAAATTTTGAAAACGGCGAGATAATGCGGCTCGCGCGTGTTATAAACTGAAAAACCAAATACTTTTCTGTTCAATACCAAGAAACCAGAAATTTCCTGTAAAACTAATGTTTAATACTTTTTTGTAATGTCTTTTTTATTGGAAATATATTAATATTCTTGTCCTATAATAGTATTTTTGTTTCTTAAGATTTTCTTCTAAGTCTAAGTCTTCTTTGAGATTAAGTTTTGCGGCCCACCTAGTCTATGGTCTTCTTGCTTTTACCCACTAGTGACTTTGAGTTTGACATGGCTGCTGTTAAGTGCACAAAGATGTATTTGGTAACTAGGTTCTTAGGAAAAACCCACACAGATTATGTATCAGATAAAAGGTTGGATATATCGTTCCTTTTTTTCAGTGGCGTACTTTTCATCGGTGTATTAAAATTGTATAATTTTTACTTCAGGATGTGGGCCCCTTAATAATGACCTTCAGTTCTTTCTCACCTGATTCTATTTTCTTGTGAAGGTTTTTTAATAAAAGGCGAAATATTTTGTTCACTTCGTAGGTAATGAAAAATTTAATATACCGACAACTTGTTTATTATGAAATTTTCACTTTGTTAAAAAATATGAAAATAAAAATAATTTACAGTCGAAAAGGGCAAGAGATAAAAACACCTCTCCTGATTTTATTCCAGTTTTAGTCCTATTCTACATCTGTACTATCACAGTGCATTCCAAAATTTAAAAAAAATAATGAAGTAACCAGTAAATGATGTGTGACTGAAGGACTCGTTTTTGGCGGGAAAATTTTGAAAAAAATACTGTGTGAATATTGGCATACCAAAAAAAGGAGACATTTGAGACTCAAGATCTGGACAACCTTACTAAATATGCTTTGGAAGAAATAGGGTAGATAGATTGGACGACCGTAAAAGATTTTTGAAAACTTCACAGACATCAAAAATTCCCCTTAATTTTTTTCGAAAGACGGCAATTATTTTCCAAGTAAAAAATATTTTTCGTATTGATAATATTCATAAAAATCTAGTGAATAACCGTAAAAGAAATTTTGAATGACCCCAAAAAAGTTAAACAAAAACGCTATTTTTAACATTTTATCATGCGTTCATGAAATTTTGAACCTTAACGCCGTGGGAAATGACAGTGGCGTCATTTTTGGGCTCTTAAACGTCAGATATTTTGATAACAAATTAATGTACTTACACAGAAACGGCCTCTATCATGTTAACATTTTTTTACAAGTTAAAAAAAATCGTTCAACCACGACACATTATCTATGAAAGAAAAAAAATGATTGTCCGGTCATACCCGAGGTATGTTTTGATTCCCACAAACAGAGCGACCCTTTTCAACCCTCTGGTGTCCGAACCACGAAAGGACGGACCCGTATAATGGACGGGGCCTATTAATCCCCCCGCAGTTAATCGCTTTTGGGTCCTGACCGAACCAATAAGTGCATAATTGAGTTCCTTATATTATATTGTGGACAGATTACACTCGTATCCATTATCTGTAACGCAACCCTGGAATATCATTATACAAACTATGTATAGACGTTGATAGGTTGCTTTGTTTAATTAATTTCTCCGCTCTGATGAAACTGAACCCTAAATTGGATTAATTAACTCCAAGATATAAGCACTGTGTTGTTAGATGTAGGTGGGTTTACGAGAAGTATTCCAGATTTAGAGATATAAAAAAAACTTTCTATGAACCACGCTTATTGGCCCATTCCATAACACGAAAAGAACCAATCATGTTAGACACTTTGAAAAACAACCTAACAAACTAGTGCCTAATTTAAGGCTCCCGAACAAACTATGATATCACGGTCATTTCCACGGCAATAAAGTTCAAAATCGCGTGAACAATCGCATGATAAAATGGTAAAAATTCCTTTTTTCGATTTTTTTGAGGTTAATTTCGCTTCAATCAAAAAACCTTTACGGTTATTCCCTAGATTTTAATGCATATTATCAGTACAAAAAAAAAATCACTTGAGATTTAGAAAAAACATAGAGACTTATTGGTCGAGTGGCTATGCCTGGTGACCTCCTGTGTTTCCATGAGGAAATTTACATTAGTTAGTGTGAAAATCCAAATTCTGTAATGTCCATTCTGCATTCGACAACACTATCAAACGTATGTCGTATATAGTGTTAATAATATTGAGAAGGGACTGCCTGTTTGGGGGCGTTCGTCCAGAGATTGATGGATCAGCACAACACAACACTAAATCCAACCACGCCCTACAAGATTCCACTACTTGCAATGACTTTTGCACTATACTACCCTACATAAGTTATTCCAACCAACTGAGGCGTTTAGTCCTCAGCTTTTTGTATCTGGTATTGCTCAAGTAAACAGCGAACAAACATCCTCATGAAATGAGGATATTAAAGAAAGTAAAGTTTTGCATGGAAACTACCTCAAGTTTTCCAGACATTTTTTTTAATGGATCTGAGCTTGTCGAAGTATACTCAAATACACCTTTGTATACTTTCCTATTAACTTGTGTCGTGAAGTGGAGTAAGTCGACATCGGGGATCTAACATGCGCTCACTGGATTAACAGTCAAGCGCGTTGATAAGCTGACTACTGACCACCTCAATTTCATATTTATTTTACGTACATAAACATGTAAATAACAACAGTAGCTGAAAATCAATCATTTCCTCGGTAAACTGAGGCATAAAGTGTGATTCGTGTATTAATAAAAAATAAAATAGGTCCCAACAGAGATCCATGGGGAATACCCCGTCTTCATCACGAATCTCTTCAATTTCTTTTGAAATGTGTTTTGCTAACGTAGCATTTCTCTTTCTATTTCAGGTGCAAAGAACCAGGTCGACTTCTACCAGTCGAGAAACTTCCAGCGACCTCCGTAGTCATCTGTTTCCACAACGAAGCCTGGTCAGTTTTGCTGAGGACAGTCCACTCCGTCCTGGATAGATCACCAAAGGAACTGATCAAAGAGATTGTACTCGTAGACGACTTCTCAGACATGCGTAAGTTTAATTGACAGATTGGATGTCACGGCCTTTTCTCTAGTTACGTTATCTTCTTCTTCTCTGGTCTTCCTCTCTCCACCGCTGGATAAAGCCCTCTGCCAACTTCTTCCACTCGTCTCTCCTGTGACCCTTCCACATCTAGGTTGCACCAGCGATTTGGACAATGTCGTCGGTCCATCTCTTTGGTGGCCTTCCGGCACTCCTTCTATCTGTTCAAGGACTCCATTTTAAAATTCGTGGCGTCCATCTGGTGTCATCTTGCCTGGACTATGTCAAGTTCCGTTATAGTAATCACAAAAAAAATCCTGCCAGTTGTGTTAGTTGTTGTTCAAATTAAATACCACGTGAAGAAAATGTCCTTCTCTCTTTTCTTCATGGAATCTTTTTATACCAATTCTATTTTTTTTCCATTTCAGCTCATACGAAGCAGCAGCTGGAAGATTACATGGCGAACTATCCGAAGGTGAAGATCATACGAGCTGCTAAGAGAGAGGGTCTGATCAGAGCTCGACTCCTGGGAGCCAAACACGTCACGGCTCCCGTCATCACCTATCTGGACTCCCATTGTGAATGTACTGAAGGTAAGCCATGTTTCTGTCATTTATGTTCCCCTGGTATCCGTTTCGGAACTGTCAGACAGAATATAGTGACTAAACGTCACTTCGATGTTGTGTTTGTTTATTTTGTTGAATCATGATGGTTAACTTTGTGGTTTTCCTTCACTATTGCGGCCTGGTAAAAATGTCACAAAAGAGTCATGTATGACTCTGAAAAAGAATTTAGCTGGTGGGGCCGCAATAGTGGAAAAGTGCTAGCTTTAGTTTTTACATTTCGGTAAAACCTTCTGTTGTCGTGGTCAGGGTGTTGAGATGTGATTAAAACTTAAGAAAATAACAATTCCGATTAACCCAGATTCACTTAAAAAAAAAAACAATATCTTCAACACCGACCAGATTTTCCCAATACTTTTCGCTTTCGTCACATTCAAATGTCCTGAAATAGTGTAGTCCGTCAACATTGACAGACTGTAGCTAGTATGATAACAATTATTTTTCGTTCTTCCCTCAGGTTCAGGTAGCTACTTGGTATTCATTGGAAAGGATAACGATGGGTCATGTATATCGAAAAACATTATTCGGGAAAAAAAATACTTCGAATATTCTCGTCAACGTGAACTTCGGGAATGTCGAAAAAAATATAGCAGAGATATTTTGGACGGTTTCACATCGGGAAAAATAATAATTACTTTTTTTTTCAAACCCTTTTTTAAAGTTAATCCGTATGTTAGGTTTTCCCTACGGTCACGTCCCGGATTGTGTGGGACACCCTCCCACTCTGGGATCTGGGACATGGGACATTAAAAACAGATTATGTCGTGTCATTGGGTTTGGCTCTCTCTCCCAATGTGCCTTCTTTCCCTACCTTTTTTTTCTAATTTGATTTTTTCCCTCAAGTTCTAATTTATTCTCTCATCATCCGACCTTTCGTACCACAATCTTACCACCTGATCAATTTTCTTTAATAAGATATTCCTCTCTTAGATTCTTGACCTTGTGTGTGACTCTGCAAAGGTCTATTCTGTAGACCAAGGGTGGCCAACCTTTTTCAGCAGCCGGGCCAGATTCTAAAAATGAGATGGTATACCGGGCCGCACAACCAATTTTTTGAAACAAAAAAAATAAGACATAGGTTCGTCTCGGGGAGGGGGGGTAGGCACCAGAGTTTAAAATATTGTTATGACCTAAAAAAGTGTAGTAGCGCTGCAGGCGATTTTTTTTTCTTGCAAAACTGAGTGGAGAAGGCTCGCAACAAAATGTGTGAAAAACATTTTCTAATTAAACAGATTACCCAAAATAGCGCCGCAGGCGAAATTTTTAAGGGAAAATGGGTGAAGTGACGAATCTGATTGTCTTTCTATAACAGGCAATGCATACGGTTATACGTATTGTAAGACGGCTTCGCGGGCCGCATTTAGAACCTCGGCGGGCCGCGGGTTGGCCACCCTAGCTGTAGACGGTTAGCTCAGCCGGTAGCACCACAGACCTTCGTGGTTGAATGTCAGTGTTAAAAGTAGGCATTATATTGATACTACAGAAATTTCAAAAAACGAGACACTTTAGATCTCGGCAACCTTACTAAATATCCTTTGGAAAAAAATAGGGTAGATACATTGAACCTTTATCTAGGGAATGACCCTAAAATATTTTTTATATCCAGATTGATTTCTTCGATAGTATAGATTCCGAAAGACAGTAACTCGTTTCCCAAAAAAACACGGAGACTTTTTTTTTGTATTGTCAAAATGCATTAAAATCTAGTAAATAACCGTACAGGTTTTTTGAATGGAGCGAAATTGACCCCTAAAAGTTAAAAAAATGCTATTTGGAACATTTTTTCATGCAATTGTTAATGCGATTTTAAGCCTTATAGTCCAAGAGCCCGCTGCTTAATTTATGACGTATCTGTTTTTTGATCGAAATGTAGTATAAATGATAGCTTACCAATAGGGTATTACATCGCACTAGGGTTGCCTATCAAAATCCTGCCGCAACCCCCCCTGCCCCCCCCCCCCGAAAAGGTCCCTCTTCGCGGTTTTTCGCATTTTATAGGAATATGGTAAGAGATAGAAGAAAGTAGTCAATGACAAAAATAATCCGCTTTTTTTTTCAGGATGAAGTGTAATCATAATTCTGTAAACAAGAAGGACTATATTTACTCATTATTTTAATAGATTTTTCTTTTACAATTAAAGCGGATATATGTTTTCATTATATTTCTCTAAAAAAAATATTCACTGTTGGTTGAATATAAAAATTATTCTCTCTGTAAGTTGTGCTTACCGGAAGTGGCACTGAAACCCTTTCATCCAACCGGAAGTCCTCCATATTGGCTTCCATTTGCCCCTCGCAACCATCTGATTTATTCAGCGTCGTAAATTTGTCGAGAGCGTCTGTGAGATATCACGGTGGAATTGAGATAGACATTTGAATAGAATCAGTGCAAATAGAATTTATGACACAATTCTAAAATTATTGTAATTCGTATTTTATTTCAGGCCTTTTAGACATAAAACGGGCCCAAGTGGGAAAGATGTATGGTAATTTTTGGATTCCTTCATACCTTTTTAATTTAATTTTTAATTTTATTTATTAATAAAGTTACAAATACAAAATTTATAACTTAAAATTAACAATTACAGAACACAATATACATATTTTTTTAATAACTATAAAAATACACTTTCAGACGTCGTTATCTTTCATTCATTCATTCACACAGGTTGTCACGCGACCAAAGCCATTGATCTTTTTTCAAATAAGTAATTGTAACATCTCACCCGAAAAGTCGAGAGAGTGGCGGCCCCCCTGACGTCCAATGGCAGATTATTGAACAGCCTAAACCCCTTATAGAATAGACTGTTCTCAGTGGCCGATAGTCTTGCCACCTGGAGGCGGAACCCCTCCCGACCCCTCGTGCGGTATCCATGAACTTCATAGTTGTATTTTACATTTTTGCTAAGGTAGCGTGGCACCATATCATTCTTAATTTTGTAAATAAATACCATAGTATTGAAATAAATTTGTTGCTTTATATCTAGAAACTTTAACCTTTGTAGCATTAATCGAATTTTTGCATATCTGTTGAAATTCAAAATTGTCCGCATTGCCCTATTCTGGAGAATTTGTAAGCTCTTTAATTCCGTATCTGTAGCAAGAAAATGTACTGTTGCACAATAGTTCATCCTTTCCTTTATGGGGTGCTGAATCTGAATCCAAAGTTTGACAACCAAATTTCGTGAAAAAAACATCTGTAAATAAATTGCAGTAGGGCTGTCAAGCTCCAAAAACTGGTAAAATAAATATAGTTTGAATTATGAGATTTGAAAACGTATGGAGAATTGTTGACCTAGTTATATTTATGCCAAATTTTAACAATTATTCTTATGACTTGTTAGTATAAGTAGTTAATTTTTTAAAGGCTGGATATGTTTATAAATTGGTGCGCATTTTTGGAAAAACATTGTCAAACGGCTGTTTAATAAATTGCCATAAATGTATAAATAAATATAAATGTATAAATAAAATGTAGTATTGATGAAATGATATACTCCCACCACATGATCGTGTAGGGTCGCGAAGGCTCGGTGTTCATGAGTAGAAAGGCCTCAACGGTCGGTTACGTACACGTCAAGACAAACATTTTCATCCACACGCCTTTTTACTCGTTCGCGGCGAGGGTCGGAGAGCGTCTGGCGCCAATATTACCATATCATGAATCCTGCTTAACAATTTTCAAAACTGGACCTCTGATCCTCAAATGTTGTATTGTTTATACTAAATAAACTCATCATTGTTTAAAAATTAAACAAACAGTTTACCGCTTCTATTCAAAGGAAGAATTCAGGGTAATTCCGTAGGTATCAAAATATTTTTGCAGTACGTACTTAGGTCATGAAATGTTATCCCTTTTAGCTAAAAATTTGAAAAATCGTTCTTTCAAAATAAATTATTTTACCGTCCTTGATCGAAGGCTCTTGGTGATAGTCCATTGTAAAGATATTTAAATGAACTACTGTATAAAACCAAATATATGCGAGTGAGGCATGGACGTGGCTGAAGAAGGAAGAATCAGCTATAAATGCTGTTGAGATCGCTGAGAAGAATGATTGGAGAGATAGGATAAGAAATGAAGTGATCAGAGAGTTGAGTGAATGTAAAACGGATGTTGTGACTAAAATGAAAGTGAACTGGCTGAGATGGTCGGGACATGTTGAGAGGATGATCGATGAAAGGATAACAAAGAAAATATACCTGGGAGAAAGAAGGGGCGTAGGGAAACGCGGCCGTCCAAGAACTGGCTTAACCACGTAGACCAGATTCTCAAAGACGGACGTGATCTGAGTAAAAGGAATCGTAGAGTGTGTAATTGTGTATGAGAAATTGTATGAATGTGACGGAAGCAAGAACTGGGTGTACCGATAAGAAAGTCTGCCGATCTGTTTTCTCTGCTTTCCCCGCAAGGGATGGGGCGTGAGGGGATTGACTAGAATAAAACCAAAAATTTTAAACGGTATGACATTCATTGTCTTTGGAAAACATATCAGAATTGTTGAAAACGGAATTGTTTGTAGAAAAACATGATTTCTTCATCATATGTGCAATAATTTAACAACTAGCTCCATCTTACGAGATATGTTCCAAACTGAAATCTCGCAAAAAATGGAAACCTAATTAAATATTACACAGGGATAATATTCGACTGACTGTAATGTTGTGATATCTCTTTGACTCGCCATATGAAAAAATAAAAAACGTACCTAATAACATAAAATATGCTTTCATGATCAAATCACACAGGAAAAATATCAAGGGAAAAATATCACATGGAAAAATAACACGGAACAACACATTTTTATTTTTATTCAAAATGTATTATACAATTTGGTTGTCATACCATAGTTAACATAATTTTTATAACGGTAGAGTAGATAGATTATATTTAACATGTGACGCCCGCAGAGACATCAACAATACATGAATACATTGTCATACACAAAAAAAACATCTCATGTTGACTTTCCAATTAAGGGCAGCTTACACCAACAAAACAACAAAGGCTGTCAAAAAATGGTAATAATAAGCCGACTAAAGCCAAGCAGTGCTCGCAAAAATACCATCAAACAACGAAGTCGTTCTTTCTATGTGAGATTTTTCCTGTGATATTTTTTACTCTGATATTTTTTCAGAGTTATTATTTTTCCTGTGTGACGTGATTTTTAAGCATGTGAGATTTTTTCCGTGTTATTTTTTCCACGAGTGATTTTTTCCGTGTTATTTTTTCTCGTGTTATTTTATCGTGTAACCATCTGTAGGTACGTCGTACGGCCCATATTGAGTATGGCGGCTAATGGAGTTGTGAGGTTATGGCTTCATAAATTTAATTATGTAAAATTCCTGAAATGTCCATCTCTCGTTCTGTAAAAACATTATTATGTGAGAGCCTACTCGTGCGTCTGTTTATGAGGGCAGAATTTGGGTATTTTTTTACTTTGGTAATTTTGGTATATTATCGTCATAAAAAAGAACCACGTATCAGCCAACATTAGATATTTTGAGTTTTTTTTTTGTATCGAAATGAGTAGCTATTTAAATTTAAGGAAACTTTTCCCCTTTTACATGGATCACTCGTATATAAATCAGGGAATTTACCATCCCTAAAATACCTGCAAAATTTCGAATATTTACTTAGTGGTCGCGTCACTTCTGTGTTCAGCCGGTTCATCATGGATGCTTTCACTTTTGATTCGGGGAATTATTCTGTAAAAGTGAACCGTCTGATATTGGCTTTGGATGGATATATTATTTCAATCGTAAAAAGTCTGAGTTTCCATAAGCAACCTCTATTTTCCAACCCTCTATCCCACGCAAATGTATAGAATTTGTTTTTCCTCCGAAAATCAAAAATCCCCTCAAAAGTCGTAGCTCGTCATCGAAAAAACTATTTTTCGACGTGTCAGTCTAATTTCTTTCTTCATTTTTGTTTCTTCATACAGAAACTAATGAATTAACACATTGCTACTAAAATAATAATAAAAAAATGATATAGAACTAAGTACATAGGTACCTTTCCTTACGATAATTTTGGGATAAAATTTGAGTAATAAAAGCGAAAATCTCGAATAACTCGAAAACCGTGAGACTTTGAACTGAGCTAAGTTTGGCTCAAAAGATCCTAAATGACCTCTACTATCAACCCTGAAGATATCTGTATCCATCTATCAAACACCCAGTATATGAGCCACCGAGAAATCGCCTTATGGGCGAAAAAGCAGCCAGGCTATTATTTTTAAAATATGATTTGCCACCTTTAAAATTTTAATACTAATTACATGTTCAATTTGATGGTTATTACGATTAAAACCAAAATTTAGTGTTTTTTTTGCCTTTCCTGAATATTCGCATTCGTACTCGCTTTGCACATTCGCTTTCGCGAATGTCTAAAATATGACATTCGTAACATCCTTGATCTATACTATCTGCCCTAAAGGTATCTGTATCCATCTATCAAACATCATGTATAATATGTTTTTTACCAAAATTTTGGAATATTATTTTTATATCATTTATGAATCAGTTCTTGTATAAACATTACTACATCTTCTTCTTCTTCTTTTACCTCTTGGCTTTCTTTTGGGATTTATCTCGTTATATTTTCTTCTTTCTCTGTATAATATTTTTGTTTGCATTCGAAATTGGACTTTCTCTTCAAAAAAAAAAAGAAACATTTGATGGAAAAAAAGTATCTGAAAAGCAGTGGCGAAGGGTGAATTTCTCTATGAGGGAAGCCGAGCTAACATTTGTGTACTAAATTATGTCAAATTAAAAAAAAAAAAAATCTATTAAATGTACACATGCACACTTCAATTAACCTTCAATCAATTCAAATCTTTAAAGCTCGCAACCCAACTATAACGTCACGGTCATTTCCCACGGCATTAAGATTCAAAGTAGCGTGAATAATCGCATAATAAAAATAGCGTTTTAGGTCAATTTCGCTTTAATCAAAAAACTTCTACGGTAATTCCCTAGATTTTAATGCATATTATTAGTACAAAAAATTCTCTGCGACTTTCGGGAAACGAGTTTTTCTGTCTGTCGGAAAAAAGATCAGAAGTGTTTTTCACATTTTTTTTCGAGAAATCTATACAGGATATAAAAAATCTTTTACGGTCATTCCCTAGATAAAGGTTCAATATATCTACTCCATTTTTTCCAAAGCATATTTAGTAACGGTTGTCGAGATCTAAATTCTCCCGTTTTTAGAAATTTTTGAAATGTCATTAAGCGTAGTCTAAAAAAAATCAAAAGGTAACTCGACGGGAATCGTATTCTTAGGTATCATCGCACTGCCGAGTAGGTACTTTGTTTGACGAGCTCAAGGGGTAGGTACTGGCTTGTTATCCTTCAATTTTTAATATATTCACCCCCACGGAAGAAATATTATAAGTAATTTTTTGCTTGTATAATCAAAGTCCCGCTATTTGGGTCACTACCCCTCGGGCCATTTCCCAATTAGATACGTATTTTTGAGATTTTCTTATATTTATTATTTATTTTCATTCTGTTCCGTGATTTATATTTGAATATCAAATTCTTGGAAAGTGAAAAATAATGACATAGCTTCATTTCGACATTCGGCGTTCCTTCTAAGAACGCAAAGCTGTCGTGAAGAATGAAATTTTATAAAATAGTCCTACCTACACCCTCATGCCGCGTCCCTTACGGAGTAGACAGAGAAGACAGAACGCCAGACTGCCCTATCCTTACCCACACTTCTAGCCTCCGTCACATTCATGCAATTTGCCATACAGTCCTCCGATTTTTTTTTACTCAAAATGCGTCCGTCCTTAAGTCAGTCCCTCACACCTCTTCGCTTACCCGTATATAATATATTTTTAGTCTTTCTATCGTCACATATTCTTTAAAGTGTCCAAACCATCTCAGTTTATTCACATAGCTCTAGACTCTAGAAAACATCCAAACTACCAAAGTATAGTAAAGTATCAATAACGTCATTGATCGTACAGCAAGACTTAAATGGCAATGGGCAGGGCACATAGCAAGACAAGACGAAAATAGACGGACACCCAGACTCGTAAAATGGAGGCCATGGGAAAACTGAAGAGGTTTCGGAAGGCCCCAGAAAAGATGGGCGGACGACGTGACCTCGGTAGCGGGCAGGCAGTGGATTAGAAAGGCGATGAGGGATAGAAAAGACTGGAAAAAAATGGAAGAGGCCTATATCCAGCTGTGGAGGGACCAAGGCTGATGAAGGAGAAGAAGAAGATCAATAACGCTAATTTGTGTCCAAAATTTACGATTTTCAATGAGAATTTCCGAAAGAAAAGAATGATTTCCTCAACTAGAACTTTTTCACCTAATTGTGGTAGGAACCATCAACCAGCCCTAAATACATTATTAGGTTCATTATTGGCAAACTTATTTTGGGGATGAAGGATAGAGTCGGGTTGGAACTTCAGTATTTTTTAAATACAGATATATATGTGTGTCACCTGTAATCGGTGGCAAACCTCAATGCTGAAGGAAGTGTAAAATCTCGTTTCAATAATGTTAAAAATCTCCCAAACAGGGGGTGCCCAGTTCAGATCCTAGCGCTGACGATGTATGTGCACTTTGAGACACAGGTTTTTAGCTTAGTATATGTATTATAGAAAAGTATCTTAGTTTGTAATAAAAACACAGATTCTTTAAAAAAAGAAAAAAGCTTAACAAACGCCGTAAAAATAATCAAAATGAGTAGGGGGCCTATTCTGAAACTCAAAAGATCTCACAGGGACACAGGGACAACTGTTACATACGGGAAAAATCATTCCTAAAACTCTTGAGAGATTCGAATTAAAAAAAAAAACATCTTCTTCTTTAATTAATTGTTTATTTTTTGTTTGAAAACTTTTGTTACGGTCTCCCGTCACTTACCCACCCCGCGATCGGGACGCCCTCTTCCGTCAGTTCCGTCACGCTGTGGATTCTCTCGTCATTTCCGATGACTTTTCTTTTGACAAGGGGATTACGTCGACTTCTCCCTCTCTCAATGCCACTTTACAAATCCCTCAGTAATGACATTTCTCGTCTGTTTGCTTTCCGACCGACACTAACGCCACCACCACGCCACTAGCTCCACAAATAAAACAAACAGACGGGAAAAGTTGGAATTATAACTCGGAAGAGCAGAAAGTAATTATTTCCAAAGGAAATTTATTTTTGTTTATTTTTCAGAGTAAAATGAGTAGTATTCATTTATTAATTTTCTCCTCTCGAGGGATAGTGTATATTATATTTAGAATGTTGAATCTTTTGACCGGAAGGTTCTTGGTGAAAGGTAAATACTGTCGTTCATTATTTCTTTAGTGCAAATTACCCAGTTAGTGCAAATTACAATGGTGGCTTTTAAAAACATTGGAGTACATGGTTGGCGCAGTTGGTTAGAGTGCGGACTTCAAATCAGAAGATGCCGGGTTCGAATCTCCACTTCACGACACAAGCTTTTATCATACTGTAAAGTGTGCAGAAAAGTGTTTAGCGTACACCCTTAAAAAATAAACACGATGTTTTGTATTTCCCACAGACTTTGTTAATTAAACAGGCGACTAGTTTACGGACCATTCTATTACTTTGTCAGGGCAATACAAAGTGATGTGTAAAAATATGAATCACCCTTCCAAATATTGTTTAATACAGAAGAGAACACGCTGTAGGTATACAATAACAATACAGACCTGTCAGATTGTATGTACATACATCTATGTAAACCTGCTGATTATTTTGTGTGATTCAGAAGCCAAATATCGCTTTTACTTTTTTTTTTATTCCAATAATACCACGCGTATTTTTTTTCACTCCCTCCCCCTGATTTCTTCCCATCCATACAATACACAGTCGCCTGTTTTCGAGTTAGTAGCTACCCAACCATGCCCCCCGCCTTTAGAGGGTGACGTTTTTATTATTGAGTGTACACATACAAAATAAATACTTAATAAAAGGAATCGTACCTTTCAGAATATCGTGTATAATTTATAAGATGAGAGTATTGACGTTTCGAATGGGTACGTAATAAGATATACTACCAAATTCTATATATTGACGTTTCCGGGTTAAGTGCCTTCTACTCGTAAGATATATTATTATTATCTACTGTATGCGTAAAAATTACGTGATTTTTTTATTTAGAAACATTCGTTTCTTGTGTTTTTGTACACACACGGCATTCGCTGGTTCCCCCATTATTAGGATATATCTACCATCCATAGGATCGTTCTATGTTTAGACTAACTGTGTGAATAAGTAAATAAGATAATTGTATTGTATTATAAGGAACTTTTGTAAACGTTAAGGGTTTCGTATAATCAGGGAGGGGTCTGTTGGGGGAGCCCTTCTGTCGAACTTCGAGCCCTTCCTAGTATATACTGTTTCTTTTTTAAATATTGGATGACATAGGAACTGGCGTTTCTTTGGCATCCAAGAGTTGCTGGGCGGGAGCACCCCTTAACAAATATATTGCGATATTCTAGAAGTGTTCTTCAATATATGCTTCCTAGGTGTAACATTTTGGTCCCCACGAGCCACATATACTCTTAAGTTGTGCTATAGATGTTGCATAAATACCGGCGTTTTTACGCACTTTTATTCAACTTTTTTTTTAAATCTATTACTCGTATAGGTACCAATAGCAGGGTTTGTTCCACCTGTCATGAATATTGTCCTAATGATATATTTTTCGTCCTCTTCTCAGCCCTATTTTTTTCGCGGATATAGGCTTCTTTCAAAGTTCTCGTTCCTTTCTGTCGCTCGTCTTTTTCGTCCGCTGTCACATCTTTCCTGTGGACTTCTGACACCGCTTTAAACTTTGCAGATTTCACGGTCCTTGTCAATCTCTACTCCATTCTTCTCGGGTGTACAAAGTGTAGATTGTTGATGTTGTCGAGCTTTAGTCCTGAAGATGGCCTCAGCAAGTAGGCTGAAAGGTCGACAACATCGACAATCTACACACGGTACACCCGAGAAGAATGGAAAAGAGACACCGCTTTTGTTTGCCTATGGTCTCCATTTTATAAGTGTGAGTGTCCACCTACTATTGTCTTGCCCTTCCCTAGTTATATGGTCAGCCACCGCCTCCTAGAGTAGATACTCTAGCGACTCTAGCTGTAACAATTGGCAACATAGCATAATGATCAAACAGGACCACCACTGCTGTCAAATCTCCTAACATAATCTCCTAACGACGGTGGCGGCAATCTTGCCTACAATGTTTTATCTCTACATCATGGCTAGAGAAAGACAGAAATGACAAGGTGGCGGTGGGTCAGCCCAATTCCATTTTAGTGAGGCCGTTTTATATAAATAGATGCTTGTGAATAATTTCTCAACCGCATTATTCCCTTTTGGTCTATTAGAAGCGTTTGAAGTATGTTAGCATAATTTCCCAGTGTCTTTTTTCCTTCAATTTCCCCACAGAGAATAGCGATGATGTCGGTAAGTGTTTAGCGTAAGACGAAAAGGGTTTAAGAGTATGAATACCGACATTTCAAAAAATTCTAAAAACGGCAGACCTTATATCTCGACAACAGTTACTAAATATGCCTTGGAGCAAAATAGGGTAGATGCATTGAACCTTTATCTAGGTAATAACCGTAAAATATTTTTTATATCTTGTATAGATTTCTCAAAAAAAATAAATTAAAAACACCTCTGTACTTTTTTCCGAAAGACGGAAACTCGTTTCCCGAAAGTCGCGGAGTAAAATTTTTTATTTGTACTGATAACATGCATTAAAATTATGGGAATAACCGTAAAAGTTTTTGATAGACGCAAAATTAACCCCAAAATATATATAAAACGCTATTTTTACCATTTTATCATGCGATTGTTCACGCGATTTTGAACCTTAATGCCGTGGGAAATGACTGTGACGTCATTCTTGGTGCCAAGCCCTTAAGGGTATTTTGTAAATGTTTTCTTTTTATGGCTAGTTGTTGCTGTTGTCGTGGCTATAACCAAAAATAAACGAGTTCTGGGAATTGGTCAACGCTCCTTAAGTGTTTCTGTGTTTTTTTTTTTTTCAGGAAAACTTTTCAAACAGTTTACGCCTGTTTAGGGGATAATGCCGTCTTATCGGATATCGATGGTTTTTTTATCGGGATTAACAAAATACCCTTCGTTTACGTATCAAACATTTTTTTTAGAAAGAATCAGTATTTTTTTTTTACCACACTGTCATATTCTGCGTCAATATTTTCCTCTTCAAATTTTTATTACTTCTCAATGTCCCAGTAACTTGAAATTTTTCACACATTTGCTTAAATTTACCGTTTAAAATTTTAGTACTGTTTTATCATTAACAGTTTCAGTGTCAATTTTAATTAATTTAATTTGTGTGTGGAGACACATAAATGTGATTATTTTGACGTTCTTTTAGGATGACCTATTTTAGAGATTCATTTTGGATAGTGTGTGCGTAAATGATGAACAGTATTATGAAAACAGGTTGGTTAAATCCAATTCAGGTCAGGATGTAAATTGTCCAAAACTACATAGGATACGTCAACAACAGTCAGTCAATCTTAAAGGACACGAAATATTCCCACTAGTCGCCCCGATTTAGCACATTAAGCTGCATGTGTTTTTTTGTTCACATTGTCTACTCCTTAGATGACGCTTACTTACTGCTAGCCACTTGCGTTCCACTACTGGACATAGGCCTCTTCTTAACTTTTCCACTGTCTTCTATTTTGGGTTATGTGCTGCCATCTACGACCCGTAAGCTGAACAATGTCATCTGTCTACCTGTTCTGTGGTCTTCCTACGCCTTCCTTTTGTTCTCCCAGGGCCTCCACTTCAGAGTTTTAGACGACGCTACGTAAGAGAATAGGTACACGAAAGACGACTGCTTTAAGTTCGCGGACTGTATAAAAATAAAACACGGTGTAGGTATTTCTATACCGTAATCCGTAGACAGTCCGTCATTTTCACAACACGCCACCAACGGTTATTATCGCCCTAAATCTCTTTATTTCACTTTCGGACGGTTATTTTCGCCCCCACCGTTGATTTTATCGTCTCGCCACGTTCGGTGAGATATGAGATCCTTGTATCGCGATAACGCTTCTAATAATAAAAGTCACTCTCGCAGTAGAAAAAAACTGTTAAATTTAACGTCTTCTTTGCCCAAATTCGATATTGTTATTGTGGGTATTATCGTATTTTCTTTGTGATACCCATGTCTATAAAAACGCTATTAAAAGTAGCCCATGGAATTACAATTTCTACAATTACAGCTTATTGTAGATTCATGAAAAAAATTAAAACTAAGAAATCGACTGAATGATCATTTTTTCTATTTTTCCCCGCATTTCTATTTGTTGTTCCGCGTCTCCAAGTCTACAAAGCTTTTCGCCCTTTTCTCATCTGCGCTTCTAGCTACTTGTCCCGACTATTTCCATTTTAGTTGTCTTTCCAAAACCTACCCAACTTGATCAATCCAATTCTTCTTTTGATCTCAGCAGTCTGATTTCTTTTCTCCGTTTTGCCGGAATTATGTCCCGATTTCATATATGTCCCTGTTGCATTCAATAATTAAGTAAAAAAAATCCATGAAAATTCGCTTCAGAAAATACTGAATTCTGAGTCTTTAGAATGCATGGCGAGTCTCTTACCACTGAGTATTTATTCTAAACTAGTTTTTATTTCGGTAGGGGGAAAAAGCCAGTATTTAAATTATGGTTATTCAAAATTTGTGTCTTTTCATAATGATAAATTAATGATTTTTCATAAAACTCACTGAGGACATTAGAATTTGTGTATTCAACAATCCACCTCAAATAATATTCTCCAAATCATCCACCACCACCCCTTTAAGAGAGAAAACAGACTCCAGCGCCCCCTTCCTACGGTGTCCGGTAAGTTCGTCTAAAATCAATTCGTCTAAAATCAATTGGTCTAAAATCAATTAGTCAAAAATCAATTCGTCTAAAATCAATTCGTCTAAAATCAATTCGTCTAAAATCAGTTCGTCTAAAATTAGTTCGTCTAATTATCAATTCGTCTAAAATCAATTCGTCTAAAATCGACGAATTGATCGTTAGGCAAATAGATTTTGGCCGAATTGACTTGAGACGAATTGACATTTAGACGAATCGATAATTAGACGAATTGATTTTGGCCGAATCGATAATTAGACGAATTGATTTTGGCCGAATTGATTTTAGACTAATTACTTTTAGACGAATTGATTTTAGACCAATTTATTTTAGACCAATTGATTTTAGACGAACTTAACGTAAACCCCTTCCAACAATCCATCGTTCCCCCGTGACGTCGTTAAAATTTTACACACCATACTGCTTTTAATTTTTACGACCGGAGACCGGGTGTGAGAGAAAATTTAAGGACTTTGAGTTTTTTTTGTTTGTGTTGGCAATTTCCAATGAAATATGATTGACGGAGGACTGGCAGAGGACTGGCAGTGTCATTATTTACAGGCTATAAATTCTGAAACATAATAATTATTACAGTTTTCAATATTCGGTGACAGCTTCTGAGTATGGTAACTTGCTTTTTAGTGTCCAAACATTTCAGATCAAACTTTATCATTCATTATTATCGTCCCAACGCTTAATGCAATAGCAGAAAGACGTGCCAGATGGATCAGCCACATAGTTCGTCAAGAAGGTCTCCTATTTGAATTACGTTATTGAATGAATGAACCAGGGGATGAACTACAGAGGACGAGCGAGGAAAGAATACCTGGACGATCTGTGCCAGGATATGGGCTTCGACTCTAATAAAGAGTTTAAATGAACCGCACAGTACAGGGATGAGTGGAGATGTAGACATGGGGCATTGCTGCAAACCAATCCTAACGATTGAAACTGGAGAAGAAGAAGTATCTACCAGCTCCAAATACGGTATCGTATATCTCTTCTTATCGCTGGTTTGACACCAGCACATTTGCCATATCTTGACCTGTATTACCTGTATCACAAAAGGCGTCTTGGTTGGGAGCCAAGAATCCCCATTTCTCAAAATGTATCTCAAATCTCATCTCCTCTGTTCTAAGTTATATGACATTGGAAGGGGATACTTGGGTGAATTTTCTTCCCTTTTGGATGTTTCCTTGCGCATTTTCTCCCACCATTTTTTTACGGTGGTAGTTAGAATTTTAGAAATGATCGAACGCATTCTTATGCGTAGATCCTGGAAGTCCTAATTATGCCTTTGTACATACACCTTTGTATGGTAACAAAGATTCAGAAAAGAGCAACAATAAACAACAAGAGTGCAAAGGCATTTTTTATTGATTGGTTGATGAAAAAAAAAAACTAAGTTTATATTATGTCAGACACCTTTGTCTACTCAATGTGACCTAATAACGCACATTTTTTATGGTTTATGCTATGGTAATATTGCTTTTTAATTTCAAGGGAGAAAATCTACTAAACATTTTTTTTATCTTGTCTACAAACCGAGGAGTGGGAGTATTTCTAATAATGGAACATTTTTGTTTGAAGTTATTTTCGTGGTTCCGGAAAATTCCTCGTCAGCCAACGCCGAGTCAATATTTACAAGAAACCCCGCCATTCTATCCAATTATAAATTTTAAAGTTTTGAGGTGCCGTTGTGGGCGTCGTTGAAAATATAAAGTTTCGGATATCCGGGCGAAATATCCGACAGGAGATTCGGAGACACAAAAGCGAGAAAAAGACTAAAGGATTAAGAATAGCCTTTTTATGACAAGATTTTTTTTCCATTTTTCCCAGTAATGTATTCTCCCTAACGTTGACTATCACCATAATTAGCATGTCCGTTTTCTGTCGTCTAAATACGACACTTCTGAACACAGTATGAGCACCGAAAAGGAGTTCTCTAAAATGGCGTCGAATAGCTCACGTGGCCAGAACTCCAGAAAAACAAATTATCAAAGACAGTCATAGCTTAGACAAAAAACAACAACCAAGAATGTGGGAAAACTACCATGGATGAATAGATGACCTCGTAAAACGTGTGGATGTCAATTGGATGCAGAAGGTCCAGTATAATACATTATGGATAGAAGTGCAGCCTCTTCTCGTCCAGAGTGTACGGGAAGAGGCTGAGAAGAAGAAAATAAGATGATTATTGTTAATTCATTCGCTAGCTTTTAATTAATGACAGAGTTATTCTAGTCAAAGCCACAAAATTTTGTCACAATCCGATTCATTTGAATTAATAAACAGATGCACGGTTATAATTTACAAATAATAACCGTAGTGATCCGATTAACCGGTATTTTTAAACCGTCTCGCCGAATCGAATCACAGTTATTTTTTTGGAAAACACAAGTCGTAAAGAAGTTGAAATGTTAAAATTTTATTACCGTAACAACTTTTATATTTTTGAAGAAATTGAAGTATTTGACGTATCCGCAGCGCACGGGTAAAATTAATAACCCAGTAGTTAACAACAACACGAAGTGGACTTTGGGGAGAATTTAACGTTTTGGGTGGGCGTGGAAGTATTTATGGATAGATTTATTTATTGGAATAAATAATTTATTTATAACCGTTTTAATTATTATTTATCCGGTATGTTTTTAAGTGTTTTATCATGTTGTATTGTAGCAATATTAACATCCGAAATAGACTAACTCCAAAAAAGGGTTCAATGTTCTTTAAGTTTTCGCTTTTTTTTCCTTTACCAATCACCTGGCTAACACATATTGAAATGAAGACCTTTTTGAAATGTTTCTAGCTCCTGTACCAATTATGTTTTTAATGTCTGTCCATTCATGCACCACAGACAGCATAAGAAATGTTCGAATTGATTCTGAATTTGAATTGTATTTGTATTTCATCTGACGAGACTAATAAGCTTCCATCTGTGTGTAAAAGACATGAGTGATTGAAATTTTTGGTCTCGACAGATTGGTATTTTCAGTCAGTGCCCTTTTATTGTTTTTGGACGCTTTGTAGACCTTTGATTTATTTTTGTCTGCATTCATGCCACGGGTAATGTCTGTATTTCGGATCATTTCCACATTTTATTGAATTGTGACTTCTTTGTTCCAGGTTGGCTAGAACCACTTCTGGATCGTATCGCCCGCGATCCCACAACGGTGGTTTGTCCCGTGATCGATGTGATCGATGACAGCACACTTCAGTTCCACTACAGGAGTGGAGGAACCATCAACGTTGGCGGCTTTGACTGGAATCTTCAGTTCAATTGGCATCCAGTGCCTGAGAAGGAGAAGAAGAGACACAAGCACAGCGCCGAGCCCGTATGGAGTCCGACTATGGCGGGTGGTTTGTTTTCAATTGACAAGGTAAATATAAGTTTTCATGGACGCAGAAATCCTACATTCTTTTCTCACGTCTTCCATATGACAAGTTTGCTAATTTATAAATCTGAAAAAAGGGCATCTACATAATATGCTAGTGAGGCATAGCTGAAGAAGAAAGAATCATGGTTGAAAGTGGTGGAAATGAGATTGCTGAGAAGAACATGTAGGAAACATTGAGGAATGAATTAAGACAGGATGACTGACTGATGGTGAAAGAGAAATATGTGTGAAATAAGAAATGTGAGACTGATCTAGACCTGTGATTTCGACCAAGGACAGATACTTCCGGAATCAGAAATCTATGAATAGTTTCATCATTATCAGCCTTCACTCGTCCAGTGTTGAACATAGGCCTCCCTTACCGACTTCCACACTTCCCTATCCATCGCTAGTCTGTACCACTGCTATCCTGCTACCTTCTTGATGTCATTAGACCATCTCGCTTGTGGTCTGCCTGGATTCCTGTAGCCAGTTCTAGGTCACCTTTTTTTTACGAGTTTTTTTATCCTGTAATATAATGCACATCACCAATTTTGCAGGACTTCTTCGATAGACTGGGAACTTACGACAGCGGTTTCGACATCTGGGGCGGTGAGAACCTCGAGCTGTCTTTCAAGACTTGGATGTGCGGGGGAACCTTGGAGATTGTGCCATGCTCTCACGTCGGTCACATATTCAGGAAACGTTCGCCATACAAGTGGCGTACTGGCGTCAACGTCTTGAAGAGGAATTCTATTCGTCTTTCAGAAGTGAGTTTCATCTTTCTTTACATCTTGCAAAATTTAGCGATCGCTACGCCTTCAGCTATCGTCGGTAAATACTCAGCCATGTCTTGAATTATTTTTTTAAACTTTTAATTTTACCTATAATCATAAAGTTACGAACCCGTAACTTTATAGAGAGTGCAAATCGGAACACTTTTAGTACGCATTCATTCTAGATGGTACGCACATAAAAAAAATGTAAAAAGTCCCCATTTTTTTTAATACTGAAAGTCAATAGTGAGTATCAGAGAGCACAGTGTGACATGGAAAAATACGAGTCTTGTGAGCTCATTGTGTTTTCTCGATGAACTGTGAAGGGCGGAGAAATAGCAGTAATAGATAAAAAAACGTTTTTAACCAATCCTTGGTTAATTTCTCGCGAAGGTACTATAGTGTATATTTATTTTATAAGATGGGGTGTATTATGTACTGCGACCTATAATATCTATTGTACTCCCCCTACTCTGCCCATCTGGTAACTATCCAGTTAGAGCAGCCCCTCTAATCCTAGACGTCTTACGAAGTCCAGCACTCGGAGGGAGTCTAGGGTGGGAAAATGATTCCACCTCTATCTGGTTCTTGCCCCAAAGCTCTCAACCTCACGTTTCTTACGGCATCGCAGTCTGCCACAAGATGGTGGGTAGTATATTATAATATGTATTGTGTCTTGCGTTTTAGGTTTGGCTCGACGAGTACGCCAAGTATTACTACCAACGAATTGGAAACGACAAAGGCGACTACGGAGACGTTTCGGAGAGGAAAGCTCTCAGAAAGAACCTCAACTGCAAATCGTTCGATTGGTACTTGAAGAATATTTATCCAGAACTCTTCATTCCGGGAGACGCCGTCGCCAGTGGAGAGGTATATATCGCATTTCTTTCCCAAATTTGTATAATCATGAATGGTTTTGACTGAAATACCAAACTGAATTAGTTTGGCATATGAATATGCTCTTCGTCCAGAAGTAGAAACGAACAGATATTTGAATTATGAGCGTCGAATAGCTGTATCCTCAAATTCAACAATCCTTTCTGAATCAAATGTGTGCTAAGGCTTTTACGCCAGCGTCAATCATAATGAAAAGATTGTCCTGGATGTATGGCCGTGATCCAAAGATTGATGTGGTTCAAAACCTTGCCAAATAACTGTGAAAAAAAATTACTCATTATCTTGCAACTTTAATGTCAGATCTGTTTTAAAAATGACTGGGTTTTTCTACATCGTAATTATTTTTTAACAAGTATGCAGTCTGTCAACTAACGTACAGTATAAGATGGGCATGCTGGACTTAGGACCAGCCATCGCTTGGTTCAGGTGATCACTTTACTCTCGAGAAACGTTCACCATTCATTTCTTAACACCTGTGTGTTTTCTTAAGTTTGTGGGTTCGAATCCCACCCAAGCCAAAGAACAAAGTTTTCAATGTATACTAATAATAATAATAATAATCGGACAACTTTAGGCGCCGTTTAGCGATAAAATCGCCCCAAGGGCACCGTACATTTTTCTTTTCACCATATAGGATCGTCACAAACACTAAAAATGAAAATTGAATCACCACATAGGATCGTCACAAAACAAAATAATAAAAATGAATTAATCTAATCAGTTTATAATAATAATAATAATACTATGTTCTGAAAAGCTGTAAGAAAACACACACAGGTATTAAGGGCTTTCTCGAGAGTAAAGTGATCACCTAAACCCACCGATGGCTGGTCGTAAGTCCAGCATGCCCATTTTACACTTTACATTATTTGAGAGACTACATAATTGTTATCGTAATGTTCTTATTTCAATGTGTTTATTAAAAATTTATTTTTCAGTGTATTTATGAGTTTGTGAGAAATGTTGTTTTTAATGTTGTTCTAATGTATTTTCCTGTTATTGGAACTGCAGTTCAGGAATCTAGGTCTAGGTGGAAAGACGTGCCTCGATTCGCCTCTCAAAAAAGCTGATCTTCACAAACCAGTCGGTTTCTATCCGTGCCATCGTCAAGGAGGGAACCAGGTATCTTGGATGAACGAGAAACCCTCCTGTGGATGAAGCATTGTACACAGATCTAGGCACCATTAGAATGTCCTTAATATATTGATCAGCATGTACATAGATCATTTTCAAAGAAGCACCAGATATTTGCACGTCATTGATTTTGGATTGTTTCTGTCTTGACAATCATGAGTGTGTCTTGAAACATCAACTCACCACCATTTTTAATTGCTGTTATCAAATGCACGCTAATCCAAATGCAATCCTGCACCAAGTGATAATTGAGACCAAATCACTCAAGCTTTCTGTTTTGTTTTATCAATACTTATCACCATTTTGTGTGTGTCTTTAAAATAATTCTTTTCAGGTCGTATTTTTGCATGTACAACACAATTATCATTTTCTAAACTGGATCATCTTTTAATGTTTATTTATTGGCACTTATTTTTTGTTTTGTTTCTTTATTGCTTCCTTCGTGAAATTGACGACACAATGTTTTCAATTACTTTATCCTTGATCCCAATTTTTTTTATAGATTCGTAATCTCGGCGTTCGTAACAAATGTCTGGATTGCATGCAAAGAAAGCCACTCAAAAAGCCGGCTGGCATTTTTACATGCCACGGACAAGCTGGGAATCAGGTAACCCAGGAAACAGCTTTGGGAATGGCATATTTGCACTGTACTATCAATGTCGGTTTTAGTCTACAGGATCTGCTCTACAATTGTTGTGTTATGTTCTTTCTTTGTTCCTTATCTTTTTTATGTGCCTATATTTCAAAATCTCTTTTGTGCTTTGTGTTCTTATTGGAAGTCAGGACGCTTAGAAACTGGAAGATCTATTTATTTGACGTATTGGTACAATTTGTTGATCCTGCTTTTTCTCACGTTCGTTTTCATCAGAAGTCATTGCTTCACCAGGACAAGTTTCTGCTCCTAGTAACTCAAAGACAACTGTACTTTCTCCGTTGTTTCGTTCCATATTTTTTTAGAATCGGCAGGAATCTCTTGAATTCTTATCAAATCACTAATATTCAATGTTTTCGATAGTTTCGCGTTAACGGATTATGTCTGGACTCGATGGGATCTCCAGATGAAGAAGCCAATATTGAATTTGCTCAATGTCATGGAATTGCGGGCAACCAGGTAAAGGATCCAGATGGCTTTGGATTCAGCTTATGTCTCGTCCAAATCATTGTATTGTCTTCTGTATTGTGTTGTTTTTACGGAACCAAAGAATCGTTTCCTTGTCCTGTCCCCTTATGCTCAAGATATCCCTTTTCCTTTGCTGTTTTCGTCTTTAGCGGATTCCACAATCCGCGTGCTTCCTAAATTAAACCTAAATTTATGTTCCTATAGATGTTTGTAGTGTACAGCGGCCGTTTTTGTCTCGATGCTGTTTCATCGTCTAACAAAAAACAACCTATTGCTGTAACTACGTGCCATAAAAAGGGTGGAACGCAGGTATACTGAATGGATCGAATAACTTTTCTAGCATGATGTTTTCCGAAGATTTTTTTTTTGAACTTGAGCGATTTTGAGTGATTTCAAGATGGATTATTTGGTCAAATTTTGGTTTCCGCTTTAACTAACAATATTGCAGTTTGAGTTGCAGTTTTCTTTTTTTGAGTTTTATGTGTTTATTTTATGTGTGTTTTTATATTTTAATGTTTGTTTTTTTGTAACTAACATCTCATGCACAATTTTGCGTTTTTTTTTTGTTTGTTTCGCACCTGGCTACACAACAGATTAAGAATCCGTGGTCCAAACAGTGTCTGGATTCGGCTTGTAAGCCTGAAGACATCCACAAGCCAGCTGGGTTATGGCCTTGTCATGAACAGGGAGGCAATCAGGTGAGGACGGACCTCTAATGGTAGACTTCACCTAGAACCTCCTCAAGGAGTCATTATTAACGGAGTGATGGAATTAACACAGGATTTGGGAGCTACCGTTTTTTTTCCCTTTTTTTAATATTCTATGTAGATTCTTTTTTGATTATTTTTATGGACAATTTCGTTATATTTAACCACAACCTTTCAATTTCTTGTCATTAATCCTAATTCGTAACTTGTTACAAAAGTTGGTGTACATTTGGTGATGGGCAGACAATTCTATTAATTATGATATGTGCATGATTTTTATTCCTTCTTCTTTTGTATTTGAAGCAACCATTGTTCAAATGATCTGGGAGTCGAAGCTCCGCGTCAATATTCCCCAAGTATTTCATTGACCTCGGCGTCACCTCGTGGATTTCCAAAAATATTTATTCATTCTGTCATACAATGAACGTAAACGCGGGATGAGGGAATGAAATTGATTGATCATACTTTTTAAAATCTTAAGTTCAAATCTTAGTACCTTTTTCTCCTTTTAAAATTCCTATAATATCGATACACTCGTTGTACAAATCTTCGATTTCATCTCTTCAACCACTGTCTATCTTTTTCTTGTTTCCTTCCTTGTTCTCTCATATCCCTTTTTTAAAGTCTCCGCATACTAGACGAGACAATTTGACGAGTGGAAACATTTTGTCTTCAACAACTGATAATATTTTACATACTACCGAAATGAAGAATTTTGGTCGTCAGGGCTGAGAGCTATAAGATGTCTGAAGCCATGGTATGATTTCGTAGGTATGGAACATCTTGATGCACCTGTAGCTGTGAGATTAGATGCGACAAAATAGACCGGACTTCATTTCTACGTGGTGATACAGAAGAAGAGCCAAATTATGAGCCAGGAGGTCCCAGAGGTGATGGTTGAGGCGACAAGTTTCAGGGGTTGCCCCGATGGGATTATTGTGAGAACATGAGCTGCGTCTCATGGGTTGAACTGGAGAGGTCTGTAAAAGATAAGGTTCAGTGGACGACGAAATGCTGGAGTTTGTTGCAAAGCAATCCGCAGGATTGAAATTATGAAGAGGGAGATTGCTCACGGGATATTTTGCTTTAGAAATTGGCTGTCAAAACGTCAAGTAATTGTCTTAAAGTCCCTGTAGCAAAATAACTTGACTATTCGGACATTTTATCTGTGCTCTGTCTTAGTATTTGTCTTGCGTCTATTTTTCCCTCGTATCTTTCCTCCTTGTGTTCGAGTATTTATTTATTTACGATGTAGTCCCCTTTCTCTCCGAAATTGTTTGCTTATTCTCTTTGAGGAACAGGAAATAACATCCCTGGTTGTGTTTTTCTTATTTTATTTTCTTCTATTTTAAAGTCTTCTCTTTTGGTTTCTACTTCGTCTTTGGCTATCTCTTTTTCTTCTCGCTTCATCGGTAATGCCTTTTTGAATTGAGGAATTATACGAAATTTTCTGAATATTGATATTCTTACATTTCAATTTCTTAACTATCTCCACTCAACATTTTTTTTGCCAATTCACAAACCCAAAGAGTACATGGTTGGTGCAGTTGGTTGAGGCGGCAGTCTCTCGAGCGGGAAGTGCCAGGTTCAAACCCTGGTGCTGGCGATGTATTCCATACTTTGCGATACAGGCTTTTAGCCTAGTGCAAGGTGTGCAGGAAAGTATTTGGGTTTGTGTGTGCAAGCCCAGATCCGTTTACAAAAAAAACTTTTCTGTACACTTTACATTAGGCCAAAAGTCTATACTGCTAAGTCCAAAATACATTGTTAGCTCCGGGATTTGAATCCGCCACCTCAAGATTTGCTATTTTAAATGTATTTTTGACATAATGTGATACATTTACAATATCTTAAAGTTGTTTCTCTCTCGAAAGAGTTGAGAACTCTTGTCCGAGAATGGATTCAATCCTCATGCAATTTAAGCAACGACAACATTTAGTCAGATTTTACAGGTTTGGAGGTAAGTGAACATTTACAGTTAGAACTAGTTATCATTTTTCACTACTTTTAACGTATTTTCACATAACATTAACATTTATTTTACTTTTAAATCAATTTAACTGGTGAGCTTCGTAATAAGGTTGCTTGTTTGTTATGATTAACCCCAAAATTAACATAATTGACTTATAAACAAAAAGGAAAAAAGGATGTTTACTCGTAATATTCAAATATTCCGAAATTATTCTCGCTTTGTATTGACTTTTCATATTTGATAACCTCGATAAATATTTTTCAGTAAAAGGAAAAGTTAACTATGGAAAAACACCCAGACCCGGCGTAAACGAAATGTAACTCAAATTATTGGTAGATATGAGTAATCAAATACAGCATAGGTGGGATCATCGAAATCAATGGCTTAATTTGTGAAATACCTATTCGAAACTCAGGAGACATAGATAATCTCTAAATTCAGGAGTGCATAAATTATGTTGCAATGATCTTTTAAAAAATATTATTTATTAGTTCCATTCAGCAATGCACGGACCAAGGCTGATGAAGAAGGAGAAGACGGGCTATCTTATACTTATCATATTATACGCTTTTGAACCTCAATTGTAACTGTTTAATGCTTCTTTTACTAATACATACATGTTACCCTGTAAAACTTCAAATAGGTATTTCACACCTTTAGCCTTTGATTTCGATGATGCCACCTACGCAGTATTTAATTAATCATATTTACCGATCATTTGAGTTACATTTCATTTGCACCGGGCCTGGTTTCTTTGTTTGTATTCTCCTTTGATTTTATAATGTTTTGGTTTGAATATAAAATTAAGTGTCCTTTTTTCTTATGTGTTTAGCTTTGTTTTTCAAGTTACTAACAATAATAACAATGACTTCATCCACAGGTAGGAGTGTTTTTTTTTATAATTATGTATTATTTCTCATTATTAAATAAATATTATAAAAAGTTATTTAGTAATGTGGGCAATGTTGACTTATCATTTTGTTCACGAAATTGAGATGCGATTTTCTATTTTTATACCAATGATTTGGTTTCTTTCTTACTTCATAAAACTAGCTACAGAAACAACTCATAAATATTTGTGATTTCCACTTCAAATTCTAGGCATTTCTTAATTTTCCAATATTTTGCAATTGATCATTTTGATTTTAAAATAATAAATACCATTTGGGCCCAAAAACGCACCTTCTGAATTTCGTGAACTATTAAGTTGATAGACTTGCATTGCTGCTTTTCTGAATTCTCAATTTATAAAATTTGTAATTTTATTGTGAAACATTAGAAATATTATTTTGAAAATCACAATTTATATTTTTTGTGAGAACATCGGATTTTCTACTTATCACAGTTGAATATAACAAATAGTTATCTCAACAGACAGATGTACAGTAAAGGATGGACTTTCCATCAAACTTATGACTGATCGTCGGCTGGTTTAATGTCATCGTTTTTCACTTAAGTAATATTGAATGGATTGGAATTGGTGAATGTTAGATAAGTGTAAAGTGATCACATTATACCAGCCAACGATCATTCATAAGCATGATGGAAAGTCCATCCTTTGCTGTGTATCTGTAGAGATAACCACTTATTAGAAATCTTATTTGACTAGTTTTTGGTATTATTTTATGCCAAATTAGTTTTTATATAGTAAAAAATATAGCGTGTTTCACTTTAAACTTATTGTCATTCTGCCATGGTGCATTTCAGTTCTGGATGTATTCAAAAACTGGAGAAATCAGGCGTGATGAGACCTGCCTGGATTACTCCGGACACGATGTGATCCTCTATCCCTGCCACGGCTCCAAAGGGAACCAGTATTGGGACTACAATCCTCAAGTAAGTATTTTAAAATCCATACTCTTCTCGGATTCTTCTAACCTACTAAAATGTTATGAAATAATCTTCATTACACTATTTTCTTTTAAGTACAAGTGATTCTAAGCACTGACATTTTTATGAGCATTTTAGTGTCAAATTTACAATGTGAAATAATGTTTACGTGAGCATTTAAATTAATATTGATGAGTTTGAACATTAATTGGTGCAACTATTTTTCTTATTGCAATTGAATGCATTTAACATTCAGCTATTCTACAACGATGTTAACAAGAACATTTTGTTTCTTGTATGAGAATTGACTCTAAGGATAGAAATATAGTAATTCTGAAAAATGGAGTTGACATCAGCACTTACTGTTCAGTGCTGAGTGGATATGTAAAGTTGACACGAGCATTTAATATTTTATCAACATATCATTTACATATGTTGGTGTGAACATTATTTTATTTTTATTATAACAATCGTAATTTACAAAATAAAACCAATTTTGATGTTTTCTTTCAGACTAAGCTCCTGAAGCACGGCAGCAGTGAAAAATGTATGTCCATCAACAAATTCAAAGACATGCCCGTCATGGAGGAGTGCAACCCTGACGAGAAACGCCAGCAGTGGGAGTTGGAAGGTTACGACGCTTCCAAGTTGTAGTGTTGTACCACCCTCCAGGCCTTGGAGGCCATGGAGTATTTCGTCTGGTAAAGGCGAAGATATAATAACTCAATTATCAGACGTTATTTAAACAAATTGTGGGACAACAGTGTTGTAATTTTATATTAAAACTGTGACATTTTGAAAGTTTTTTTTAAACATTAAAACATAATGTTAAAACTGCTGATAGATATTCTGTGCTTGGTGAACGAAAATATGTCGGAATCAATACTCTTGACTGTTAGATTTTTGAAAGTCGACCTAAATTTGTTGTAATATTATTAAATATGTCTACGTCCAACGTGCTTTTTTCCTAAAAACTATTATGCTTAGTATAAATGATGGCGGGAATTTTGTTTTGACAGTAATAACAAAATGGCCTCCTGTTATTTTGACACTTTTTTATTTTATTTGTTCTTGAAGCAATAATATAATTTCAGAATATAGTGTTTTTAGATTTTATGTTAAAACCGAGTTTTTTTTTTACATACCTAGATGTTATGCAGTGGGTATTTTATAAATACCAATTTCGTTGTGTAATACGTGCAATAATACTTGTAGTTTTTTGTACTTTTCTTTACAGTTTTTATATGTTCATTAAATTGATTTGTGTTAAACTATGTAACATTTGTTTATCAAAAGTCAACATATCGTTAAATTGCTCACCATAAAAACAACAATGTTGACAAAAGCATTTAATTGAGCGTTTTATGTTAACAAGATAGACATTTAAATGTTGATGTGTATGAATGTCGTTTGTTGACATAGGCATTTTTATGGGCATTTTTGTGTCAAATTTACAATGTGAAATGTGAGCATTTAATTTTGACGTAACATTTAATGTTGATGGGAGTTTGAACATTAAATACCTGTATGACCATTTTACACTCATGTATTCTGTAATCATGTTAACAAGAACATTAATTTCTTTTGCAAAAATTGATTCGGAGAAAATAAAATGTTTTCCTTAAAGTAGATTTGACATCAGTATTCACTGTTCAGTACTGAGTGGAGATGTAAAGTTGACACGAGCATTTATAATTATTTTGATGGGAGCATTTACATATTGTTGACCGTAACCTTTTTTATTATAATAATGAATAGTGTTTTTTTTAAGTAATACTCACAACAATGAACAGTTTCCGAAGTGAATGTTGTTTTAAAATTGAGAAGTGACTTTCAACAAACTTTTATTAAAATTGATGTGATTAAAAATTTAAAATATAATTATTGTAAATTGTGATAAAGTAATGAAATATATAATTACATTTTCGATGTAACTTTGTGTTGGTATGGTTAATGTAATTGAAATGCTTTTGTAAAAAATATATGTTGGCGTATAAATGTTGACTGATTTGAGTTAAAAACGATAGGAATATTAATTTGTAAAAGTATATTTTGACAAAATATCAATAATTAGGCGTGTAAATGTAAAAGTATTTTTCGACAAAATATCACTTTGTCAAAATTACAAAACTTGTATTAAAAATTCATCGTTCTCTCGATAATTAATAATTATACTTAGTTATAGAATGCCAATGTTATATAGATTATAGAATTTTGACGAATTAATTTTTTTACATAATTTTATGTGTACGAAATATTTATTTTGGTTATTTTAATTTTATCAAAATTTTTAATTATTTATATTACCTATTGGATTTTAGATCCAATTTTGAGAGCGCTTTATGGCATGTAATGTCAAAAAAAAATATAACTGTTTCCAAGTGAAAAATAAATTTAGTGTTTGGTTTGTCACTATTATTCAGTCTGTCAAAAAAGAGTTTGTGTAGGAATAATTTAAAACTACAATTTTGTTTGCTGGCAACAATAACATTTCTATTGAAATACTACAATATTGCCATTAAACGGTACATGCAGCGCCCTCAATTAGTTATCAACTCTCTTTTTGACATATTGTAAATATAATAATTTTGCTTGCCTGATTTTTTTTATATTCTCCATTACGATTTTACAATCCAATCTCACATGTAAAATAACATATTTCTAATACATATCAGACAAAATTGATTATCAGTTTTTGACATTAGTTAGAATCAAGATTTTACAGTTCAATACATATCTGATTTACTGAGAAACAATCCTTCAATATAATTTATCATAATGTAAAATTATTTATCAGAATGTAAAAGTGTTTATTAGTAATATTAAACTAGTAATCAGATGTTTACCTACTATTTACATATGTATTTGTATTTTTTACATGTTTTAATTTTAACTATTGTAATTCCACATATCGACAATTTACATTCCAATCCCTAATCATTTTATTGACTAGAATTTCAGTAGAATTAAACAAATTTATTTTTTATAGGGTATCCAAAATAATACAGGTGTTTTTTTATGTTATTTTTTATTATACTTATATCAAAATATATTAGTTTAAATATTTTACATTTTGAATTTCCTGTATATAATCTATCATGTAAATATTATTAATATAATATTGTAAATTATTAATTGTAAAATGTTGATAGATAGGAAAGAAAAAGAAAAGATAAGAGAAATGAGTAATTGCAAGGCATAACGCCGTCCTGAAACCGACACTGGTGTGCGCTAGCGAGACATAGACATGGCTGAAAAAGGACGAATCAGGTTGAGATAGGATGTGTGGAGAAACGTTGAGACATAGTGATTAGAGAAATGAGTGACTGTAAGACATATGTTGTAACTGGAATGAAAGTAAACAAGTTGAGATGGTTAGGATATGTAGAAAGGATGAATGGTGAGGGGATAGCGAAGAAAATATACACAACACCACTTGGTTCGACTATGTCGACAAGATGATCAATGGTCGAAGTTTTTTGGAGTAAAATGAATGGAACAGTGAAACAAATGGAAGAATGGCTTGAATGTGACTGAAGCAAGAAGTATGTTTAAAGATAGGGTGGTTTGGCGCAGATAAAAGTGTATTTAATATTGGTTATTGTTTAGAATTTTCCATCTTTGTGTACATACCTAATTTACGGTTAAAATTATGTATTAAAAAAGCGACAATAATTCTTATGTATGTCAATTTGTTATTTTGTTATTAGCTTTAGTATTTTTTTGGATTTCGATTTGGATTTTGAAAAAAACCTTCACAAATGAAAAATATCTTAAAAATATAATGTCATCTATTGAAAACGGCCCAAAAGTAGTATAGATCAAAAACAGTAATCTGACCTCAGACTAACTCAGAGTAAATCGAAAAAAAAAATGTTTTATCTAAATTGCTGTTCTTGACTCTCCTATAGTATTGCAGACTGCTCTATTTGAAATCAAATCACTTTTTGTAATAAAAATCTATATATGTATGGGTTTTGGCCGCTTTTTTACCAATGCTTTGTTACAATGTGTAGTTTTACAATAGGAACATTTACACATTCTTAATTCAATTTAGAAAAAATTGACAGATTACTGTTTTCGATACTATTTTACTAAGTCAGTCAGCTGTCATTTTTGTCATTTGTTCGTTGTTTAGATGGCAACATTTTTTCTGAATATTGTCTCTGATCTCGAAGATTAAATTTGAAATTTTTGGTTCACGAATCCGTTTTTTTTTCGAACTGTCAAAGACATACGCATTATTAGATTGGGCATAACTGACACGATTGCCCCAAAATCTGCCATTTTTATTAAAACACTATGTTAGTTTCTAGTCTCGTAAAAAAATAAATAGATTTTGATGTAAAAAATTGTACATTGAAAACGTTTGAATGTAAATTAAAAAAATGTATTTTGTAAAATTTGCTCAGAATATAATTTTTTTCATTAATATATTTGTAATTATATTATCGTCATGATTAAATCTATTTAACGTCGTGTAAATAATAAATTTAATTAATAAGTAAATAATAATTGCTCAATTTATACATTCCAATTATTATTATTGCATTAAATGTGTTTTTTGTTACAATCTTTTTGTGTTTTTTTATTACAATTTCAATTGTTAATTTTGTAAAGGATGATTGTCAATATTATTTTAGAAAATCACAATTTATCTTTTGTGAGACCATTGGGATTTTCTACATGTCGTAGTTGAATAAAATAACTAGTTATATCTCAACAGATACACGGCAAAGGATGGACCTTCCATAGCGGTAGAATGCCGGCTTGTCAGGTTGAAGGTCTGGGTGCGATTACCGGCCGCGGCAGATAGATGGACCGGAATTGGTGAATGTTACTTAAGTGTAAAGTTAGCACATTAAGCCAGCCGACGATCAGTCGCAAGCCTGATGGAAGGTCCATCCTTTGCTGTGTATCTGTCGAGATATAACTACTTGCATTAATTATATGGTGTTCTTATGTTGTTAACTCAACAGTGTCAAGTCCTAAAAGACATTAAGAGATTGGATAAGGGATGAGGTTATTAGAGAGATTAGTAAATGTAAGATGGGTATGAGGGGATAAAATTAAGTGGTGTGGGCATGGTGAGGGAATGAATGATGACTAAAATGATATACGAGTAGGTATGTGAATGAAAGTAAAAGTGTAGTCTGGCATTCTGCATTGCAAGTGGCGTAAGTAGATGCATTGATATATTTTGTAGATTTATAATAAAAAAAAACTTTGACATTCATCCTTTTCAAAATGCACAATTTTTTTTTCTTTTGTGTATTATACTCGGCATACAAGTAGAATTTAGTACAGAATTGTACATTTTCCACAAAAAAAAAAATTAAAAAATTGACACTGCCAATATTAAATACCTACATAATAAATTTTACTTAGCTGATTCAACTTGTATGCCGATGAAAAAATGTCTCTAGTTCGTTTGTCTAGTTGAGTTTACTCATGATGAGTATTATTGTTTTATACTACTACTTGGTTTATTTTATTGTATTAGCGAATGTATAAGGCCAGTAACTTACAATGTACATGTACACACAACGTACACATTTTTGCGAATTGTCCCCAGGGGGAACATTGTCAAATAATAATGAGTAAAATATGTTTTAATGTTAGATTATTTTTTTAATATTATTTTATGTTTTTTTAATTATTATTTCATGAATGAAAATAAGTACTGATTTTACCTTGCCAATTCCGAGGTCGATTGATAAGTTTGTACAGGGTGGGACAGAGAAAAAAGAAATTCTTAAAAGGCTCGATAATTTTTTTCCCCAACTAAAAAGTATTCCACATTACATTGGATTACAGGGATCAGGAACCGCACCCTGTTTTTTTATTTTTTTTATTCCATTGATATTCATTTTTAGAGATATAAATTTATATTATTAAAAATAAACATAATTTATATTTACACTCATTGCATAGTCAATTAAAAAATGTACATATATCTTTTTCTTACTTATTTTTGTATTCTCATTATTTATTTTATTTAGTTTACATTTCAATATTCAATTTTTATTTATTTTAAGAGAAGTAAATTTATATTCCTAAAATTTATATATTTTCACTCATTGCATAGTCAATTAATAATGTATTTATATTTTTTATTTATTTTTGTATTATCTCTATTTACTTATTTTTTCCTTTTTTATTTCATTATTCCGGTTTTTTTATATTTTTTTATTAAAATTTATATTCTTCAAGATTTATAATTTACGTTTTATTTTTTATTATTTTTACATACATTTGCATAGTCAATTAAAATTATTATTTTTTTAAACTTATTTTTATATTATTTTTTATGTTTTTTTATATTATTATTTTTTTACCTACATTCCTACATTTTTCCTAGTCACGTATTTTTCCACATACGTAAATGCTATTCTTACATTGTATATCGAGGCGTAGATATTTCCTGTTGTTATCTTGCCAAAATTTAATTCCATTTATTTATTATTTTTAAATTGTCTTACACAATAAAATTAATTTTTACAATGATAATTTTATTTTCTCTTTAGATGAAGTATAACTTTTTCCCTCAAAATACTATTTTATTGTAACTCTATTTTTTTTAGACAATTATAATAATAGCGAGTCACAAATGAATAAAATAACAAAAAAAATAATAAGTAAGTATTTTTATGAATTTTTGTGTCTTTAGACAACTTTCATTTATTTATTATTATTTTTTTGTAATCCCATTACTCATTTGTTTATTCATTCTTTTTTTGTAATTCCATCACTCATTTGTTTTGTAAAAACTAGTAAATGAATACAATATGTGCCTTATATAGTTCAGTCACTTTAGGAAATCAATGTATGGGGAAGTTGGCAAAATTAATAACAGATGGGACTCTATGCAGTATGATACCTTAGGGTGAGGTGTTTCAGAATATCAGGCGTCCCCCCCGCCACACCTGACGCGTCACCCCCCTGGCCCCCCGAATAGGTCCCCCTACGTGGTTTTCCTCTATTTATCAAAAAACTGTAACAGATAGAAGGAAAATGTTAAGGACAAAAATAGTCCTTAATAAATTCTCTACAAAATAGGTAAAGCACATTTTTTGATAGGACTAGTAATTTACCCGCAATAGCCGGTGAAAATATCGTAATTTTTTAATAAGAACCAAAAAATTTTTATTTTACTCAAATTGCTGAAAATTCATAAGAGCTACAAGAAAATGGTCAAAGAATGAATTAATTGCTATAGTTTTAGCTATAAAATGAGCTATTATTTATTTTTGCACGGCTCATAGTTTTTGAGTTATAACATAAAATTCCAATGACAGAAGTCTTAAAAATGGAACTTTTCATACAATTTGTATTGAAATGCTGTGATATTAAAATTTAGGTTAAGCCTGTTTTTCACAAGCATGTGAAAGATAAAAAATGTATTGGAGTATGATTGGGTCTTTTTAGTATTTCAAGATATAATCCTTTCGAAGTTGAATGCACTTTTGCCAGTCATGTTTCAAAGCCATTATCCCAGTTTTCCAGAAGGATTCCTCAAGGTTAGGATATGGGTCAAAAGCATTGGCACCCGGCGATTCGAGGGTTTGTACAAGTCCTGTTCTGAAGTTAAGATGAACACTACTGATTAAAATCAGATCACTGGAATCTCTGCTATCACCTAACTAATAATTCCGCGATCTTTGAAAAATTAATCCATGTCTTTATCGACGTTCTCCAGAACTACTGCATTTTATTGCTTTCCGCTTCAAGGGTTGTGTTTGACACCTTGCTGTGCCCATTCAAAATCTGGCACTTACTTTCTAATCATGGCATATGATGGAACAGACTCCATTAATGAACCCGATATTTCTTTTATGGTTCGTGTCGGTCTATGACCTTAGATAAAATAATATTTTATCACGGATCGCAGCTGACAATTTCACATTTTCACAAAAATGTCAAACACGTTGAAATAAAAATGGTGCCAAGAGTGCCAGCGTCGTCCTATCGATCTCAAATTTTGTAAATAGCCCTAATGAAGTTTAAATTATCTATATCAATAATGAACTTAAACTGGTCTGTACATTTTTTTCTCAGGGCTACGAAGTGTTCAGCCGAACCTCGTATCTTACACAGACATACACTAAATTTTCTTCTTTAATGATCTTGACGAATCCTTCTGCAAAACTGGGATACGGCTTTGAAATATGGCTGGCAAAAGTGTATTGAACTTCTAAAGAATTATACCTTAAAATACTTACAAAATCCAGTCATACTCCAATACATTTTTTATCTTTCACATACTTGTGAAAAACAGGCGTAACCTAAATTTTAATATCACAGCATTTCAATACAAATTGTATGAAAAGTTCCATTTTTAAGACTTCTGTCATTGGAATTTTATGTTATAACTCAAAAACTATGAGCCGTGCAAAAATAAATAATAGCTCATTTTATAGCTAAAACTATAGCAATTAATTCATTCTTTGACCATTTTCTTGTAGCTCTTATGAATTTTCAGCAATTTGAGTAAAATAAAAATTTTTTGGTTCTTATTAAAAAATTACGATATTTTCACCGGCTATTGCGGGTAAATTACTAGTCCTATCAAAAAATGTGCTTTACCTATTTTGTAGAGAATTTATTAAGGACTATTTTTGTCCTTAACATTTTCCTTCTATCTGTTACAATTTTTTGATAAATAGATGAAAACCACGTAGGGGGACCTATTCGGGGGGCCAGGGGGGTGACGCGTCAGGTGTGGCGGGGGGGACGCCTGATATTCTGAAACATCCCACCCTAAGGTATCATACTGCATAGAGTCCCATCTGTTATTAATTTTGCCGACTTCGTGCTGCAAAAGGACTGAGCTAATAAAATAATAGTAATTAATAATTATTAAAAAATGGTAAGTATTTGTTAATATAATTAATGGTAATATAATATTTTATTTTGAGGTTATGTACATTTTAGCATACCTACCTAGTATATCTTTATCAATTGTGACGTACTGTATTATAGTGTTTACAGCTGTAAGTAGGTTCCATAGTGTAAATAATAAATAAATAAATAAATAATGTAAAATGCATCCTCTTATAGTGGTAAAATTATGTCAACTGTATTCAAAATTATTATAAAAATATTATATTGAATTATACTATTGTGTTGAATATTTTTTATTTATTTTATCTACCTATTTATCCCATCACCCCGGATCAATTGCGGGACAAACCTCCACAGTCCACACACACTTCTGTCCTTACATATGTACGTCATGTCAATCTCATCATCTTTAGCTGGAAGAGATTGTTGTATAAAATAATAAGCTCACCCTAGTGAATAGCATAATAAGATGAAGAAATGACATTGTGCTTGCAGAGGTATTTTACATATTTAACTATTGATTTCTATGATGCCCCCTTTGCAGTATTTAATAACCTATTTTTACCTATCATTTTAGTTAAATTTCGTTTGCGCCGGGACTGGGTTTTTCCTGAGCATTCTCCTTTGTGACATATCAAAAAATGTAAACTACTCGATTGTTTCCATGGCACACATATAAATTTCGTCGAAAAATTTATAGTTCAGTCATCTTGCAGTCCAAAGTTGGCAAAATTGGGAACGCCTGATATTCTGAAACACCCCATCCTAAGGTATCATCCTGCATAGGTTCCAATCTGTTATTAATTTTGCCGAGTTCCCCATACATTTATTTTCAAAGTAACTTATGCCCAATCCCACCAACTTACACCTAGGCAGGGGAGCCCTAAGTAATTTCTATACAAAAAGATAATATTATTAGAAGTAGTATAGGTTGGGGAAAGTCTGGGTGGAGGATATTAGGGCACATAACGTACATAGATAATATTATGTCTGTTTTTGTATGGAAATTTCTTAGGGCTCCCCTTCCTAGGTGTAAGTTGATGGGATTGGGCATTAAGGTATTACTGGACTAGATTAGATAAGAAGAAATAAACAGCATCTATGGGCGCTTAATATATTTTATACAAGATTTTATTCAACAATTATTTTATTTAAATAACAATTATGCGTTATCAGGGTTATATCGCTCCAACTGCCATTTCTGTCTCTTCTCCTCTGAATTGCAGACCTCCATCAGGGTGCCATCTTGTGAAGTGTTCATGGCCAAACACTTGTCAGGCGAAGCACCGTGCTTTATCTGTTTGGTCTGCAAAATAATGCGAACAATTTCATATTTTACTTTAAAAATGTTTAAAAAGGCTATAAGTTTTTTTTTAATTAATTTATTTAAACTTAAAGTAAACAAAAGACACATATAAATATAAAAAATGGACATAGTACAGATTATAAAACGTTGTTCACTAGGGCGAACTTATCGCAGAACTGCGATTTCTTCCAGTTAACCCCAAGTATAAGTATGAACTTAACTATTAGGGTTAGCAAAAAATATGTCGGATGTCCGCCAATTGGTGACCCCTGACATAGGCTATTAAAAAACCAAATATCTCTTACGGTTAGAAATAAATTCCTAATCTGGACGCTACACGCTGGCCTAGCGCCGGACTGAGCGGGTTTTCATGAGTAAAAAGGCGTGTGGATAACGCGTTTGTCTTGGGTCATGTACATAATCGACCGTTCACGTCTTTTTACTAATTTTTACCCAACACCCGCTTGGTCCGGCGCTTGGCCAGCGTGTTGATGAGGCATAATATCTTGTTTAGAGAAAAACGATTTTAATTTCAAAACTAATGTATGAAATAGTGGTTGCAACAAAACCGAAAATCCAGGCGCAAGGCCACTGAGCAGAAAAGCTAATATGATTTACTTACGTTTGGATCAAAAAGCCATCTCTGGTTGCCCAAAGCTCCATGGCAGTTGAGTATGATCACGTCCTGCCCAGCATAATCCAGGCACCATTCATCTCGCCTTATTTCTCCTGTTTTGGAGAGCATCCAGTGCTGGAAATTTCAAGGCAGTGTCAAAAAAATATTGCTTGTGGATCATTTTCAAATAAAAAGATAGTTGACGCCTTCAGTATGTCAAATGTGGGGCCAAAACTTGCCATCAGACTTATCCGTATTATCAGCCAGAAATGTGTGCTTTTATTGGTTTTAAATAATCCGTAGGCCTTATTTAAGGCACATGGAGTCGTAAGGTTTCCATATTGAACAAAATTAGTACATTGCAAACTTATAAACAGTTACAGCAAAAAAAAGAATGGAAACAATAATTACATGGTGACAAAATAAAATTATAAAAAAGGTGTGGATTATTTTTAAATTATACAGAACTACATTACGTCAATGACAACATAATTTTATGAAGAAATCAGTATAGATAGAGATAATATTATTCAACGCAGGTCTGGATGTAATTTAAAGTAAACTAATATCATTCATGATTGACATATAAATTCATCAAGCCTAATACTTAGAAACATTCACCTATCCAAATATCATGGATATCATATTATGATTAGGCACAGATATACTGCTCTATATAAAATACAAGCTGCGTATGTCTTTGTTTTCAGCAATGTGTGACTTCCTTGGAGAAGGACGCAAGACCCAAAAATTTGCGATTTTTAGTAAACCAAGATTAAGGTCAACATACCTGATTGCCTCTTTGATTATGACATGGATATACCATAACCAACTTGTTGGAATTGGACTCTGCATCTAGACACATGTTTGCATCCACTCCTAGATTTCTAAACTGAAATCAAAATAAGAATAATCTTCGAATATTGAAAAAAAAGCAGCCGTCGTAGATAAAAACTTTGATTGAAATTCAGAAAGTGAAACTGCAGTGTCGAAAACAAGATTCATTTTGCCAACATCCATGGCGAACTTGAAATTCCAAATTACGGACATGTTAGATGGATCGTCTACATAGTGCGTCAAGAGGATCTCCTATTTGAATTAATTAAAGGAATAAACGAGGGGACAAACTACAGAGGACGACTGAGGAAAGGACAACCTGCGCCAGGATTTGGGCTTCGACCTATTAGTCCGAGAGCCCGCTGCTTAATTTATGACGTATCTGTTTTTTGATCGAAATGTGGTATAAACGATAGCTTACCAATAGGGTATTACATCGCACTAGGGTTGCCTATCAAAATCTTGCCGCAACCCCCCCTGCCCCCCCGAAAAGGTCCCTCTTCGCGGTTTTTCGCATTTCATAGGAATATGGTAAGAGATAGGAGAAAGTAGTCAATGACAAAAATAATCCTTGCTAAATTCTCTACAAAAAATGTCTAGTTAATTTTTTCATAGGACTAGTAGTTTACCCGTAATGGCCGGTCAAAAAACATGATATTTTTTGAAAAAATAAAAAAAAAAGTTTTATTTTTTTTCTTTCACATTCTTCCACCCATTATTACTAACATTTTATGGAAAAAAAATTTTGGCCTGCGGCGCTATATCGCTGGTTATTTTATGAAAAACTAAATTTTAAGAATTTTCGTCACTGAGTTTTATTGTAATAACTCCTAAATTAATTGATGTATGAAAATAAGTTATAGCTCGTTTTGTAGCTAATACTATGGTAATTAATTCGTTCTTTGACTATTTTCCTGTAGCTCTTATCGATTTTCAACCAATTTAGTTTAAATACATTTTTTTTGTATTTCAAATGAATTTCGGTTTTGGACCGGCCATTGCGGTTAAACTGCTAGTTCTACGAAAAAATTGACATAACTTTTTTTGTAGAGAATTTAGCAAGGATTATTTTTGTCATTGACTACTTTCTCCTATGTCTTACCATATTCCTATAAAATGCGAAAAACCGCGAAGAGGGACCTTTTCGGGGGGGGCAGGGGGGGTTGCGGCAAGATTTTGATAGGCAACCCTAGTGCGATGTAAAACCCTATTGGTAAGCTATCGTTTATACCACATTTCGATCAAAAAACAGATACGTCATAAATTAAGCAGCGGGCTCTTGGACTATATATGAAGAATTTAAAAGAACCGCACAGTTTTTATTGTTACTTATAATTATAACTATGTAAATTTGACGAGTCCAAGTGCCCGAAATTAGGGCCTAGGGACGATAATGAACAATAAACAATAAACAGGATAGGGATAAGTGGAAAATGAGATATGGGGCTTTGCTGAAAACCAATCGTAATGATTGAAACTGGAAAAGAAGGGATGATAAATCTTCTTTTTTCCTAGCCATCTCTCCAATGGTGTATGTATGTAGGCCTCTTTAAAATGTTTCCAATTCTCATCCACCCACTATCATCGGTCCTCCATTTCTGGGGCCAACCTACTCTTCTTTTCATGTCCCACAGTCTCAACCGCAGAACTCTAAGTGCACGTCGATCTATTCCCTGTCTGGCAGCATGAGCTGCATATTGACATTTAAAAATAATCCATACTTTTTTAATTTTTTATTGGTGAGATGATTCGAGCGTAATTTTTCCGTGACAAAGGAAAGAAATGATTAGCTGATTAAGTGAGATGGATACAAAAAGGAATGGGCTATTAAAAAAATGAGTCTAGGAGCTACAGTAAAAATCATAAGGAAACCACAAACCTCTCCATTGGCGACAGCGGCTCCAGGAATGAAGAGTTCAGGATAAATATTCTTCACATACCAATCGAAAGATGTGCAGTTGAGTCTTTTTCTGAGGGCTTTTCTCTCTGAAATATCTCCATAATCGCCCAAGTCATTGTTGATGCGTTCGTAGTAATATTTGGCGTAGTCATCAAGCCAAACCTAAAAATTAATATCAATGTAAATAGGTTCTTAGTCAAAAGTGGCCTGGAAATGGCTGAAGAAGAATGGGTCTGTACAAGTCAGTTCATTGAGGAGTATAAGACTTCGGTGGATCGTATAAGGAATGAGGGAGTTAGAGAAATGAGGAATTGTAAGGCTGGTGTTGTAGCTAGAATAACAGTGAATAAACTAAGATAGTTTGGATATATTGAAAGAATGAGTGACGACAGGATGATAAAAATAGTAAATGTGATTGGATAAGGGGGTGTAACCTGTATTAATTATATCGACCACATGGAAAGACGTGTACTTCAGAATAGACGTGCGTCTATGACGAATTGCATGAATTTTGTGGAAGCAAGGAGAGCGTGTAATGATAGATAGGACAGTGTTGGTTTCTGTTCTCTTTGTCTACCCCGCAAGGGACTGAGCCATATCAGGTAAGGTATCATATTACTGAATTAGATAATCCATACGATAACCAAAATGACCAATTCACTCCAGTTGCATAGCATTTGAGTCTTGGGACTTTGAGTACAATTTTCGCTAAGGAAATAATACAAAAAACTTCACCTCAGCAAGACGAACTGTATTTTTCTTCAAGACATTAATGCCCTCGCGCCATTTGTAGGGAGAACGCTTTCTGAAGATGTGACCGACGTGAGAGCATGGAATAGACTCCAAGGTACCTCCGCACATCCAAGTTTTAAAGGACAGCTCCAGGTTTTCACCTCCCCAAATGTCGAAGTCTCTGTCGTACGTACCAAGTTTCTTGAAAAAGTTCTGAAAGCAAAACAACCACAAAGATGGATTATGGATTGAAAAAGTAAAGAATTTGCTAGAGAAGAGTGTGTTCTGTTACTTACTGTATCAATTGCGAATAAACCACCGGCCATTGTCGGACTCCAAACTGGTTCAAAACTGTGTTTATGCTTTTTCTTCTCCCAATCGGGAACTGCGTGCCAATTGAACTGAAGGTTCCAATCGAAACCTCCCACATAAGGGGATCCCCCAGCCGCATAATGGTACTGAAGAGTGTCATCGTCTATATTGTCAATTACTGGTACAACTACTGTTGTAGGGTTTCGGCCAATGCGATCAAGTAGTGGTTCTAGCCATCCTAAAGATATAAATAGAATTCATTAGAATGGTTCATGTGTTGTAGAACAAGGACATGTGCTACGTCAAATTTTAAGGTTCATTGGCCGATGGAGCAGATCCAGAAAAACCGTGAGGACTGTGTAGCCAGAATGAACACTATGAACAGTGACAGGCTCGCTCACACGGCAGCCAATGAGATCCCTTCTGGACACCGTTCACCTAAAAGATCAACTACGAGATGGAGGGACAGTTGGACCTCATCATCTCAAGAGGCGTAATTTCGCTACCAAATGAACAAGAACTAAAATTGTATGGTTTAAAGAGCTTACCTTCACAGCATTCACAATGTGAGTCCAAGTATGTAACAGAAGGAGATGTGACATGTTCTAGACCAAGCAATCGAGCTTTGATCAGACCTACTCTGGCTGGTGCTCGGACGATCTTTACTTTGGGGTAATTAGCCATGTAGTCTTCTAACTGTTGGTGTAAATGGTCTAAAAATAAGGAAATGAATCAATAAGAAGTAACTGATGTGAAGGAAAATACGTATTTGCCGGCCTTTCCTTCTAACTTGTTTCTCCTGATTTAGTTTTGACAGCATGATGTGGAAAAGTGTCGAAGAAATAGAAATTTGAAGTGGTCGGTAGCCTGGTTGGTAACGCGCTCGACTGTTAATCCAGTGGGCGCGGGTTTAATCCCCGACCTACTCCACTTCACAACACAAGCTTTTAAAGCTTTCTGTGAAGTGTACAAAGATGTATTTTGGTTTATTTCGATAAACCCAGATTCATTTTATATATTTAAAAAAAAAGATAATTTCCTGTAGCACCAGACCACTAGATTCATAAAATGGACTAGTGTCGAGCAAAATATCCAATTAATTTTGAACATGTTCAAAGCAACAAGAATTTTCAAAGGTTCCATTCTATTGGGTATTTTGGATAAAATACAGGGTGTTTGATAGATGGATGTATATATTTTCAGGGGTGGTAGTAGAGGTCATTTGGGATCTTCTGAGCTAAACTTAGCTTAGTCCAAAGTCGCACGGTTCTCGAGTTATTCGAGATTTTAACTTTTTATCGAAAAACCCCGAATTACTCAAGATTTACCCCAATAGTTTCGTAAGTATAGGTACCTACTCAGTTCTGTAATATTTTGTGTTTCTTGAATATGTGTTTGGCCTGTTAAACTCATAAGTTTCAATCTAAAGAAACAATAATGATAAAAAATATCGAATTAAAGTTTCGATAAATAGTTATTTCAAAAACGAGTCACGACTTTAGGTGAGATTTTCCTTAAGAAGAAAATTGCCTTCAGATTCAGAAATTTGGAAAAAACTTCTCTGATTTATGCTCTTTCAAATGATGTACAACACTTAATAATAAAACATTAGTTTCATAAAGATATGATACAATAACTCCATGAGATCACTGCTAATTTAAGAGAATTTCCATACAAGTTTGAAAACATGAAATCGAAAGAAATGTATTGTTCAGTATGCGACCTGTTCCTATGGTAAATTTGTATGGAAGTTTGCTTTAATTTGTGATCTCATGAAGTTATTCTATCATATCTTTATGAAACTAATGTTTTATTATTAAGTGTTGTACATCATTTGAAAGAGCATAAATCAGAGAAGTTTTTTCCAAATTTCTGAATCTGAAGGCAATTTTCTTCTTAAGGAAAATCTCACCTAAAGTCGTGACTCGTTTTTGAAATAACTATTTATCGAAACTTTAATTCGATATTTTTTATCATTATTGTTTCTTTAGATTGAAACTTATGAGTTTAACAGACCAAACACATATTCAAGAAACACAAAATAATTACAGAACTGAGTAGGTACCTATACTTACGAAACTATTGGGGTAAATCTGGAGTAACTCGGGGTTTTTCGATAAAAAGTTAAAATCTCGAATAACTCGAGAACCGTGCGACTTTGGACTAAGCTAAGTTTGGCTCAAAAGATCCCAAATGACCTCTACTATCACCCCTGAAGATATATACATCCATCTATCAAACACCCTGTATAGACAGAACCATAAACGTACCCATATCAGAAAAGTCATCCACCAGAATTACGCTCTTGATCAATTCTTTAGGAGATCTGTCCAGCACAGAATGAACCGTCCTGATCAACACAGACCAGGCTTCATTGTGAAAGATGATGACAACGCTGGTCACTGGAAGCTTATCATTGGGTAAGAACCGGCCTGGTTCTTTGCACCTGAAAATGTTATATGGCACACTTCTTAAGAGTTTCGGCAAAAAATAGGGTAACGATTTTTCCATTTCTAGTCAAATAATGGTCTATCTCCCCTCACGCCGTATCCCTTGCGGGGTAGACAGAGAGAACAGATTATCAGACTTTATTATCCTTACACACACTTCGTGCTTCCGTCACTTTCATGCAATTTCACATTCATATATACCTACTCTACGGTTCCTTTTACTCAAAGCACGTCCGTCCTTTAGAATCTGTTCTATATGTTCAAGCCATGGGACGACTACTTTTCCTTACACGTCTTCTTTCTCACAGGTATATTTTCTTTGTTATCTTTTAATCATCCATTCTCTCTACATATCCCAAACATCTCAGTTGATAATGTATAAATTACAAAAGTATTCATAGCGGGGAAAGGGTTCGCTGTTTAGATCGTCCGTTCAAGCTTTGCTTGTAAAAAGACTCCAAGTTTCCAAAAGAAACACATGCCATATTTGTGGAAGATAACATACCATGGGTCTCTTGGATCTGGTAGGGATCTTCTTACGCTGATAATATCACTAACATACTGATTAAAAGCATTCTTTTGCCATCCATCTGATACAGCTTTCTTAACTTCTTCTGACAGATTCGCCGGAAGAACTACAGCTTTACCCATCTCTCCAGCGGCATTCTGATTCATGCCAGCATCTCCACGAGGGAAAGCTATTACAGCGTCTGAAACTAGGAAACAGTGGGAAAAGGTATTTATTGAAAATTTATGAGTCTGAGTGCAATAATCAGAATGAGGTGTATAGAAATTTTATCAATGAGATATTAGGTCTAATTCTGCAACTTTTAGAACTAAAATCGGTGTGTTCTAATTTTCTCTAACTTAAATAGTTACGTAATCGTCCTTATTATATTACCTGGTATAGGTTTTTCCTCCTTCACAACTTTTTCTTCTTTTTTGAGGGGCTTTTCCGCAACAATCACTGAAATTTAAAAAGTTACGCCACAATTTAGAATCTCTAGTGCTGATTTTTTTGAATCAGGGTTTCATGTTTTAAAGGAAGTATTGACCAAATAAATTTTACCTTGTGTTTTTTTCTCTATTTTTCGCTTTTTATGGGCAATTTTACGTGCTTGCGTTTCTGGGACAGCGGCTTTTATTTCTTTTTCCTCCAGTCTATCTAATATGGTTCTTTTATCTTCATCATTCATCATTGCGAATCCCATGTTATCGACATCAGCTCCGGCTTCAATCACGGCAGCAGGTATGTCTCCGTCATCGTTTGGAAAGTTTGGAGCTTTTTGAGCTTCTGGAATACCTGGCACATCTTCGTACCTTCTATTGTCATTGTAGAGTATAAGCGAAACCATGAACCATACTCCAAGGATTAGTAACATCACTTTCGCTACTGCGAACCTTTTTCTCCAAAGTAGACCCATATTCAATAATATGAATTATTTCTGTTTGATTTAATGCAGCCCTGATACTTTATAGGTGATTTTTTTTAAGAATACTCTCAAAATCAACTTTCGTTTTTATGATTACCAATCAGCCTTTTCGTGTTCTATCTTATTATTTGCATGTTTTAATTAAAAAGGCACTATACTTGTTTTTTTTTCTGATCTCCTAATAACTTCGTCTTTTTTATTTCTCAAAATATCTCATCTTTGGCTAAATAACCATACCTTCAGGACACGGAATATCAACACTCAGAATCAAACCTAGACCCAGTCACTCACAAGGTCGTTTTTCAATCAACAATATCTTCTTTTATTGGTGCAAAAAATTGTTCACGTAACTGTTTTAGGGCGCTGCAAAGTGTCTTTCTTTTTTATGTCAATCAATTTCCACAAAAATCACGGTTACGTAACATTCCAACTCGAATCAAATTGAATTACTGGAAAATATGATACGTATTCACAGTCCGAGTCACCAAATGAAAAGGGATCATGTGTAACGATATGGCTGACAAGTCGTGACAATGTCGAGACATAAAACTTGACTTTATTACCATGAGGCGTGACAAGGTAAAGGTAATCTAATGTGTTATCATCATTGCATTGTTTAAGTAGTGTGGCTATTAAATAATGACCTTGAAGTGCGTCAAAACCATCCCCTAATCAGTAATCTTCCATTCTATTATGACCTTAAAATATTTCTCCACATTTTAAGAACATTCGTCATTTACGGTCTACGGTTTCTTCCACTCGACACTGGTCCATCCTTGAGTGTCTGATCAATTTGTTCACTCCAACAAGCGACTCTTTTTTTAAATGAATCCTGGTTTTCTCGAAATAAACCCAAATACATCTTTGTACCTACACTTCACAGTAAGCTTGAAATGCTTGTGTCGTGAAGTGGTGTAAGTCGGCATCGGGGATCGAACCCGCGCCCGCCGGATTAACAGTTGAGCGCATTACCAACCAGGCTATCGACCACCTGACTCTTGGATCACCACATTTCATCACACACTCTCTTTCGGACTTGTCCATTTTTTTTATCATTCTATCCTTAGACAATCTCTCCACGTGCCCAAATCATTCCAACTTGTTCGCTTTCAGCCCAGTCACAAAACTCATCCTCATCTCTCTAAATACCCCATTTCTCACCCTATCTCTCAGCGTACTTTAGAAGTATAATCATCAGGTTCTTTGAAGTATAACAGTTTCTCAAAATAAAATCATTTTTTAGCTATGAAAAGTGTTTTTGGTAGGTACAGTCCTTACTGTATTGCATCTCTTACTTACTATGCAAATTATGTGAGCATATTATGAGATATGCTACTGCCATCTAACGAAGAAAATGGAAAGTTATCATTTTTCAGTCTTTCACGAAGTAAGGGAAAACAGTGTGGGAAAATTTCATTGGAAAACTTACTTCATCTATAGTTGCTTCTAAAATGCGTAAACAGATGGTGTTGTCGTCGCCCTGAATTTGAATATAAATTGGAACCTAATTTTTTTAGTAAAAATAATAGAGATTCTCTGATTCAATTTCAGAGCTGTACCTACATGAAAAAGTCTCTTCTTCTCCTTCTTTTCAGCCTCTTTTCCTCCACTGCTGGATATAGGTCTCTTCCTGTCTCTTCCACAATTCTCCGTTTTGGGCGCTCTGCCTCCACCTATGTCCCACCGACTGGACGATATCAGCGGCCCATCTCCTTTGTGTAGGAACACTTCGATTTTTTTTCGTAGTTTCCAGCTCAGTACCTCAAAAAGTATATTAGATTTTTTTTGTTTTTCTCGCTATGTTATTTTCAATGGAACTGTTAGGGTGAAGGAAAATGTTGATGCATACATACCTGTCTGTTTTATTCTAACTAGGTTCCAATAGAATAGTTGATAGGGTGGGGACATGTGGAGAGAATGATCGATGAAAGGATAACAAGGAAAATTTACCTGGGTGAAAGAAGAGGTGTCAGGAAACGCGGCGGTCCAAGAACCACGTGGCTGGACCATGTTGACTAAATTCTCAAGGACGGACGTGTTTTGAGTAACAGTAGTCGTAGAATGTGTATGAGGAATTGCATGAATGTGACGGAAGCCCGAAGTGTGTGTAAGGACAGGAAAGTCTAGGGATCCGTTCTCCCTGCCTACCCCGCAAGGGAGGTGGCGTGAGCGTATAGTATAATATAGTATATTATTATCAATGAGTGATTATTCATAACAATCATAACTTCTGATGATTGCATACGTACTCTGAGTATTGTTACAATTTACCACAATATCCTTCTTGTGGTATTTTGTGTTACAAATGAATTGAGTCATGAAATGACATTTTCTTTATTTTTATTAAATAACAATATAAATATAATACCTAATATATTAAACAAACCGAAGCCCGATTAATTATGATATTAACAAGCTGTTTCTCGTAGATTTTTTAATATGTTCTCAGTTTTTTAAAGGTATAAAACACATTGTCGATTACGTTATTCTTTTCTCATGCAAAATTTTAAAATGTTGAAGCTATAATAAAACGTTTTTTCTACAGTGCATATAGACCCAATGTAGGATTTAGATACATGAATAAAAATGATGTAAAAATAAATGGTATCATCTATTAGGGAAGCGAACCTAAGTTTTTTTTTTTCTAAATAAACGTATAGGAAAAATGGAAAAAAAAGGAAGAAAAAAAAAACATGAAGCATTCCGTCCTTTTTGATGGATCGTAGTTAGTGTTGGATAGGTACTCACAATATAGTATGAAGTAGGTATAGGTAGGTATATCCTATACTTGCAGGGATATTCAACAGTCTGTATTGTCATGCGCAGTCTCTTATCAGAATCCTATTCATCAATAGCGAACTGCACTGTGGATGTCAAATCATGAATCTAGGTCAAAGTATTCGTTTGTTAAACAAAAAAAGGATGAAAACATGCGGCAAAGTATTCGGGTTGTTGTGTATAAGCGCAGGTCCTTTATGAATGAATGAATGAAGATTTATTTCCCACATATACACACTCATAACAGTTGAACACAAAAAAAAGTACAAAATAAACATACAAATACATAAAGCAACAATATACATAAAACATAATAGATTCGAACTGTCATCATGGTCAGATATAGGTAAAAGTTATTCTGTGAATCCAGTGTCGCCTTATGTATCTATTTTTTATTTTTTTATTTTGAAACTTCTTTTCATATTGAAGTGACAATGCAAGAGAAAGATACCCACAAATTCAGTAGCTAATCTGAGACTTTTGCACCCTGATTTCAAATTTGAAAACCCGGCGGGTTGTTTTGTTATTGAAGTCATTTTTCACATTAACCATAGAAGGTATTCAAGGATTCTGCTTTTAATTTCTTAAAATTTGAATTCTGAGAGTTCTCCTGCATTAAACTGATTCCTGCAAATAGGCAGTTAACAAAATGCTGATTGAAGTTATTACGTCATTGTTCTCTAACGATTTTCAAATTCAACAATATTTTTTTATTGTTATGAATTGTTATCACAAATTGTGTAGAAAATCAGTATAGCAATCACATAAAGTTGCACACAAATGCGTTTCCTCCTAAACCGCACAATAGCTTATATCGATTATATCAGAAACATATATTTAATAATGTAGAGCTTCCACAATTCACTGTCATAGTGGAGACTTCCAAGTTCATAGGACTTCAGGCTGAACGTTTCTTTTCAAGTGCATAGCTGATATCGACGCCCAGCTCCGAAGGACTCCACTGCGCATGGCTAGACCGCCATCTTCATTCCGAATCATTCAGTCTGGCGCTGAATCAATTCCACCATAAAATAAATAATTAAATAGCTAAGAAATCATTCAATTAGTTTGTAGCTAGATAACAATTTAAATAAGAAAAATTGTGTTGAAAGAATCGTGTTTATAAGTGAAAATTTTCTGTGAAAAATTGTTGAAAATTCTCGTGTTTTCATTACAAAAATATTGAACCTTGATAATTCTCAAGAACGTGTTTTGAGTGGGCGATTATTTTGTTCTCGTGTTTTTGTTTTCCTTTCATCTACACGACATTATGTTAAGATGTGCCTGAAATTGTTAACAAGTGTCTGAAGACACGTCCAAGAAGGCTGTAGACATTATTTGAAGGAGGTTTTTCGTAAGCGAAAGGGTGGCAAGCAGAACCGACTTCGGTCGGGACACATTCCTTGACCAGCAACAGGTACCAAAGACTTCTTATATTTTCTTAATCTATTCTGTTGCCTAATTTTCTTGTACATTTTCTTAACCTTTCCATTTTCACCATTGTCTTTCTTAAAAGTATTTTTACGTTTTAATGTTTGCATATAGTACATAATGTTTTAAGCTGAAGTCCATTATTTGAGAGGTCTTAGAAGACCTATGCTGGTTTTACCAACTTTTTAGGTGAGGAATAGCGGATATAGGAGCCACTTTCAGTTATTTTTCATACAAAATTTGTGCTAGGTAGCTCCTATCTCCGCTATTCCTCACCTAAAAAGTTGGTGAAATCCAGCACTAGAGTAATAAAAGTAAAAGTTATAACTATATGCCATCATGCCGCATCCCTTGCGGGGCAGGCAGAGAGAGCAGAGCGCCACACTGTTTTATCCTTATACACACTTCTTATTCTTGTCATGTTCATCCAATTCGTCGTACAAGCACATCTGTTTCTTTTACTCAGTACATGTCCGACGTCCGTCCTTGAATACCTGGTCTAGGTTAACCTAGGATAGCCACGCATGTTTTCTAACACCACCAATTTCAGTCACGTACACTCATTTTGTCATACTATCATCATTCATTCTTTAATTACGTCCAAGCCATCTTAATACTCGTATGTTCACTCTCTAAATAATCTCCCTTTTTCATTTTACATTAAAAGCTTTAAACTTCGTCGCAAAGCTTAATATGAATGTTTCATGAATGTGAAATATTCAGAACACACTTTTTTTAATTAATCAAAAGCAAAAGTTTCGACGGAGCTTTCAAAGGACGTTAACCTTTAAATGTCAAGTGAGAAAGCAGGCATTTGGCGTGGGATTGTCTCATACATTTCACTGAAAAGGCAATCTGGCCTAACCTTTAGAGTAATCTAATTTTCACTATTAAGAAATATTCACAAATATAGGTAGTAAATGTAGGTGTTTTTGTGTGGGTTATTCGCTTTTTCGTATTTTCGTTCTCTGTGTTTCGAGATTTGTGAATTAGCAAAATTAACTATAGGGTGTAATAGGTAATAAGGGTGATTTAAATTTACTTTACTAGGAAATAATTAAAATAAAAATGTCTTATTTAGTTAGTATGCACATTATTAATCACAGAATTGAACCTGTATACTTATTACGTAGTATTTTCTTCAGTCTGTCTTTTTCTACGATAATTATTTTAATATTTTTTAAAGGAAGGATCTGGGATTGCATACACAAACCCAAATACTTTCCTGCACACCTTGCACTAGGCTAAAAAGCCTGTATTGCAAAGTGTGGAATACATCTCAACTACCGGGGCTCAAACCTGGCACCTCCCGCTTGAAAGACTGCCGCTTCAACCAACTGCGCCAACCATGTACTAAATTGATGGCACATCATTGATTGTAGTAAACTCGTTGAGTTCTTGACTAAAATATTATATAAGCATGCAAGGAGGTTTGGGTTCGAATCCTGGCTGCGGCAGATTGATGAACTGGAATTGCTAAATGTTACTTTTTAAACCAGCCGACGATCAGTCATAATTAAGCCTGATGTAAATTCCATCCTTTGCTGTATATCTGTTGAGATATAACTACTTGTTATTCAACTACAACATGTAGAAAATCAGACATTCTCGCAAAAATACGTAAATGATGAACTTCAGAAAAATGTAAGCATTCTCTTCCCTCCAATAGATATTTTGTGATCTTTTCTACGAAGCTTTTAGTGTATGTGTGTATGAAATGGTTTCGGAATATACTAGCTTTCAAATAATATACCAATTGCGTTGAAAGTATAGCATGAATGAATCTCATAAGTATAGCATAACATACCCACAAATGTTACATTATGAAATGCTAGCATGTTCTATAATATTATAAGACACAATGAATCGTAGCAGCGTGAATGGAACGCAGTTTTGTGAATAAAGTTTCAGGGCCCGGAAATGCCCGGAACAATTTCATGAATCAAAACCTGAAATAATCAGATATCACCCTGAAACAATATGCTGAAACTTTGCAGCATTTTAGCGCATAGTAACGCAGTACGGTAGAGCTAAATTTCTGTACATTTTCTGCATACGTTTGGTTGAGGTTTGGGGAAATGAGTGTTTGATGAGAACTGGGTTAGTAGGTCACGTGACCTGGGAGGGTCCTCGAGCTCTCTAGAGGCGCATTACGTGCGAAAGAGACGGTGAATCGTTAGAGAGAGCAACTGCATGCGTTTAGTCACGTCTTCGTTTTCAAACAATTTCATTCACTTATTTATTTTGCATTACGTACCTGCCTATACTATTTGTATAAAATTTTCTTTGTTAAGGGCTTAAATATGCACTGAGCAAAAAACGTTCTATTTTCGTTTCAAATTTTTCAAATTTTGTATCAATATCTTCTTCTTCTTCTTGTTCAGCCATACCTCCACTGCTGGATATAGGCCTCTTCTAACATTTTCCAAGTTTTACTTTGGGCTTTGCTCACCCAGTTCCTTCCTGCGACTGGGACTATATCATCTACCCATCTCTTTTGGGGTCGTCCCACAGGTCTTCTATTCTCCCATGGTCGCCATCTTAGGATTCTGGGTGCCCATCTCTCGTTCCCCTGTCTCGCAACGTGGCCCGCCTATTTTAACCCAGCGATACGGTCTGCTATGTCTGTGACCTTTGTTCGGCGTCTGATTTCTTCGTTTCTAATTCTATCTCTCAGACTTATTCCTAACATTTGTCGCTCCATAGCTCTTTGTGTGCATTTTAATTTATGTATGATTGTATGAAAATGCTGGCGAGAAATAAGAATAACGTAAGCGACAATGCGAATTATACATTTTTAAGAAGAGCCTGGGAACAAATTAAAAAATCTAAAACAGTCAATTTGTTAAGATTATAATTACCAGTATTTTGACTAAATTATACTTTTATATCTGAAAAACTGAACGGAAATTCCTCAGGTTCCGTAAATTTTAGGGGTACTTTAGGAATATTTTTTGAGAAGTAGCGAGTATTTCAGTACTAAATTATCCATCACTCGACTAAACGTAGTGTGAACAAGGCTTAAGAATATGCATACAGACATTTCAAAATTTGTTAAAAACGGGAGACCGTATATCTCGATAACCGTTGCTAAATATGCATTGAAACAAAATAGGGTAGATGCATTGAACATTTATCTAGGGAATAACCGTAAAAGTTTTTGGATTGAAACGAAATTAACCCCAAAAAATTGAATAAACTCTATTTTTACCATTTTATCATGTGATTGTTCACGCGATTTTGAACCTTAATGACGTGGGAAATTACCGTGACGTCACAGTTGGGTCGGGAGCTTTAAGAGCTTTGTAGAAGTTTCAGCATTGTTCTGAAAGATTTAATTAATGTTTATTCGTTGATTCAGTTGTCGCGTTGTTTACAGAAGGACGCGACAAAGGAAATTCCTGGAAACCAATTTTATCTGGAATATATTTTCTGTTTGTTTGTACAGTAATTGGTAATACAAAGATAAAAGATATAAACCCTATTTTTTCCGAGGAATTGGATTGTATTCGTTAAAATGGAATTACGACAAACATCATATCTATAATATCATTATTATAATATTACTAGCTGAGTTACCCGTGCTTCGCAACGGCAAAAAGACACGGTTAACTGTGGATTCTACACTAATATCACATTTTTCATTCCGCTCCCCCCAGCTTCCCTCGAACCCTCTCCTCTTATTCCTGCGGATGTCGGGAGGGCTACTCTTAATCTTACTGACGCCGAAAACTATGGATTCGACACTAATATCACTTTTTTCATTCCGCCCCCCCCCCCCCCCAGCCCTCTTATTCTTGATGCGGATGTCGGGAGGGTTACTATTCATCTTTATGACGCGGAAAACGATGGATTCGACACAAATATAACTTTTTTCATGCCGACCCTCCCGACCACTAAATCTGTTTCGGGTTTCTAAGTAGTCAGGAAGTGGTTGAAAAATCGATTACAAAGGTTGCGAAAAGGCAAAAAAATGTAAAAAGACAACAACACAGTGAAGTTCAATTTTTTCAGTTTTTTCCTATATTCTTGTTAACTGGAAGAAATCGCAGTTCTGCGATAAGTTCGCCCTAGTAAACAACGTTTTATAATCTGTACTATGTCCATTTTGTATATTTATATGTGTTTGTTGTTTACTTTAAGTTTAAATAAATAAATAAATAAAGTTAAATAAAATTTTGTTATAAGGTCCCTTTTTAGATTTATGTAAGTAGTCTACTTAGGTATTCCATTCATTAAATTGGAGAGTGTGTATGACAAATTTCATGAATGTGACGGAGGCTAGGAGTGTGTGGAAGGATAGGGCTGTCTGGCGCACTTTCCTCTGCCTACCCTGCAAGGGACGTGGCGTGAGGGTATAGATAGATAGAATTTTCTAATCATAATGTGTAATCACATGCCTTTATCAATTTGTGCGGATGCACATGTTCGCAACATCCTGGATAGGAATCTATTACCGACTCCACACACTTGCCGAGCCTTTACAGGTGTTCACAGGTTCACGAGCGTGTGGATGTGGCGTTTGTCTTAACTCGTGTAGGTTTGTAAACACAGAGCTTTGCTCAATTCTGAGGGGAGGTTTAACTCATATTGTTATTCTTGTTTATTTTTTATGTATCTTTCAGTTAAATCAATAAAATAGATAAAAAATATTTGAGGTGGACGGTAGCCTGGTTGGTAACGCGCTCGACTGTTAATCCAATGGGCGCGGGTTCAATCCCTGATTTCGACCTACTCCACTTCACGACACAAGCTTTTCAAGCTTACTGTGAAGTGTACAAAGGAAATTTGGATTTATTAACATAAATTCAGATTCATTTAAAAAAAATAACATGTTAATCTGTTGCTTGAGATAAAAATATACGGGTGAATGCGTGAGCGAGATTGAGTGTGAGTGTGTGAGGCCACTGGAATGAACGTATATGTTAACTGTAATTTAACTGTAGCGCATGCTATTATATAAAAAAATAACTTGTGAACGGTCGGTTTCTATACAAATCAGTTGTTTGTGAACGCCTCCGAAACGTGTGGAGCCGACATATGAAATAATAATGTTACGTATACAGAATACACGTCTCTGTGTATTTGCTAATATGTATGCAAATTCAACGTATATATTAAGGCAGTAATAGAGTACTCGATGTATTCTAAGGGAGTATATGAACATATGAAATCAGTTCACCCTTGTATTGAATAATAATAATAACAACAAACAATATTCAATATGTAGGAGAAACGCCCGCTATTCTGTTAAGAAAATGCTTACATTAGTGTTGCAGGGAATATCTGCAGTTCGTACATTTTATGAATTTCATGTGTATCCCAATAATATACGTTTTATTTTTTTTTTATGGAACAGATACGGTCACAAAAACTACTACTACTACTAATGTACAATTACAGGTACATTAGTAGTAGTACGTTTTACATAACATAAGTTTTACTTTATAAGGGGGGGGGGGTAAAACGTTATAATCTAAGATGTATATTTTCAGTTGTAAATTATGTATATTCTGTCAACTTAAACACGTCTTCTAAATAAATAAAAAATAGGTAGGTCATTTTTAGTATTTCGTATGGTATCGGCCAACGACGTTTGGCAACGTCAGAAGATAGGAGAATTACGTGCAGAGGTCCATGTACCCTTGACTGTAAAATATTACTTTTGCAATAAGTCCGTATTTTGGCACACTACCATTGTCTTGTTTTTGTAACTATGCATATTTTTCTTTGGCCAATAAAGATTTATTTATCACTACCCTAAAACGAGCTTCTAATCCATTCAACAGCTTCAGGGATGGTATTGTGGATGCCTGTATACAATCCTGAAACGCTCTTAGTGGGCCATCTTCAACAATGTGCTGGATGATAAAAAGTATAATTTGAAATTCAGGATGACTTGCGAATCTAGATTATGAAAAGCATCATGTTTAATGAACACATGACATTTACAAAACACTCTAAAAAATGAAAATATTGGAACGGGAAATGTCCCTAGGGAGAATTTTGTCGTTTTTGTATCCCATGACCACAAGATAGTAGTTTAAACTCAATAGACTTCAATACTAGATAAAGCACTACTATTTTCTAAATTTTACGATTCCAAACGACCAAATTTTTAATTAACATTTCGACGTAATTCTCCATTGCAACATTCAACCCAGACGTTTGAAAATAAATCCACATTAACAATATTCCCAATGGCAAAACATTATTCGTCCGAAGAACGCATGTTGTTACGTTGCCACCCCCATGTTAGTCTACAAGAACACCCTTGCGCCATGTCAGTCTTTGGGGGACGGTCGAAGAGAGCGGACGTTTACTCCTATACGGTTGTCGTCTTGATTCTCATCTTCAAGATATTTCAAGTGTATTTGTAGGGGAAAATAATAAGACAAAACAGTACAGTCATTCCTTAATCAGTGTCTACAAACATATACCTAATCAAAATATCGATCTGAAATCACGTATTACGAAACATATTGCACCGCTGTTTCTGACGTCTTAACTTTTCAGTTTATGAGAAACTTATTGTTTTGAAGTTTAGGAAAGTTAGCTAAGTTTTACACCAAGTTATTTGTTGTTTCACGCGAATGTGTTGTGAGTGATTGATGCGTTGAACAGAGCTCATATATTGAATAGTGTTAGAGCAAAATTTGGATTTGACACGGGTTATAAAAAAACATCTGTTTTATGTTTTAATTACGAATAATATACAACTTAATAATATGTACTAAATGTTTAGGAATTAGTTTGACACGGGAGAATTCATAGACTACATTTTGAGTAACGATAGAGCAGAATCTTGGCAAGGACATAGGCTATTGAAAAAATCAAATACCCGCACGATTAAAGAGAAAAATGACTTTAATTACAAAAGAGTATATAGGAATGTAATAGTGGTTGCATGAAATCTGAAATTCAGGCGCATCAGGCTCCCCAAAAGCTAATTATTCGATCCTTCTATCTGAGAGTCAAAGTTCCACGTTAATATTTCTAATGCCCTTGGCATCACCTTATGGATCACTCCAAAATTCCCATTCGTACTTCTTTTTAGAACAGTGATCAACCGACTCTTCTTCTCAACGATGAGATCGTTGAGAAGAATGTGTGGAAAAACGTTGAGAAAAATTATAAGAAACGAAGTGATTAGAGAGTTGAATTAATGTAAAAAGGATGTTGTGACTAAAATGAAAGTGAACAAGTTAAATGGTTGGGACATGTGGAGAGAATGAACGATGGAAGGATAACAACGAAAATTTACCTGGGTGAAAGAAGAGGTGTAAGGAAACGCGGCCGTCCAAGAACCACATGACTGGACCATGTAGAAGTAATCGTAGAATGTGTATGATGAATGTGACTGAAGCCCGAAGTGTGTGTAAGGATTGGAAAGTCTGGCGATCCGTTCTCTCTGCCTACACCGCAAGGGACGTGGCGTGAGGGTAAAGATAGATAAAATATATCGGGGTTTGATTGCGTTTTTCTATATTATTATTATTGATATACCTATAGGTACTATTATCCTCATCTATAATTAAATACAAAATATTGTGGAGGGGTGCTTTCTATAAATAGCACAAATTCTCTTGTTTCTTATTAGCAAATAACTTATTAAGGTCCTATATGCTGTCATTTGGTTTCGGCGCCCTGAATTGTTCTCAGCCAATACTGAGAGAATCCTCTTGAAACTGAAGACAGTGATAGATGAAAGTATGGAATACAGATTGGTTGTTTTAGAATTACAATATTCGGAAATTGCTTGAATAAAAAAATATTCCGAAAGTACCCCTAAAATTTACGGGATCTGAAGATTTTCCGTTATGTTTTTCAGATATAAAAGTGTAATTTAGCCAAAAAACTGATAATTATAATCTTAACAAATCGGCTGTTTTAGATTTTTTAATTTGTTCCCAGGCTCTTCTTAAAAAAGTATAATTCGCATTGTCGCTTACGTTATTCTTATTTTGCGCGAATATTCTCATACAAAATTTGAAAAAGTTGAAGCGAAAATAGAACTATTTTGCTCAGTGCATAATATAAGCCCTAAAGAGTATGCACACCGACATTTCAAAAATTTCTAAAAAGGGGATACTTTGGATCTCGTCAACCGTTACTAAATATAGGTACATTGGAACAAAATAGGGTAGATGCATTGAACATTTATCTAGGGAATAACCGTAAAAGATTTTTTATATCTTGTATAGATTTAAAAAAAAATGATAAACACCTCTGATCTTTTTTCCGAAAGACGGAAACTCGTTTCCAGAAAGTCGCGGGGTAATTTTTTTTTTGTTCTGATAATATGCATTAAAATCTAGGGAATAACCATAAAAGTTTTTTGATGGCCGCAATATTAACCCCAAAGAATGGAAAAACGCTATTTTTACCATTTTATCATGCGACTGTTCACGCGATTTTGAACCTTAATGCCGTGGGAAATGACTGTGACGTCATTCTTGGTGTCAAGCCCTTAATACCTATGTTAATAATTAATTATAATATACAGAACATAAGACCAAACTAACTAACGAAATATAATAACAATATTATTAATATGTTTTACCTCATAGACGAACTTTTGATGTGGAAAATAGTATTCATTACTGGATTTTGGCATCCAATTACTATTACTCGTGTAGACCTTTCAATATCAGAAATTCAACAAATCGTCACCTAAGAATAACAACGTTCTAAGTAGAATATTTTGAGATTTTGACTTTTTGTTCCTAATGGTCGTAGGGTACAATTAACAAAAACATCCTAAACCAGGGTAGTTTTAAAGGTTTTTGACTCGCCCTTGTGCGTTCACAGACGGAGGACGCAAACTTGGATTCTGAACCACAAGACCGACCTGTATAACATATCCAAAAATAAGAAATACTTCTCGAATTGCAAGGCGAAATTCTTGATTAGACGGAGTATATGTTGAAGCCAGAATTTTTCTCTATCATAAGTTCTATACTAGCGGCGGGAGGTTAAGAGTCTTTTTTTGTAGTGTGAGACAGCTTAACTACACGCAAGTCCGTACACGCAGTTATAGTAGTATTAGTGAGCGCACAATGAACAAGAATGCACACAGATGCGTTAGGCAGGTATATCCGTCCTTTCACGAACACTACAAAATAGGGTCTTAAACTCGCGAGACTTCTATACCAGTTGGTATTTCGATATAAGTACTCAATTAAAATTTGCCTCAGATAATATATATTAACATCAAAATACCCTAAAATATATAGGTAAATGATATAGGTATACGTCTGTACATCATAATATTAATTAATTGAAAACTTGTTTATAAGGAGTGGGTGTAGTTTTTTCTTGTGAATATTTTGTGAAGTTCTTCATATTGATTTTATTAATAAATAATTAACTTCAACATGGATCCTACTACGATATCTATCACAAGACATTTTAGTTTAGATGACGTAAGTATTATTTAACTTCATCTGTTGTTGTTGTCGTCTAAGTATACATTTTCTTCCTTACTTTTTAATAACTTCCCAATGTCCCAGCACCTCGATTTCTTGCACAAATATTTATTTTGGGTGACACGTTAAATTGTAATTTAAATCACTGTGTTTTTTTTAACACCGGTGATTGGTTCCATCGTAGGGAAATACCGTGTTTTTTGTAGCTCTAATTATTGAGAATTCATAAAGGCTTCATTATAAAATCTTGAATTGGACACATTATGAGGGATTTTTTTTCGACTTAATATTTATTGGAAAAAGCGCTCTTTTTTTAATTAAAATCACGTTTATTAACAAAATTTTCAGCATATTCTAAAACGAAAGCCACTTCATCGATCATTATCGAAAGCCTAAATTATTTTCTATGATTTTTGGTTGGTTTTGTCAAAATCGAGTCAGCAGTTTGTAAATTATCGTCAAAAAACCTGAATAAGAAAATTATATACATATGCTCCTCAATTTTCAAAAGTCCAAAATACCTATTCAAAACACTTGATTTTTGGACAATGGACATGCATTCATCAATTTTTTACGCATATTTTTTTATCCTCTATCATCTTTACAAATATTTGACATATGGAATCAACCATCATGTATATTAATATCATTTTATAGTAATTATATCATTTTATACCTGATAATGTCAAAATATGAATCACTCTAAAGGAAATAACAGTATGATACATTATATAACCACATACCTACATCCAGATCTGAGAATTTCTATATTAAATATATTCCCTACAACAATGACAAACCATTTCCTCTCAAGAACAGATGGAAGCAGAAATAATAACTGTAATTATTGTTGTCTACGTGATATTCTGATTCATTACGGAGAGACTACGGGGGGGATAATGTATTAGAAATAAGACCAAGAGAAAGACAAAAGGAAGGACGCGGAGGGGAGAAGAGGATGAAAGAGATTTGTGAAATAATTGCAGGAAAAAGGGACATAAAGCATTCCTCCGTTTGAATACAAAAAGATATGTGCTTTCGAATTCCAAGAATTCAGAATACCTACGTTTTTCTAAATTAGTACTTATCTCTTAAATTATGTTGACATTAAAGGAGTTTTTTTGAGACCTTATAGATTTCGACAATTTTACTAAACATGCTTTGGAAAAAATAGGGTAGATACATTGGACCTTTATCTAAGGAATGACCTTAAAAAATATTGTGAAAGACACGAAATTAACCCCAAAAATTTTAAAACAAAACGATGAAATATTTTGATCATGCTATTTTGAACTTTAAAACGCCGCGGAAAATGGCGCGTGACGTTATTGTCGGGCTTCTAGGCTTAACGTTTTTTTTAATGCATATGGCTGCAAAAGTAAAATTTGCAAAAATGGTGTAATTTTTTACAGCCCTTTCAAAATCGCTGTCTTCCCTGCCCCACCCTCTATTAATAAATTTGTTAATATTTTGTAATAAAAAAAATATTGTTTTTATTTTTCAGTCGTCAATGCCCGAAGCGTTGGCGTGTAGTATGGCCGACGCGGAGCCGGACCTGTCCACGTTCGAGAACAAGACAGGTCTGGCTGAGGACATGAAGTTCCTGGCGAGTATGCCGGAGCTCTGTGACGTCACCTTCCTCGTCGGTGACACCAGGGAACCTGTGTGTGCTGTCAAAGCGGTGCTGGCAGCGAGAAGCAGGTAAGAAATTCTTTACATACCTAATTATTCTTCGAATATTTTATACTCAGCCCTGATACTGAAAGACTATTATATTGTTTAAAATCCACGTAATGACTTATTACAGAATGCTAACATCTACGGAGATGCATTTAAGAACTTTTAACCAAGACGCAAAATTTCAGATTCTTGCATAATTTATTCATAAAGAAGGATTAAGTTTAATACTGAAACATAATAAACTAATATGTCTGTTTGTTTGACCACATTTTTTCAAATATCAGGAGTAAACACTCCTAAATACGTTTGGTAGGTATTATGATTGACAATATGGCAGATATTTTTGCTTCAGTAAATGTCAAGTTTGAAATTAGAACAATACTCTGTTTCAAATAACTTTTACTCTCCTCTTCAAATAACTTGTCCAATGTATACTCTATTCTTAGTAGTAATTCTATGGAAAAAAATCGTATCCACGGAGACTCATGAGACAAATAATGTGAAACGGGAAATACGTGATACGAATAAATAAATTTACGCCCTAAAATGTATATGTGAGATTATGACACTCAGAATGGGTAGCAACAAATCAAGTTGCTGAAGTGAAATGACTCATGAAAATTTTACGAACGTCTGAATTTCACAGGACATTCATAAAAATGACATAAAACGTGTGGGCCTGTTTGACGACCCGGATTCCCACGGGGAATCAAACCTAGTACATCTAAAAATATTATAAGTAGGTACACACATTTATAATAATAATAATAATAATTTTTTTTATTCAAAAAAGTAGTACAATATATTACATTTCATACATACACATAAATATCTTCATAAAATATATCTTCATAAAATAATTCTTAAGACACGTAGCTTATCTGAAACTTTGTCTGGAGGACATGTTCTCCTAATCCCTGAGGAGTTATGCTCCGAATATATGGAGATATAGGTAATATCAAGAACTCCAACATAATACTCGTAATATAGATAAAACATTAATGGTGTATTTCACCAACTTCTTAGGAGAAGAATAGCGGAGATAGGACCACCTAGCACAAATTGTGTATGAAAAATAATGATAAGTGGCTCCTATCTCCACTATTCCTCACCTAAGAAGCTGGTGAGGAGCATAAGGGTTTCGTATAATCAGGAGAGGTATGTTGGGGGAGCCTTCTGGCGAACCCTGAGCCCTTCCTATGTATATACCTACTGTTTATTTTTTTAAATATTGGATGACATATAAACTAGCTAGCGAGCATTCAAGGGTTGCTGGGAGGGAGCACCACTCATGAACACAAAAAGATCGTGTTGGCTCGCGCGCGTCTGGCGGAGACATAATCAAATAAGGCTTGCCTGGGTACAACTGGCCCCCAATTTCTTCGTAAAATTAGATATTTTCTACACAGGTGCGTACCTAGCACTCATCTTTCAATTTGAGGGCCCCGTTTGATGTAAGTAAGAAAGACAATAATTTAAACACAAGGAAATGATTGCATGGGGGTCCTCCCTCCCTTTCATCTCCCCACTGATCATGGGCGTCGTCAGGGGGGGTAGCTGTCCCCTACCCTAAAGATTAGAATAGGTATATACTTTTTCATACTAAATGACAAAAACTCACATTATTAACACTCATATTCCCATCATATCATAAATTTTCAGTATGAAAGTCTATTGTTTCGTAAATGAATTCACTTCACTCGTTTTTCTTTTAAAAATATCGCTGGCGGCGCTATATACTATGGTTTCTGTATTTAAAGCAAACTACATCTTGCTTCTTTATTTAATCGCCCAAAAACATTTTTTTGCTATTTGCGCGTTTTCCATACTTTAAAAAAAAATCTGGGATTCCGAAATGAACCCAAATTAATACATCTTTGTACACTTCACAGAAAGCTGAAAACCTTGTGAGTGGAGTAAGTCGGCATCGGATATACGGTCAAGCGCGTTACCAACCAGGCTACTAACCACCTCGAATATACTAGTACCTATATAAATACTAAGATTTTTGTAGTCCCCGCCCTAGCTACGAAGCTGGCGACGCTTATGTCTCTGATCCTCCCGAATCTGAAGATTCGTCAATATAGAAAATGAAGGAAATCAGTTCCTGAATAATTCAAATGATTCTATTATTGAGTTTCGCCTCGGGAGAATACTCAAGTACCTACGAAGAATACATAAGGTGGTTTTATCGAAACTCATATATTATTTTTATCTCCGCTTCCGTGTTCGAAGGATAAGTAGATAGGATGTTTGAAACATTGTAATTCTATAGGACGCAAGTATCAAAGCAAATAGACTTTTATTATAATGGTGTAGTTAGATTAGAGTAGTTAGAAGTTAACTGGTGCCTACCAACTGTCAAATCGTATGAAGAATTTTGACATTTCGTAGGCAACGTTTTAGAAATTTTGTTCTCATAATTAAAAACTGTATTAGTTTTAACGTTATTTAGAAACTAAGCGATAGTTTTAAAAGATGTTTCAGTTTTTGTTATTGATATCTTGTTAACCTCTAAAATACTCTTCAGTGACTATTTTTGTTGTGATTTTTTGTGATATGCTTTGTACAAATGGCCTAAAAAGCCGTATAAGATTGAAAAATAAAATAAAATTATAGGTTTCACTTTGATTTGAACTCAACGTAATCAAATTCTCAATTGCGTATCTGTATTTCATCCCTTATATAGGGGAGAATTAGGGTGGGTACTTACTTAGGTCTAGCATTGTCCTAATTCCATTGTGAATAAGTCGGGCCTAATTAGATAAAACATCGTACCTTCTGGTAATCGGTCTCCACTTAGGAAAATACTCGCAATATTTCTATGTGAAATACGGTGTCCGGTAAGTTCGTCTAAAATCAATTCTTCTAAAATCAATTTGTCTAAAATCAATTCGTCTAAAATCAATTCGTCTCATTATCAATTCGTCTAATTATCAATTCGTCTAAAATCAATTTGTCTTAAATTGACGAATTGGTCGTTAGGTAAATTGATTTTGGCCGAATTGATTTTAGACGAATTGATTTTGGCCGAATTAACTTTAGACGAACTGATTTTAGACCAATTGATTTTAGACTAATTGATTTTAGACGAATTGATTTTAGACGAATTGATTTTAGACGAATTGATTTTGGCCGAATTGATTTTAGACCAATTGATTTTAGACCAACATTGAAGGACTCCTACACTCCTAAGGATGGAAACATATTTACAATTATTTACAGATACATACATGAGTACAAAAAAGAAAAGAAAACAGTGATTTTAGACAAACTGATTTTAGACGAACTTGTCGTAAACCGTGAAATACAATGAGAGAGACGGCCATTGGATACTGAGGGATGATGATAAGGGGTTGCTGTATTAATATTGACGTTTCCTAATAATATATTACTGCGGCTATTTGATGGAATTAACCAGTAATTTTCAACGAGAGATAAGTACTAAGTATCCCTAATATGTTGGATGTATTGTCTCCTACATTCCTATTAAATACTATCAGAGTATCATTTTTGGCGTTTCGCATGTGGAGTTGAGGAAAAAAGCTGGTTTTCTTAACTGTTTAGGGCTCCGGACCTAACTATGACGTCACGATCATTTCCCATGGCATTAAGGTTCAAAATGTCGCATGACAAAATGGTAAAAATAGCGCTTTTTTTCCATTTTTTGGGGTTAATTTTGCGTATATCGAAAAACTTTTACGGTTATTCCCTAGATTTTAATGCATATTATCAGTACAAGAAAAAAAAATTCTCCGCGACTTTCGGGAAACGAAATTCCGTCTTTCCGAGAAAAGATCAGAGATATTTTACACTTTTTTTTTTTTTTTGAGAAACTTATATAAGATTATTACGAAGAGGTTTTTTCTTAGATAAAGGTTCAATGCATCTACTCTATTTTTTTCCAAGGCATATTTAGTAACGGTTGTCGGGATCTAAGGTCTCCTGTTTTTAGAAATTTTCGAAAAGTCAATATTCCTACTCCTAAAGGGTTTAATTGTTTCATTTCGGTCTGAATTTTTTACATCTTCCTACTCCAGGAAATCAGGCGCCTATTGCAATGTATCCATTCAGTGAGTCTGTTTCAACACATTGAGAAATGATTATCAGGTTTTATGGACTTTCTCTCAAACACTTTACCCACATTAACAATGTATCGAATAACACACTAGGTATATGTAAACCTATCTTCAGCTAATGTTATTCCGATGTGTGATTAAGTGCCTTTGGGGAGATTTTATTGCTAAACGGCGCCCAAAATTATCCAAATATTATTATTAAAGTGTAGATAATTTCTTAAAAGTGAGCATATTGACATTTCAAAAAAATTTAAAAACGGGAGACCTTTGATCTCTACAACCGTTACTAAAAATAGAGTAGATTCATTGAACCTTTATCTAGGGAGTAACCGTAAAATATTTTTTATATCTTGTAAATAAATAAAGAGGGACACCACTCATTCTGAATGTCACAATCATTATTGTTTTTTTTTTCTTTTCAGAGTTTTCCACAAGATGCTCTATCAAGCACCGAGTCCTCAAAGAAAAAAAGAACCTGCACCGAAGGAAAACAAATTGAGACTGTTTCTAAAAAGGTCATCGGAACCTCTACTCAATCTTCAAAATGCTGCCAATCAGGTATAACCACTTTTTGCTTATAGGTACTATTTGAATCGATAGATGATCATTTCTAGATGTTTATGATACGGTCGTACCAGTGGCGTAACTAGCATAAGTGCCGCCCGGGGCGGACTCTGAAAATGCCGCCCCACCCGACCCCTTAAGTAACTATACAAGTACACACCGATCCATTGGTGTCTGCAGTTTTGAAGCTAGGCGAGAACAACAAAAATTTTAATATAGATGTGGCACAATAAAGCACGTAAATAGCGCCGCAGGTGAAATTTTTTTCATAAAACTAAATGCAAATGAAGGTCATGTTGTAGTTTTGTTTACTTACTTTAAATAAAAATATAAAAAATAAGTGCACATCACAAAAAAATATTAAAAAATGAGCGCCGCAGGCGAACTTTTTAGAACAAATGGTGAAATGATGAACCTGGTTATCTTTCTGTAGTAGGTAACACATATAGTTACAGGTATTGTATAATAGGGGAAGCGACCATGCAAGATGTTACGAAATTTTAGCCTTAAGATATCGAAAATCTATCTTATTTGAGCACCTACAAATAATATCTACCTTAGACGCGAACAGGATTAATTAGCGCCGCAGGCAAATTTTTTTACGAAAATTATAGTAATTTAATAGATTTTCATAATAATTTTAGTAAAATTCGAAGATTTTTTTAAAATTTGTGTGTTCTATCAAGATGTTTTTTACATGTTGTGCCATTTTGCCGCCCCTTGAAATGCGCCGCCCGGGGCGGACCGCCCCCCCCGCCCCCCCTAGTTACGCCACTGGGTCGTACTAAAAAAAGGTTTATCGTACTGTCATCCTAATTAAGAACCGCGTAAAAGCTAACTTCAGGTATTTTATTAATTAAAATGGGTATTAAACCTTAGATACATTTGTTTCAAATACAAAAATCCGAATTTCCGTACACAACCCCTATTTTCGAAACCCCGATCCCCAAAATGTCCCAGAAATGGGTGAAATGCGATAAAAACATATTTTAGTACGACCGTTTGATACCAGCGAAAGCTTAGAAACACCTCAAAGATTAGCTTGATTTTTTTATGAAATTCCCAGGTTTTTTTACCCCACCCCTAGCGACTTAAATGTCATGATTTGCATATTATATCACCTCTAAATGTTAAATGTTTAGGTAAATATTATTGCTGTATAGAACTATATGGAAAATACTATAAATTTTCTGTGTTAAATGTACCCACATAAATTTCCCACCCCTATCGTATTTAGTTGGTTTAAGGTCACATTGTACCTTGAATGTTAATGAATGAACAGATATGTTTGAATATATTATTGTGTCTCCAAGGACATATTACCTCAGTGAGCTTGTTCCCGAAAGTGACAAAGGTGTACCTTGAGAACAGGCTTGATGATTTTTTAAGCTTTACGAATAAATTCCCATTGTACCTATTAATTAAAATTGATTTAAAAAACTAAAATTAGATACTTAACTGTGAAACAAGCAGACAATAATGATTCCTCAAATATGCCAAAATATCTCATCTTTCATATAATAAATTTTGAGATAATTACTTTTTTTTATGATTCTTAATTCGAATTAATATAATCCCATTAGTATTATCAGCTACAGGTATAATACCAAAATCGCTAATAAACAATTTAAAAAAATTAGATTTACCGGAAAATTTATACATAAAAATGCAAAAATCGGTCATTATTAATACTTGCAATATTGTAAGACGATTCCTAAATACTGATATTTCAGGCACAATGCTTGTATTTTAGGCCCCGCGCATCTGAGCCTAATCCTGTGATATCCGTGATATCTGGATCGGTGAATTTTTCCCAGTATTAGGCTGATGAGTTTATATGTGAATCATGAATGATAATATGTAGACTCTTCTGGCTGATAATACTGAGAAGTGTGTTGGCAAAGTCATGCCTCCGCGTATAAAAATTGAAGTATTCCCACAACAGTATAGAAGAATTAAGGATGAACATTGTCGGGCTTACGACCGACCTCGGCTGGCTTAAGTAATCACTTTACACTCGAGAAACATTCGCCATTTCAGTTCACTCCGGCTGGGATTCGAACCCATACCTTCGTCTCGCTTAGTAGGGATCATATCCACTACACCACGAAGAGCGACGGCTGTGTTGTCGAATTTCATGTACATTAAGTACCTATGTATTGTTGCATTTCTTACTGTTGAAGGGAGAGGGTGGTATTTTAACACACCCGCCATCTTTTTATTGCTTAGCCGAAGAACGTAGTTCACAATCAACTTCGCTAATGGCAGGAGAGGCAACTAAGTACCATATTTATGTTTTATACCTAACAACTACGGCTGTAGAAAAAATCCAACGCTTTGCAAGAATAAAAATTTGTAAATCAAAAATAATTCAAGTTCGAATTAATATTTTAAATCGCCTATGTCCAGGATTCAGTTATACACGGGAGAATTTTAAGACCACATGTATATTTACATATTTATATTATATTTTATACATGTTTTGCTTAATTAAGAGTTTGTGAAGCTGTTGAATCCAATTAAACATTTAAAAATAAAAAATAAATAAAAGCTAGTATCAAATACTCGTATTATAGGTAATAATTGATTTCTAACTGTTAGTAAGATTACAGTTCCGTCTGTGCTATGCACCAGATAAATTCCGGTTCCATATCTAAAATAATTTAGCTATATCTCAAATCATGTTAGTAAGATGGTAGGATACTTTGGCACATTCGAGGATTTTACAATCCCAAGTACATCACCAATTGTGGTAGACATGTTTAAAATATTTCCTCATAGGTTTCTGATATATCACTTAAAATATTTTTTAGGGTGTCAGGAAAGAATCACACATGGAAAAACTTAACGGGAAATCTCACATGGAAGAAATCTCACTAGTACAAATAACACACTTTTATCCAAAATTTAATGATTTACAAGACAGTATAATTTGTATTTTTTAGTAAATTTTCAGTTAAATTTAATGATCTATCTAAGTTACCGTTATTTAAATAAAATTATAAATTTTGTGAATATTAATATGACAACCAGACTGTATTATAGGCCCCGCGTTGAGCCTAATCCTGTGATATCCGTGATATCTGGATAGGTGAATTTTTCCTAGTGTTAGGCTGATGAGTTTATATGTGAATCATGAATGATAATTTGTAGACTCTTCTGGCTGATAATACTGAGAAATGTGTTGGCAAAGTCATGCCTCTGTGATGAATATATATTTTTCCATGTGAGGTTCTTTCCGTGTGAGATTTTCCCCGTGTGATTTCATCATGTATCCATTTTTGAGGCAGAAATAAATGACAATATTCGTGTACAGTCCAGTAGCGTAGCGTGGGTTTCTGCCGCCCGGGGCGGAAATCAAGTCCTCCGCCCCCCTTATTTAGGCATATAAATCCAAAATTCCCGAAAATTTACAGGAATTATAAAGAACTTCTAGGCTGGAGTGGGATAACTAACATTTTGATATTGATATGGCCTAAAAGGAGATAAAATAGCGCGCAGGCGAAGTTTTTCAAGTGAGACAACTAAAATTTAGATATCGATATGGTACAAAAAGATAAAAATAGCGCCGCAGGCGAAATTTTTTCAAGTTTTTAATGAAACAAATGTGATTTAATGGCTTTTTAAATTTCCCCCAAGAAATGCCGCCCCCCAAAAAGTGCCGCTCGGGGCGGGCCGCCCCCCCCCCGCCCCTCCCACGCTACGCTACTGGTACAGTCGATAATAATGGAGTAAATGTTATTGAAAACGTTATCTGACACGAACAGCATACGTCGCTCGCTCCATTTAGAAATATTCATGAAACGAATGGAATACTCTTAAAAAAAAGTAGCTTAAAAATGTACTGACAAAAAATAGCTTAAAACGTGTATTGCAAAAGCTCTGCTTGCGTAACAGTTTACAGATTCGTGATTTCAAGTAAATTCTGTTAGAAAAAATCTCATTTATTAAAAATGCTGAATTTCGAAATATCCAATTATGTTTCTTGAAACACTTAACATTGGGCTTCGGCGCCCTGATTTTACCCAGCCGATACTGAGGGAATCGTCTTGAAACTGAAGACAGTTATAGATGAAAGATCGGCTGTTTTAGAATTACTGGATTTGGAAATTCCTTGAATAAAAAAATATTCCTAAATTACCCCTGAAATTTCCGGGATCTGAAGATTATCCGTTCAGTTTTTCAGATATAAAATTATAATTTAGCCAAAATACTGTTAATTATAATCTTAACAAATCGGCTGTTTTATATTTTGAAATTTCTTCCCAGGTTTGTTTTAAAAAGATATAATTCACTTTGTCGTTTACGTTATATTCTTATTTCGCGCTAACATTCTCATACAAAATTTGAAAACGTTGAAGCAAAACTAGAAAGATTTTTGCTCAGTGCATCTAAGCCCTTAAGTAGTCGATATTAATATTATTGCTTATGGGAGATGGGTAGATGTGTAATTATTTGTAAGATACACACCACTGAGCGAATCTCTCATCTCATAAGCTCGAGTGCCCCTCGGAATATAAGTTTCGCGTTGTTTGAACGTAATTTTGATAAGAATTGGATTGGTTCTGGAGGACTTTGTATTCTTAATATTTAATCTTCCTAGCATTACCATCACGAGCGTAAAGTAATTGAATTCACATCAGCTGGAGATGAAGAAATATTAGGAATTTTAAGTAGACAATTTCTCAGAAATAATAATGTATTATTTCATGTACTAGAAGGAATAATGCTTGATGAAAATATAAGTACTTATTATTTTACAAGATAAAAATCTTGGGATGTAATATAGGCGTGACTTTAAGATATTTGGGATAGATTGGGATTTAAGATATTTTTAAGAAAATGGGAGGAGTCTAGATTGAAATGGGCGGCAGCGTTATTGCGGAACTTGGGATCTGTTTTCATTTCATATGGTCCCATTGATTTTCTATTATTTTTTTATATAAAACACATGTCAACAGCGAAGAAGGAAAAACAATAAATATGTGAGTAAGGACAGTTATCAACTTGAATAAATGGGCGGAGCGTCGAGAAAAAGGGGCGTGCGAGACAACGGAGTTTGGAGAATAAGATACAACGAAGAAGTCTACAACCTGTATGATGAGCTCAACATTATAAAATGTATCAAAATAGGAAGGCTGAGGTGGGCTGGGCACGTGGAGAGAATGAATGAGGAAAGAGTGCCAAGGAAAATCCTCCATACAAGGCCACAAGGTAGGCGTAGTGTTGGAAGACCCAAACTCCGATGGATGGATGGAGTACAGAAGGATGTGGATGCAGTTGGCATTAGGGACTGGAGGAGTGCATGCCAGGATAGAGGGAGATGGAGGCGAATGCTGGAGGAGGCCAAGGCTCATAACGGGCTGTAGAGCCACTGATGATGATGAAGGACAGTAATCAACTTGAATAAATGGGCGGAGCGTCGAGAAAAAGGGGCGGAGCATCGAGTAAAATGGGCGTAACTAAATGAATATAAGTGGGCGGAGATTTATAATTAGGCGCAGCATCGACTTCAATAAATATGATTTAAAATATTTAATTATTTTTCTATACATTGATAAAACTGAAAAACTATAGATTCAGTCATTTCTTTCTGCCCAAAATATTTATTTATTTATGTATACCAAAAATAATTGTCTCCATTTTCTTCTTGCTGATTGTACCCTCTGCTTTATCTGTACCCCTATAAGTTCACCCCCCTTATGACTTAAATAAAAGATTGCCAAATTACAAAAAATATTATTTAATAATTGACGATTTCTGAAACAATCCTGAAAATTTTGGAACATGTGTTTTAAACTTTTATTAAAATTTATGCGTATTTTGGATTCATTACTGTCTCGATGTAGAGTTTTCTAACTTACAGCTCTTTTTAACATGATTCTTAAATAGTTATCTTAACAGATATACAGCAAAGGATGAACTCTCTATCAAGCTTGTGATTAATCATTGGCCGGCTTAAATTCATTTTTTACAGTAAATCCAGACACTCAAAAAAATTGTTAAATTGAGATGAAAACTCAACATTGAGAGAGAAAATCAGTCTTCTAAATTCGAATCAGGAGGTTCCAGATTCGAATCTTGGTGCCGACGGTCTATTCTGCACTTCACGACACATGATTTATTTTAATGTGAAGTGTCCAGGAAAGTATTTGGGTTTGTGTACCCAAACCCAGATCCTTTTTTGGTAACATAAAACTCATAAAAAAATAAAAAATGTTGAATGTACCTCTGTATGTATGGATGTGTCTATGTATCATGTGTTTGTCCCTACAGCGATCTGTATACGCTCAGCAGTTGACGCCAATCCAAGAGGTAATAACCCCACCATTTAGTTGAAACTGTGTGCTTTTTGTGTTATCATCACCCATCATATGTAATCTGTATTTTCCATCTGAATGACATTTCAAGTAATCATCATTATCTGTGTAGAAAATTTGTGTACATTTATATTATGGGGTAATGTTAGGGCATGCAATATCGCAAGGTTGTCAATTCCGGAAATAAATTCGATACTGGAGATTCAATCTCGAAATTTTGGAACTGGATATAACTTGATCTGAATCTTTTGATTTTGAGCTTATAGCTAAATACCATTTACCTAAAAGGAAACAATTTTTAAACAAGATCATTTTTGAAATTCACAATTTATTTATGTTTTGTGAGAACATCGGAATTTTCTACAAGTCGTAGTTGAATACGAGTATAACAAATGGTTATCTCAACAGATATACGACAAAGGATGGACTTTCCATCAAGCTTATGACTGATCGTCGGCTGAATGGATATGGACTGGAATTGGTGAATGTTACGTAAGTGTAAAGTGATGACATCAAGCCAGCCGACGATCAGTCATTAGCCTGATGAAAAATCCATCCTCTGCCATATAGCTGTTGAGATAAGTGCTTGTTAATTTTCAAACATTTTAAGCAATAAAACAAAACAAGCAATTTCATATACTTATGTATCTATACCGGGTCGTACGACTTGCATAATACGACTCTGCAAGCTTCAAAGCTCTGACTTCGACTCTGCAAGCGAAGGCGAAGTCAGTGAGTGTTTAATTCATAAGTATACGACAGTTTGGGAAGTTTATACGATATTGAAATTCCAGTATTTTTCCGAATACAGTAACGGGATTCCGGGGTTAGGAAATTCCAGTATGCACGCCCTAGGTATAATGATTATTTATTTCTGAGTTCAAGCGTTCAATCGTCAATAGAAACTTAAACGTTTGATCTCATGATGAAAGGAGTTTCAGTTATTTCAATGTTTTTGATTTTTTACTGTCTTTGATGCTGTAATAAAAAAGTATCGGTAGATATGAACCCATTGCTTTTGATTTTCACACAATCTGGGAGTGTGTGCCTTGGGTAAATGATTGTTTTCTGCTGTCTTCTTAGTAATTTGATTAGATTTTTTTTCGTTAAATATATTATAAATAAATTCATGAACATCAGGGTTAGCTGGCAGAGATCGCAGTTCTGAGATAAGCTCGCCCTAGTGAACAAATGTTATGGCTTATATTCGTAATGGTAAAATATCTCTGTACCTTTTTTACCAAAATTGTAAATAAATAAGTAAACAAAAATAAATAAAAATAAATAAAACTTTATTGAAAAAATTATTTTTATTTCAAATGGAGGGTTTATTGCCGTCGGCAATGTCTGCCAACCAACCACATAACATAATATTACAGTGTCACTGACAAAAAAATACTATTTTGTGTTTTCTCAATGTTTTTTTTTGTCACACATTTTCTGATTGTTCAATGTGCATTTGTGTTTAAATAAAAAAAGTCTTTCTTCTACGCTTTTCAAAAGCTCCACAAAAGTACAAAAATGTTGAAGGAATGCCTTTGATATTTTGTTTCAGAAAAAAAAACGTTTTATCTTTTCGCCTTTTGAATTTCTGTTTCGACTTTCAACCCCTGGAGGGCGTTTTTACAACAATGCGGCTAATGATTTCTGAAAAAAATAAACGATTAGAGTACACAATAGTTAGTCATTTAAACCAGGCTGGGTATGTTAAAACATATTGTCATTTACAATTCGATTGTACCTAGCATCCTCTTCAGATTCTTATTTTCAAAACGTTGTGTCTTACACTCTTGAGCCTCGGATAAATGGTAAGACTCGCAGCCGTAGAGGACGATTGGGTAAAGACATTCCATAAAAAGGTGGCAGTTCGTTCTGACAATGAATCCCGTCGCTTTGCACAATGTGGACAAAGTTTCATGTCCAATTGTTTGATTGTTTCATCGGTTATATGTTTTGAGAAAACTTTTATCTAAATCTATACTATTACGTCACGTCCCTTGAGCATATAGGCATAGAAGATAGAACGATAAACACACACTCTTTGCTTCCGTCAATAAATGCAATTTGTCATACACGCTCTCCGATTCCTTTTACTAAGAACGCCTCAATCCTTGAGGATCTGGTCGCAATGATCAGTCCAGGTCAGTCTCGGGTGGCTGCGCTTCCTCACACCTCTTTGCTCACCCGAATATATATTTTTGTCATCCTGAACGTCATTCAATCTCTCAACATGCCCAAACCATCTCAATTTATACACTTTCATTTTAGTCACACACCCGTCTTGCAGTCACTCATTTCTATCATTTTTTAAAAGTTTATGATCGATCTTTCTATCTGTCCTTCACGCCGTATCCTTGCGGGGTAGACATAGATGACAAAAAACCGGACTGCCTTATCTCTACACACGGTCATTGCTTCCGTCACAATTATGCAAATTCTCTTGTCATTCATCTATGTCAAATACAACAAATTTTACAATGCTTATGAATGAATGCAAAAATTTTCTCTTTATCATGGTTGCACATCTTATATGTACTAAACTAATTAATTCATTCATTTTTCATCTGTACTATAAAACATTTGTTTTTCATATCAAAATACTCTTTATTTTCACTGCATTTTCTCGATATAGTTAGACACTTAATTACAAGGTGATTGTTTCCGTATGTAAGATATTTGGAGAGGTGATAGATGATGAAATAATATGAAAAAAAAAACTAGTGGGATACATATCCAAAAATCAAGCGTTTTAGAGATATGGCCTTTTGAAAATTGAAGAGTATGAAATTTCTTATTTAGGTATTTCTCAAACTCAAAATTTTCACTACATTCTAAAGCCAAAATTGTTAACTATGATTTGTGGTTTGTTTTGACAAAATCGAGTTAGTAGTTTGGAAGATATTGTCGAAAAACCTAAATGAGAAATTTTCATACTCTTCAATTTTTTAAAATGCTATATCTCCACAATGCTGGATATTTGGATAGGTATCCCTTAAACTTTTTTTTTAATGTTTTTTCATCCTCTATCACCTCTCCAAATATCTGACATACGGAACCAATCTTCCTGTATACATTTAGTCACATCAACACGAAACTATTTGTCATGTTTTTCACAGTAATTTGTCAGCTAAGAGTATATTTATTCTCACAGTACACTGTTGTAAGTAATTTCTATTAGGTACTTTGCAAACTGTTAAGTGCTCAAGTAATTGGTTCTCTGAGTAAAATGTTCAGTAATTTGCATTCACAGTAAACTGTTCTTTGTCTTTCACAGTAAATTAGAACACTCGTTACTCATTTTCCTCTGACAAGTGTTTTGGCGTATGAAATTCACCTTAATTATCAAGTTTTTCTCCCACTCCCAACAGATGGCGGTAGTATACAGAAGTTGGTGCATTGTGAAAATTTCTTGAAGTTCAGTATATATACTAGAGTTTGGCTGAAAACTTTGCAGCTCTGAAAAAAAAATACTGACCATTTTCAATTTATTATTTATATAGATAACTTAATCTTTTTAGGGCTACTTTAAGGCACTGTGATAAGTTCGCCCTAGTGAACAAATGTTATGATTTATATTTGTAATGTTAACATATCTCTGTATCTTGTTCACCAAAAGTGTAAATAATTTAAAAAAATACTTGTTAAATTTAGTATACCTAATCACAAAAATATCTCGTTTACAGGAAAAAATTTGATTCAGAAAATCGTGTTTTAACAATAAGGGCAGAACAGTATTTGGGGGGAGGGGGGGGTTATCTGGTAGCTCACCCTTGTGAACAAATATTAAAATCTATATTCGTAATGTTAACATATCTGTGTCTTGTTTACCAAAAGTGTAAATTAATAAATTAATATTTTGAAAGCCTTGACGGATCCTTCTATAAAATTAAGATAATGACTTTGAAACATCGCTGGCAAAAGTGCCTTCAATTTTGATTAGATCATATTGAAAAATAATGTAAAGATCCAACCACACTCCAGCAAAAAAAATCAGTGCTGCGAAGTTTTTAGTCAACTACGTACAAGACCCCATAAAGCACCTACAAACCTGTCGATACTGTGTTGAACAAAACTGTATTAAAAATAGCAGATGTTAATTAATTGATTAAATTATTTTATTCTGTAGCCCTCATCACAGCAGCATCAGACTCTGATCATTGAAGAATTCGAACCAGACGTCTTCAGGCAGCTAATTGAATATATCCACACTGGCTGCGTCACGCTGCAGCCCAGAACATTATTAGGTAAGTTATGTATTCAAGTTCAGACTCGTAGGCTAAACTGGCTCGGGCACATTCTAGGTATGCCCGCTGATAGCATCAACAACAGCTGTCTCCAATATCGCCCTTTAGGCAACAGATGTTAGCTCTATCCTTACACACACTCCTAGTTTCCGTGACATCCATGCAATCTGTCATACACGCTCTCCAATTACTTTTACTCAAAACGCGTCCATCCTTGAGGATCTGGTCAACATGATCGGACCAGGTCAGTTTCGGGCGGCCGCGTTTCCTCACACATCTTCGTTCGCTCAAATATATATTTTTTGTCATCACTCATTCTTTCAATGTCATATTCAAATTCCTGTCACCCTTCATTCTCTGCCACATTCAAATTCCTTAAAAAAATATCACGCAAAAACAGTAGGTAATAAAAATAATGATAAACATGGAATCGGAAAATAAGAAAACGCAAAATACATTTCTTTTTCTCAATAATATCAAAGTCAAATGTTTGTTTGATCACCGAATTCCATTACACTTCAACATTTCGATGACACAAACGTTTCAACAGCAGCGATCCCTTCTATACACGTCATTCTCAGATCTATTTCAGGCTGCTCCATCTGCCATCTGCTTTTACATGATAACACAGTCAGTTATAATATAATGTAGTCATGTTATACAGGGTGATTGGTTCCGCTATTCAGATATTTTGAGAGGTGATAGAGGGTGTTCTAAAACGTAGATCTGCCAAAGGGATGTCATCCCAATTCTTAAGGGTTGCGGAGTAACACCCTTTTAAAAAAATTCCACCCCCGGCATCGACCACCATCACATTTCACTGAATAACTCTGATGCTATGAGTCCAAAATTAATAAAAAAATATTTTTATGTCTCGTAATAAAACAAGCTTTTAATTGATGTCAAAAACATTTAATAATAATAATAATAACATTGCTAAAATTAAACACAAAAACAATTTTTCATTTTTTTTTGTTGAAAGTTTTGACATCTTTTAATTTTTTTTCAATAAAAACTATAATTAACTAGTACTTTTTTTTCTTTTAATAAATACACTAGACCGTTGTAAATAAAAATGCCGAACATTATCTATCCATATTTTGAACCAGTTTTTCAAAATCTTCGATTTTGTAAGTACATATTCGATAAAAATGTATACTTCGCTGCTGCTTACCTTACATATTCGATAAAAATGTATACTTCGCTGCTGCTTACCTTACAAAATCGAAGATTTTGAAAAACTGGTTCAAAATATGGATAGATAATGTTCGGCACTTTTATTCACAAGGGTTTAGTGTATTTATTAAAAGAAAAAAAAGTACTAGTTAATTATAGTTTTTATTGAAAAAAAATTAAAAGATGTCAAAACTTTCAACAAAAAAAAATGAAAAATTGTTTTTGTGTTTAATTTTAGCAATGTTATTATTATTATTATTAAATGTTTTTGACATCAATTAAAAGCTTGTTTTATTACGAGACATAAAAATATTTTTTTATTAATTTTGGACTCATAGCATCAGAGTTATTCAGTGAAATGTGATGGTGGTCGATGCCGGGGGTGGAATTTTTTTAAAAGGGTGTTACTCCGCAACCCTTAAGAATTGGGATGACATCCCTTTGGCAGATCTACGTTTTAGAACACCCTCTATCACCTCTCAAAATATCTGAACAGCGGAACCAATCACCCTGTATAAATGTGAATCGTCCTGAATTTCATAGTGTTGAGCACGATAAAAAGAAATATTTAGGAAAATCTGAATTCAGAGACCAAATAGTTTGTTTTTGGTCTACATTTTGGAGTTTGGTTTTGGTCTTTATTTCATTGGGCCAAAGTAACAGAATACACAAAAAATGTGTTAATAAAAGGAGTTACCTAGCTAATACAAAAGATATCATCTTAAGGCAAAACACAAAATAACTGCAATATTACCCCTGAAATAAAATGAAACTTGAGATTATACTCATACTTAGTTAGATATAATGCTATAATTTGGTTCATAAAATGTTTAAGGTAAAACGCAATGATTTTAGTGGATATTTTTCTGATATTCGGTCCCCTTTTTACACAATAAGTCAGAATCGATTTTGTCGCTTACGATTTTCTTATTTCACGCTTACAGTTACAGTTTTTCCCAACAGAACCGAGAACTAAACAGCATTATGTGAGCTCTCTAAATTCAGTCGTAGTACCTATAATAATTTTAAAACACCCATCCCAAAATGATACACATATTTTTGAAACTTTAAACTGCTCCGTGCTAAAAAATAACAGAAATATGCAATTAATTGTTATTTGTTTTAATTATTTAGTCAGGGAACCGTGTTCCTTTTACTTCCCAATCCTTATTTCTTCTTATTCAAAATTAGATACCTATAATAAAATAGCTTTGGTCTTGATCTTCTCAAGACCAATCCAAGTGAACGGAATATTTCCCCTCACTAGAATCGAATGGAATTAGGGAGGTGAAATGTATTCAAAACGGATAATGTGTTTGTGAGACCTGAAGGTGTAAATAATACGCTTCCAATTCACCCTGAAAGGAATAATTTCAGATATCTATTTATACACCACGTAGACATGTTGAATTTGGCCTATTTTTGGCCTCACTACGTGCCTTTGGATTTAAATAATAATAAGCTTATCTCTCTCTGTAAACACGACTATATTTATTCACCTCTTATTCCCTTTGCCTGTATTGGGTTACGCCACTGACTAAATATTTATACTTATTATAGGAAAAGTATTATATACGCGTGTTTTTCTTTTCGCCCACACAGGTTTTATCAATGCATTGGAGTAACTTAGTTTCTATATTATATAATTTGACTGGAAAATATTTCCATGCTATATTTTGTACAAACTGAACCGAATCAGAACTGACCATGGAAAGTGCAGCTTTTTTCTCCACACGTGGGGAAATTGCGACAATACAATTGCCTCTAGGGTTATCCTAGACAATACATTGTGGAAGAAGACCAGCTCATTGGAACAGCGTATTGGGAGACATTGACAAATTGTCTTCTGAATATCAATTTCGGAATTATTTTTTATCGAAAAAATTTAGAAAAATCTAATTTATTTCCTCGTGTTTAAAGTCGAAGGATAATTTTTGTTATTAGTTGAGTAATCTTCCTTCTCCCGATGCCAATTTTCGCGTGTTCAACAACTATGATCCTTAATTTCTGACTCGTTTATCTCTAATGCTATACGAGATATGATACACATGTTATTTATCTCAAGTTTTTTTTTTGTTATTCTAGAAAAGAAATCACTCGATATTTACAATTATCTCATAAATAACAAAGGCTAGGTCAATGTTGTAATCTATACTGATAATTTAATTAGATTATCAGAATATTATACCTATTTATACTATCATAGAATCATGTTGTTATCGGCTTATTTATTTTTAATTTTGCTTTGAAAAAAAAAACACGTGTATGACTGATGTATGCAAGTGGTAAACATTTGTATTGAGAGATATTAGAATTATCTCTTGTTGATTTCAAATGACTACCTATTATTTTTAGAAATTAAAGGAGGTACCCATTCTGTTAGGATAAGTATTTTATCTGAAGGTGATATATCTGATACGACTACATTAAACCTGAAGACGGCCTCAGAAAGAAGGCCGAAAGCTCGACAACATCGACAATCTACACACGGTACACCCGAAAAGAATGGAAAAGAGATTAACGAGGACCGTGAAAATCTACAAAGCTATCCAACTTACTAACCTGTATACTTTCCACGTCCAAATGAAAAATGTCCATATCTGTGGCAGTTTCAAAGTCGCTTCCATTGGAGAAAAAGTTACGCAGAATAGGCCAAGACGGTATGGTCATTGGTCACATTATGAGACTGCCACAGGAAAATATGATAAACACGACAACGGACATAGAAGTATAGGACTCAGAAGACCAGGTAGACCCCAGACTACTTGGATGTCCACAATCACATGGGACCTAAAAGAGGCAAGGCTTCGTGCGGAGGATGCGGGGGACAGAAGGACTTGGAGGATGAGGACTAGGAGAGCTGAACCCAAGTAAATGGGACAAAGGCGAGGGCGAAGAAAAATAAGTCCAGTCTCCCACAACCTAACCTAACACATCTCTTCCATTGTACAACTGTTGCTAGTATACCATCTTCGGATTTCCCAATCATACTTAATAAGGTACTTAAATCTATCTCATTTATTTCAGGTGTGATGAACGCTGCAGATTACTATGGACTGGATGAACTGCGCCGTGCCTGTGCTGGCTTCGTCCAATGTTGCATTAACGTCGACACTGTCTGCGCTCTTCTGGCATCCGCTGAGAGATATATTCAATACAAATGCACAAAGTCCTTGGTTCAAAAGGTAACTAATTGAACTAACAAAAAACAATGATACTTACTTAACGTATCCGATAGGTCAACTCACTACAATACACTGCAACAGCAATTGCTTTGACATTGGCCCTATATAGGTCCGCATTATCGTACCCCTCCGCTACATATCGGCACTCGGCAGACAAGGAAGTGTTCGTCATGTGGAATCTTTCCACAGCTACGAGACATGTCCTCATCTACTCTTATACCCCACCTATGTTGGCTCTTTTTGCATTATGTGACACCCACGCAAAAGGGCAGCTTATGTCCCACACCCAAAGCAAAACTAAGCATCATCGTGTTGTCAGTTCCAGTGGTCTAGTCAGTCGTAATTTCAGGGGTAAAATCTTTCTTCGAAAACTTTTCCGAGATTCAAGTTTTTCTGTCGGAGGTTTGTGACCAAAAAGAGGATGTCTTGGATCTGACTCCTATTTTTGCATTTCTGAGTCCATAGAAACCTATCTCCTAATATTATAATAAGCAGTGCCTGATGTAGTGTATGTGAAATGTACCTATAGATGAAATAATAGTAATATTGTCTATGTCTCGAACATACTCGTACATGACACGTAGCTAGAGGTCGCTAATTCGTGTTCTATGGCAAACGGAACGGGAGACGTTCCAATATGGACCTGAATGTTGACGAGCCATGTAGTGGGTAAATGTGTATTCCACACCTATCATTTCACTTCGAAGCATCCAGAGATTAATCATTTTATCGATAGCTGCATCTACTCGTAGTAATATGATTGCAGTAACTCTTTCTAAATGGGCAGCTCACAAGGCTTATAATGCAACTAATGTATTTTGTTATTCCAGGTATTAGAATTTGTTGACGAACATGGCAATGAGGTGTTGAACTTGGGATCTTTTACTTTATTACCACAGCATGTAGTCAGGCTTATACTTGCCAGAGAAGAATTGAGGGCTGATGAATTCACAAAATTCCAGGTAAAGAATTACATAGAATATAAATCCCAAATTGTGGGACCATGATTTATGGACATATGAAAGTGTGTGAAAACGTTGAGATATAAGATTAGGAACGAGGTTATTAGGGAAATTAGTGACTGCAAGACTGGTGCTGTGAGGTGAATTAAAGTGAATGAACTGAGATGGTTTGGGAATGTAGGGAGAATGAAGGATAACAGGGCGATAAAATTATATATTTGAGTGAGCGAAGAGGTGTGAGGAAATACGGCTGCCCGAGACCGAACTGGTCCAATCATGACGACCAGATTGACGCGTTTTGAGTAAATGGAATCGGAGAGCGTGTAATCATAACAAATTGCATGAATGTGACAGAGGCTAGGAGTGTGTGTAAGGATAGGGATGTCTGGTGTTCTGTCCTCTCTGCCTACCCTGCAAGGGACGTGGCACGAGGGTATAGATAGATAGATAGAAATTAAGTTCTTTTTTATTTTGTTTCCAGGCTGCTCTCATGTGGGGTAAGAAATACTGTGATACGAATCAGAACACAACGCTGAAGGAGGTGATTGGCAACTTCCTGGAGTACATCCAGTTCCACAAGATCCCAGCCAATGTGCTCATGAGGGAGGTGCATCCCCTGGGACTGGTTCCATACAGCATCATCATGAATGCGTTAGCTTATCAGGTGCGTACACACACATCCATATTTGGAATCTACTTAGTTCACGAGTAATCATCTCTGAAGGAGAATGCTAAAAAAAACAGGAAATTATGGGTAAAGATGAGTAATTAAATACTGCTCAGGTGGCATCATAGAAATCAATGGCTAAATGTATGAAATACCTATTCGAAGTTTTACAGGGATCAATCGATGTATCAGTAAAAGGGGGAGTTACAACTGTATAAGGTAGCCTGTCTTCTTCTTCATCATCACCAGCCTTGTTACCTCCACTGCTGGATGGAACTAAGAAATAATAATTTTTAAATGATTGTTGCAACATACGCACTCCAAAATTAATGGAATCTCTGTGTCTCCTGAATTTCGAATAGGTATTTCACACATTTAGGCATTGATTTCGATGACACCACTTATGCAGTATTTAATTAATATTTTTTACCTATCATTTGAGTTATATTTCGTTTGCACCGGACCTTTTTTTTTCACACTAAATTAGCATTCTCTTTATACTTTAATTTTTTTAGTTATTACTGTATTTATGTAAAATTTGTTGGAAATCTTCATATCACGCATGGTTGCAGGCAGACCCAGCAAGTGTCGACCCCGGGAAGCTCTCCCCCCATCGTGTGAGGAGGTCAGGGAGATCAATGTCTGTACAGTCTTCTCTGGATCCTTACGGCTCAAACACGACTCTTTCTTCATCTGGATCTTCCGATCTGCCTTCTTCAGAGGGACGCCCCCCGCCCAACTAACAATCGGGGCGCACTCCCCGTTCCTCTCAAAAATCCCGCCCTCCCAGACCCCCACGACCCGACATTTGCCTCACCCGTGCCGACTCCGCCAGACCCAGATCAGACTCCGATAGATCGAGAAGAAGTTCCGATAATGACAGATCGCGAAGAGAATCGGATGGAGAAAGATCTTCCCCGAGACAGTTGTCTGCTCTCCTTCTTTCCAAAGCAGACAGTCTCGGTAAGAAAACACCGAGCCCGACAGACAAGTCCAGAAGAGGTTCAGATAATGATAGATCAGCGTCACCTCGTGCGCCCATGACCAAAACTGAGATGTTAAGTAGGGCAACCCCGAGCCCATCGGAAAAATCGAGAAGAGGATCCGATCTTGACAGAGTGTCTCCTAGGTCTGTCTCACGTGCTGACAAACCACCGTCACCGACGTCCTCAACAGCAGTAGACAAAACACCTTTGTCTTCGAAACCAGATAGCGGTAGAGACTCGCCAAAAAAAGAATTTGCACAAAAGAAACAAGACTCGGTTACAGCAAAACCACAAACTGAAAAATTAGGACTATTTTCTTCAATAAAAAGAGCAGCTAGTAAAAAGTTTGCCGAAACGCGTAAATCTCCGACGTTCTTTTCAAAATCACCGTTAGAATCGTTCCCGTTACGAAAGCAAACCACGTTGCACGATGCGCCGCGTTCCAAGTCTGACTCTTCACGCCATGCCGTATTCACGAGACAAGTCTCAGAGACTGTGGCTTCAGGTGCGCCTATCTTTGACAAATGTCATCCAAAAAAGCCTGAAGGTAGTTTTCCTGTGAGGAAATCAACGTCAGAAGTAGAGTCATCGTTCCCTTTTGAGAAAACTTTTCCCTTTGTAAAGAAGGCTTTGTCTGAAATCGAAAACAGTTTTCCGTTCTTCAGGCGGAACATTGAGACGAGCTTTCCGTCGACTTCTGAAATTGAAACTAGTTTCCCTGCCACGTCTACTGAAATTGAAACGACGTTTCCTTGCGTGAGGACATACCGCTCCGACTCACAAAGACCTGCGTCCGCATCACCAAAACACACATTCACATTCAAGATTGTTCTCAAAAAAGTTGAAAGTACACCGAATGCTTCGATTGACACTTTGTACGACTAATAAATAAACATTCTACTTCGACTGAAACTGAAATTCAAATTTCAGTTAATATTTGGAAATGTTGTTCATATCACAGACCTTAGTTTAGCTAAAGATTTTTAAAATCCAGGCACATAATTTTTAGTGCCCTGTTTTGAGGCGTTGAATTTTTTTCTCGCGCCCTTTTTTATAAACTTATGACTTTTTGAAACGACTTAACGATAAGACTTCCTAGTCTAATTAATATTTATCTTTTTTCAATTTATGTCGTATTCTTTTTTTAAATTCGCTTATAATGTTATCCGACAAAAAAAATACATTTTGCCGAGTTTTAACGGTCTTACTGTACCCAAAGTTTTTTAGGTGTAGGTATAATTGGAAAAAATAAAAAGTAATAACTCAATGACCCATAGCAAACTTCAAAACTGGGTTGGTATTTCGTAAGTGTTCTCTAAAAATGACCATGACAATATTTATGGAGCGTGTTTTGCGTGAAAACCATTAGGAAGTACCACTCCTGTTATCTATTAAGTGCACTTCAAATACTACTGCCATTTAACAAAATTTTATAAAAAAACATTATATGTAGTTTGTTAATGTTGTTACCATTTCGAATAAGCGTTAATTCATACAGCGTTAACAAAGTAATTATAATTGGGCTGAGGTTTAACACAGTAAGATGTTCGTAACCTGATCACCGAGGTTAATTACAGTAATACCTTTTTAACCTGGTCACTTTTATTTTAATACTGAATGTTGTTGTACTTACAATGTAAAATAATCAAATAATGTTAAAATACTATGATACCCTTATCAAACGTGTGCCCTATAAAGTTAATGATATTTATTAAGTATTGACAATCCTTTATAAATAAATAACGTTGATGTTGTATTGAATGTTGAATGTGTGTATAAAATAAAATAAAAAAAATAATCAAATAAAATTCCTATTATGAAATAAGCGGTGTGTCCTCAAAATTTTGTACAATTTTGTACAATTCACATAAAATGTCCCTTTTAATGTACACCAATTAGATAGCCCTTTTGATAATTGATAACTGCAATTTTTGGTAAAATAATTCGCTGTTGTGATAAATGTGATGTATACACTGTGAAATCCTTTACACACCCGAATATATTTATAATATATATCATAATAATTAAATATCTAAAAATGCCAACGATACCAATGTTACGCCTATTAGAAATTATTTTAACCTGTTTGTGAGCAAGTGCGGTCTCGCGTACCTATACGTCTCACTGATAGTACACAAATACCGCCACACTCTTCAAAGGGTTAAAATCTCAAATCATATTTTGAATTCCGAATACACATTTTAAAATGGAATTGCTTTCGGAAATCGAACGATGTTAATGGTGAATTTGAATCTGAAAAGAACATAGGTAGGTAGTACTCCTCAGTGTCAGATAATTTTGTAACCAATTTTAAATAAAGAATTTGATCCCATAACTTTTTTACGTATATTTAATATACACGTCTTGTCAAAATCAACACTTGGACATTGCCATATGAAAAAAAAAAAACTTCAAATTGTTTAACATTAAATATACGTTTTTTGCTCAATGTTTTTCGTAAATACTTTTTGAAATTATTTTCTTGTGCATTCTGTTAAAACAATCTATGTACACACAGTACAGTAGCCAGAGACAATATGGTGGCACATCCTAGAAAAAAATATTTTTCTAATCGTTCTTTATATTTTTGAATGCGTATTTAATCAAATTAATTTGGTATGTGTTTAGATTTTTTTGACAGTTTTCTCAGAATGAATGCGACGCATTTACAATATCGTAATGTTGAAAATAAGCGCCACCAAAAACATAAAGAACGACGCACACTGTTTGAACGTAGAACAACCTAGCTGGACAAAAATATTTTATCTGTTTTTTATTAACGTGAACAGTTTTCATGAATATACAGACATGACAGACATATCTATCATAATTTGTGATGGGAAGGTTTCTTCTTAGTTCTACCTACCTTAAAATATATAAAAAAAAAATAATAATAACAAAATAATAAAAAATAAAAAAATAAATAAAAAAATTCGCGAGCGTTTCCGAGGTTTACGATTTATTGCAATCGATATTTAAATGATTGAACTATAAACTGTAGGTAAATTGACAACTCGACTGTACTCGACTCTAAACTTTATGCCCCTGACAAAATAAAAATATGGATATTTTATTGATTAAGCTTCATTTACCGTCTAAAACATTTGCAAATATAAAAAAAAATACTTCCTGGTGTTCACCGAAGCCATAGTAACATACAGAAAAAGAAACAATTGATTCAATACACACGTGACGACTAGTACGAGAACTGTTTTGAAGCGCAATAAGCCGGCCGATGCTGGTCGAACTTATTGAGACTTGACTTTGTCTCTTTTTCTGTCCGATTGCAATCGGTTTCCTGTTGTTTAAATGATGTAACAAGATGCCCCTGTGTTTTTTAAAAAAGATTGCATGCTTTAAAAAAAATTAAAAAAACATTTTTTTATGACTTTTGTCCAGCTAGGTTGTTCTACGCTCAAACAGTGTGGCGACGGGGGAAAAAAATCTTATTACTGAATTATTTGTGTTGAAATCGGGAATATTTTTTTTTTTTCTAAATACAACATTCGTTCTTTAAAAAAAAACGCAAGCGGTTTCGGCACCATATTTAACAAAAAAACTAACTTACTATAAATATTTAACATGTATTACCAAAATATCTTTTAAGATTTAAATCAAAATATTGATATTTTTGACCTCTTTTTTGAAGAATATAGTCCTATTTTATTTTACAAGAATGGGTACTAAAATATTTTTGAAAACTGTATATTTTTATATAAAATTATACGAATGAAAAGTTTGTGATTGGACATTTTAACAAATTGTCCAAAATAATGTTGAATTGTAATGGAAGCGTAATGTAATTTTGGTGGAATGTCCAATTCATTCGTATAATAATGGTATAAAATAATATTAGCGATTCTATACTCTACGTATATCCATTTTTACCGCAATTGGACACTTTGGGAAATTTATAATAAAACACTGTTTCGCATGTCCAACAATAATTATGTTTTTTGATAGAACGTGCATAGCATTAAAAACCAAAAATTCTGACAACATCGTTATGGTGACAAGACAGCGCTCTAGATATTTAGTATAAAAATATGTGGACTTCCACAGCTACTTTCTATATCCACAGCTACTTTCTAGACATTCCAATCTATTTCTATATACGATAAAATATTTTTAAAAACCACCGGGAAAAATAATTTGATTTACAAACACGTATCTAGTGTTGAAATAATGTTTTAATTCCATGATAATACATACCGTGAGTTAAAAATACTTTAAATTGGACATATATTGGACATGTTTTTCTATAATTTCACAAAATGTCCAATTGCAACATTTGATGTCTAGATTGTGTAATCTCACATATCAATGAGGTAGGAATAAATGAAAATGTTATCTACTTAATAATTTAAAAAATACGTACATTTATTTCCAAATTGCACACAAGCTTTTGCTATAATATTTTGTTATTTCTTCTTTTTGTCCTGATATATTACCTTGTATGTTCCAAAGTTTGAGAACATTTGCTTGATCGTTTTAAACTAAAATTATTTTATTTTAATATTTCAGAAATTAATATCAAAAATACAAAATAATCTATAAATTCCATCACTCCCCAGATATTAGTAACAGTGTTTTGGGGGAGGATCTCAACAATAGTGAAACAATAAAAATATATTACAACATATTTTTTTAATGAAATAAATAAATAAATAAAATCTTTATTGCGTTTAAAATATTATATCAAATGGCGGGCTTAATGCCGTGGGCAATGTCTGCCAAACAACCACTTTCAGTAGGTACCAGAAAATCTCTTTCCAAAATGATTCAGATGAGAATTTTTCGAATTCTAATTTTTGAATTTCGAATTTTTAACCTGAAGATGCAGTTGTATTCTAACCTCATTGATTTATGATTTCGTTCTATATTTAAAATAAAATACAAGAATTTTGTATTTCATTCGTGTTTGTTGAGCCATACCCCTACTGAATAAATAAATAAATAAATAAAAAAACAAAATATATGAGGGTTTAGTAGATAAATAAAATATAATCAATTAAATTGATATCTAAATGTTTTTAAAATAAATGTTCAATGTTAAATGGATTCATGTAATCAAATCAAATTGGAGTTTTTAATCAGAAAAAAAAAATTACAAAATGTTTGGTTTCGATTTTTAACCATTTTATATTACAGTTTTTTCCTCAACAGAGACGAGAGGCATCTCCATTCACATAATGTAGCGTTATGTGAACTCCTTGGGGAGGAAGCAGGATGGGTGTTCCGACGCTTACGAGTCGGCTTTGGCTGGCTTGAGTGATCACTTTATGCCCAGGGCAAGGTTCACCCATTCCACCACATCCTGATGTCAATCGTGTAATTTTGAGAAGTTACAGCTGGAAATTATTTCACATTGACCCAATGTTTCAGATGCTAACGCCATTTACTGAGGAGTGGATGCAACATTTGCAACCCACTTTTCTTGTTTTTTTTGTTATTTTTTTTAAAATAACGATTAAGAGTGTGTATAACGAATTACTTTTTACTGAATATGAACTTACTGATTTCTTTCCAAATTCAGTAAAAATATGTTCAACATTACCTAAGTTATAGATAGGTATTGTTTTACCAGACTTTTTTCCATATAAAAAAAAACAATTTGTATAACAGATCAATAAATGAAATTGTATGTAAGTACTGTATTTTGATTTAAGAATCATTAAGATTTTGAAAAAAAAAACAAAAAAAAATTTTTTTTGAGAATCGGTTTTTTTTTATGAATCTGGGTATATCGAAATAAACCCAAATACATATTTGTGCACTTAAAAAAATAACGCAGAGAAAGTTCTACAGAAGCAGACATTTAAAAGAAAAGGCACAAAGAATAAAAGAACATTTAAAAATCCATAAATTTAACTACATAGTTTTCGTTGTTACTAACCCAAATTTGTTATACACACTCTTAACCCTTGTGTCACTACGGTCACTTACATATAACCGTACCGTAATTACAGTCGCACTCCAAAAAAGGGTTAAAATGTACTTTCAATGTATTGTTTCGACTTAACTTTACTACTTTTTGTAATCATACTGTGAATCTCTTTCTATTTTTAACTGATTTTATAAAATCTACTGTTTTTATAAATGTTTTTAAATCAAATAATTATAACATATTGATGTCATTGTTTTTAAAACTAATAAATGTTTAAAAAATAAACAAATATCTCAAGATGATACTGTTGTTTATTGTCAAAATATTGTCAAAATATTGTGAAAAAATGTATAAGTGTTGATTATGATAAATAAAAATATTTCTTATACCTTATATGCAATTGTGTATTGAATTTATTTAATTATTACCTAATGGAAAATTTTGAAACCTCACAAATTGGGTTCCCTAGTTTATTTTATATTTTTTTCACACTTCATTGGTCACATTTACTCCCGTGGAAAAAAGTCGCCTGCAGCGCAAATTCACTTTTTCTCTCTCTTCGTCCTCGCTTTTGTCCCATTTACTTGGGGCCGGCTCTCCTAGTCCTCATCCTCCAAGTCCTTCTGTTCCCCGCATCCTCCGCACGAAGTCTCGCCTCCTTTAGGTCTCTTGCGATTGTGGACATCCACGTAATTAGGGGTCTTTTGGGTCCTACTTCTGTCCATTGTCCTTTTGATGATGTTGTCCTGTGACTAATTCACTTTTTAAATTTGTAAAAAAAATATCTTATGGGTTCCAAAGCCTAGTGGTAATTTTTTTTACGAAAATGAGCTATCACAAGTATTCCTACATCAAATACAGATCTACGAAGCGAGGGTGGGCACTTTTGGATCTTTCAAAAGAGCCGCACTAAACCTTGCACTACCCGTGCATAGGTTAAAAGATTTCTGAACTATTCTTGAATAAGATGATATTTTTTACCAAAAAAGTTCCAGGCTTGTACCTATCCTTTCCATAAACTATCCTGCACACTTCACAGTGAGCTAAATGCTTGTGTGTCAGCAGTCAGCACTGGGATTTCTAATCGGCCCCTCTTTCTTGAAAGCCCGCTTTTCAGCCAACTGGGCCAATGTTGTACTACTAAATTTAATCAATCAACCCGGAACTCTGCCAATAAACACCTGCTTTCTCAATTTTTTATACTCATAATGATATACAAGAATATTTTAAACGATTTTCTAAACTGTAGAATAATCATTAGTAGATAAAAATAATAATTAGTTCTCACTGTGAAAATTAAAAAAAAATGCCTAGAGATAAATTAATTAGATAATACTATTATTACAGATAACAATTCTTTATAAAGTAATTAAAAAATACGATACATTATTTACAAATCAAAAGATTTGCACATCGACGCATTGTCCGAGTAATCGTTAGGCAAAAATATTCCTGTCTAGTGCTGAATTATTTAAAAACACGTAAGTAAAATTGGAATTATACATTTTTTTATTGCATCTATAATATAAATTTTCTCTCACCACCCTGATCTCTGAACCCCCAATTATGGGACAAAAAATTGGCTTCCCGCGGTCCTTGATATTCCGGACGGACACAATTTTTTTATACACTGTCCACCACAATGCCAGTATACAGTAAATTCTGCGTCGATCCTCAATGTCACGGAGAGTGTAAAACCACCTCAATTCCTCGTTCGCATTAGGTAAGTAGTTTAGTCGAGAAGGTAGTGAATTAGTAACAATATCTGATATTGTATACTAGGATAATAACTAAGTGTAAATCCAGAATTCTTAGTAATTCGTTACTTACTCGACTAAACTACTGGACTAATGCGGACAAGGCATGAGAAGGACTGTAGAGTGAGTGCCTATGATGAATGGTATGAACGTGAATGAAGCGAAGATGTATGTAAGATCAAATTGTGTGGCGCTTTGTCCTCTCTGTCTACTCCACAGTGGAGTTTGAAATGGATTTTTTTGGAAGGTTAAGTTTCCTGCGCATCACTCTCCAAATTATGTAAGTTGAAGACTGTAAAAATTCAATAACCTCTAATTTTTTTTTCAGGATGCGGAATATAGCATCACTGGTATTCATCCTCCTGGGTGTCCTAGGGACATCCTTGAGCTACCACGATCCCAATTACAGTCCGAATCACTCAACAATCGTTCATCTCTTTGAGTGGAAATGGAAAGATATTGCGGAGGAATGTGAAAGGTTTTTGGGACCCAATGGCTTTGGAGGAATTCAGGTCAGTACCTATCTAAAATATTCAAAACTTTAAAATGAATTACACGAATTGTGGTATTGAAGGAAAATCGTGCGGACTTAAGACCCTCCACATCCCCGGGTAGCTCAGGTGCATTAATAGCGACCTCTTTACCCGGACTTTTAGGCAAATCTTATTAAAAGGTGGGCCCATCAGCGTTAGCCTTAAGGGAGCCCCCCGGCAAACCCATGAATTAGGGTGTGACAATAATCGTTCTACTTAATATAAATTTAGGAGCATAGCCTCGGGTGTCAGGTTTCACATCTTGACAACATTTCCAGGTTTCGCCAGTCAGTGAAAACCTGATGGTAACCAGCAGAAATAGACCATGGTGGGAAAGATACCAACCAATTTCTTACAAGCTTACAACGAGATCTGGGGATGAGGCTGCTTTTGCAGACATGTGCAAGAGATGCAATGCTGTTGGAGTGAGGTTAGTTTGGAGACTTGCTCCCACATAAACTTATTCGTATTTTGAAGTAGTTACTAGATGTCAATTTCCTTTTAAATTTCCAGGATATACGTCGATGCAGTGATAAACCATATGACAGGAGAATGGCCAGAGAACGTTGGAACTGGAGGATCCACAGCCACATTCGATAAGTGGGATTATCCAGCAGTACCATTCACGCTTGCTGACTTCAACCAGCCTATCTGTGATATCAACAACTATGGAAATGCTGCCGAAGTAAACAATACATTTTTATGAATCCCTGGTACGCATTTTCCAGAAACTGCGCGATAATGGAGAGTTGTAATACTTTTTGTTTAATTATTTTAGGTTCGTAACTGTCAGCTGGTTAAGTTGAAGGATCTGGACCAGTCCAACGAAAACGTTAGAGAGAAGATTACAGAATTTTTGAACAAACTGATCACTCTAGGAGTTGCCGGATTCCGGTAAGACATTTCTCCATTTATGTTTTTGTTGTGCAGAATTTTTGGATGTGACAGCCAGTCTTCGAAATTGATAACTTTCCTCAAACCTATCTATGCGATTTTTCCGTTTTAGTGTTGACGCTGCAAAACACATGTGGCCAAGGGATTTGGAAGTTATCTATGGAAGGCTCCGTGATTTAAACACAGATCAAGGTTTCCCTAATGGAGCCAGACCATTCATATATCAAGAAGTCATTGATCTCGGTGGGGAGGCAATCAGCCGTGATGAGTATACTCCATTAGGAAAAGTTACAGAATTCAAGGTTGGTGTTCTGAAAACTTGATCATCCATTTTTTCTCCATTCTAAGTGGGTGCATCAAAATTAAAGATATTTAATTCATTCGTTTTCAGTTTGGAATGGATCTTGGAAATGTCTTCCGTGGTAATATTCAAATGAAAAATCTGATATCGTGGGGTCCTCAATGGAATTTCATGGAGTCTGAAAATGCTGTCGTCTTTGTTGACAATCACGACAACCAGAGAGGGCACGGTGCCGGTGGTGGAGCAATCATCACCTACAAGATGCCTAAGAACTACAAAGTAAGAAAAAAATGTATCACATTTTTCTCAATCAGATTTCTATTAATGGCGAAAACCCCTAACAAAAGGACTCTCTGGAAGAGTTCCTTCATGGCTTCCTTTACCTTTCTATGTGCTTATAAGATATGCCCAAAATCATTTTTCAAAGCCTGTCTCAAAAGCAATTCTTTTTACCACAAATGTTTAAATAACTTCCATTTGAATTACATGTAATTTTGTGATGAATATCAGGTAATTTCTCCTTATGTTTCTACTTATGTTTTTTTTTTTCATTTTCAGGGAGCTAACGCATTCATGTTGGCACATCCTTATGGAGAACCTAAACTCATGAGTTCCTTTGCATTCGAAAATACCGAAATTGGACCACCGATGGACGATAACGAAGAAGTCATTTCTCCAATCATAAACCCTGTAAGTACAGCATTATTTTGGCGATAGTAATATTTTAGGAAAAATGAGTTACACTGATGTCTTTGTATTTTTGTCCAGGATGGATCTTGCGGAAATGGATGGGTCTGTGAACACAGGTGGCCTGCTATCACTCAAATGGTCATATTCAGAAATGTAGTCAAAGGCACAAACCTGACGAATTGGTGGGACAATGATAGCAACCAAATTGCTTTCTGCAGAGGGAACAAAGGATTCATTGCATTCAATAACGAAGGACGCGATATGGATGAGACTCTGGACGTCTGTCTTCCTGCTGGAACTTACTGCGACGTTTTGTCTGGAGTGAGGAACGGAAATAGCTGTACTGGAAAAACTGTTACGGTTGACGCTTCTGGAAAGGCCACCATAAAAATTGGAGGGCAAGACGATGAAATGGGATTGGCCATCCACGTAGGATATGAGGTAAACCACACGTGAATAAATATCGCATTCTTTAGTGGAAAAACTTTCTCTGGCACTTCCTTTCTAGTGATCCCTAATGGTAGAAATACCTTTGGTCCCTACTTAAAGGTCTCACCAGCATGTACTAATGTATGCTAGTGAGACTTGGACGTGGCTAAAGAAAGGCGAATCAGGGTTGAATGCAGTGGAAATGAGATCGTTAGGAAGAATGTGTGGGAAAAGTCTGAGAGATAAGATAAGGAATGAGGTTATTAGAGAATTGAGTGACTGCAAGACGGGGTTGTGACCAGAATGACAGTGAATAAACTAAGATGGTTTGGGCGTGTTTAGAGAATAAATAATGACATGGTTACAAAAATGATTGGGATGAGTGGCCGTCCGACACTCAGCTGAATCGATCATGTAGATGAGATCCTCAAGGACGAATGCGTTTAAGTAAAAGGAATCGAAGAGCGTGTTTTACAAATCGCATTAATGTGACGTAATCAAATGGTGTGTAAATGGATAGGGCAATCTGACATTCTGTTCTCTTTGTCACCCTGCAAGAAACGCTGATGCATGATTATTTTTTAATTTCTATAACAAACATTATTTTTTCAGTCTAATCTTGGAGAATCAGGCTCTGGAACAACTTCCCCAGGAGTGTCAACCACCACTCCATCGCCTTCTCCATCTGAATGCAAACCACCAAATATAAAAATAAGTTTGGTCATCGAAGGAGAGAACTGGGCTGGATGTTTGGATCCTAAATAATTTTCGAAATTTACTTAATTCTGTAATTAATTATAGTCAAATTTTATGTAAATAAAGCAAAAATGAACGCAAAATCTTTGTTTATTTCCTCCAATTAATATGGATTCAAAAATACTCACGAGTCAAAATTTGTATGAAGGACATTAATGGGAACATTGGTGGCATGTTTTGTTTGGTTAGGTCAATATCAGATATATTTTTAAAACACTGCATGTTTCGGTGACAGGAAAGAATCTCACAAAGAAGAAATTAATCACATTAATGTCATGAATTTTCACAGCGCTAATCTAATTAAAGTGTGGGACTGTTCACAAAAAATAAACTAGACTTTTAAACGATTTTCTTTCATCTACTAGGTATACTTTCTCATGTTTTATGATAAAATTTTCGCCTGCGGCGCTAGTCGTTTGTCATGTTGTAACTTGAAACCTAAAAACATATCCAGGTTCTTCAATTCACATATATCTGAAAAAAAAGTCCAATCTATACAGCAAAGGATGGACTTAAGCGGTAATGTTAAGGGATCACATTAAACCAGCCGACGATCAGTCATAAGTCTGATGAAGTCCATCATTCGCTTTTTTTTAATACGCGGAGGCATGACTTTGCCAACACACCTTCATTATTATCAGCCAGAAGAGTCTACATATTATTATCATTCATGATTCACATATAAACTCATATAGATATAACTATTGCTTTCCTTATTATTACCTACGTCAAGCAATAGCAAAATTAGCAGTATCAATTATGTATCCATGCGAAAAATTATTTGGCACCGTGATCCCGTAACTTTTGCATATACAGAATCATCGTGATTATAGAACGTAAACAGTAAGCAATAATCATTAATTGCCATACATATTGATGATGTGCGTCATACATAATAGGCAGCTGGTAGATAATATCTCTGTACATAATTAGATTCATTATTTTCACCAATATCACAATGATGGACTGGTTTGAGAAACACTCTCTATAACAAGAAGTGTCCGACGGTCTGTCGGACAGACTTCTTTCAAACAGTTTTCTTGGAACCCGGTCTGACAGACTGTCGGACACTTCTTGCATAAGTTTTCTTCCAGGTGGAAACCAGGCCTAGAATGGTATGTACATATTAGAGTACGCATACTGACATTAAAAAAATAAATAAAAAAACGGAAGACCTTAGATCTTGACAACCGTTACTAAATATGCTTTGGAAAAAATAAAGTAGATACATTGAACCTATATCTAGGGAATGACCGTAAAGGATGTTTTATATTTCATATATATTCTTCAAAAAAAAGAATGTGGCAAACACCTCTGACCTTTTTTTCCGAAACACAGCAACTCGTTTCCCGAAAGCCACAGATATATTTTTTGTGTATTGATAATATTGAACTCAAAATTGTAAATTAAAAACGCTATTTTTAACGTTTTATCACGCGATTGTCCGTACGATTTTGAACCTTAATGCCGCGGGAAATGACTGTGACGTCAAAGCGAGCCTTAACAAAGGTAACTAACTAACTGTATTAATTTTTTATGGAATATATAAAAAAATATTTTACAGTCATTCCCATAGATACTCGCTTTGTTTTCCAAATTTTTCTAGAACAATTAATAGATTCTTATATAACACACATCTGCGTACTTATAACCCGTTATCTTACAAATCTAAATGTCAGAAGTTCAAGTGGCGATATGTCACTATCGCTAATTACAGTAGATATCAGTTAATAACCGCTTTTTGATCTTAATTACTTTATTTTACTAATCCTACTTATTAAGCAATCACTGCTATTTTCAGAGATTTTTATATCACCCGCAAACCGGGTGCAATGCCGTAATAAGTAAAGAGATTTTTATCTCTATTTGTTATTTACTGTTAACCTATCGGTATTAAATGTTTATATACCTAACTATTGTTTTTTTTTTGTTGACCATATCTCATCAGATATACAGCAAAGGATGAACATTCCATCAGGCTAATGGAATTGGTGAATGTTACTTAAGAATAACAGTAATTCCAGACCATCCATCTGCTGCGGCCGGGAATCGAACCCAGATCTCCAACATGACAAGCCGCAATATTCTGCTGCTGTGTTATGTCGAAATGAGCTGCTGCCGATATATATTGTATACAATATGACGATCAGACATAAGCCTGATGGAAGGTCCATCCTTTGCTGTATATCTGTTGAGATAACTACTTGTTATATTCAACTACGACATATAGAAAAATCCGATCAAAAATAATATAGCGAAATATGTTTGATTATATTAAGAGTGTGCATACCGACATTTCAAAAATTTCTAAAAACGGGAGACCATCTATCTCGACAACAGTTACTAAATATGCTTTGGAACAAATTAGGATAGATGCATTGAACCTTTATCTAGGGAATAACCGTAAAAGATTTTTTATATCTTGTATAGATTTCTCAAAAAAAATATTTAAAAACACCTCTGACCTTTTTTCCGAAAGACGGAAACTCGTTTCTCGAAAGTCGCGGAGTAATTTTTTTTTCTTGTACTGATAATATGCATTAAAATCTAGGGAATAACCGTAAAAGTTTTTTGATAGACGCAAAATTAACCCCAGAAAATGGAAAAAACGCTATTTTTCCCATTTTATCATGCGATTGTCACGCAATTTTGAACCTTAATGCCGTGGGAAAAGACTGTGACGTCATTCCCGGTGCCATGCCCTTAAGCAAGAGATACAAATCGGATTATTTAGGTATAATAAGGTATTGTGATCAATCAATTTGTCAATAATATCTATGATTTACAATTAATTATTAAAGGTAGGATCACACCTAAGTGCATGTTATTCATTTGCATATTATTTTATTTTTATTTTATTACAAACAAAAGCACAAAACAGACAACAACTTTAGATATAAGTAATAACATGTAGATAAAGACAATTAATCCATTCATAATTCAGCTGTCACCCACAAGCATGCGCCACAGTTAAATTAAAACATATAAGTTAATTCCGGTCGTCTCACACACCCATACTCAATCTCGCTCACACACTCACCCACACGCACACGCACACCTCTGATTTTACTATTTTATTAAACATAAAAAAGAGAAAACAAACAAGAACACACAAAAAAATATTTAAAAAAATAAGGAAGAGTTCGGGATAAGAGGAAGAGGAGGGGGGAAGGGGGAGGGGGGATGCTCTGCATATCAGGGAGGTAATATAGATGATGTCAGCCTTATGACTAATGAAAAATATTACGTACTAGCATAATGTAATTTTTGGGTGTTCGAGGGAATAAACATCGTAGCTTTGCGGTTAGTTTGCCCTAGTGAACAATTCTGTATCCCTAATTTAATTGTGTGTACCTACATTGTTTATACACAATAATTTTAATACCAGCCTAAAACTTGTCGTTTTTCACTCACCTTCACGTAAAATTTTGCCTGCGGCGCTATTGCTATTTTTACTGCGTCTGGATCGGCCGCCTCCGAAATGAAAAGCTTTCTTGGTACAGGGACAACAAATGAGGCGTAGGAATACCCGAAAAGGTGTACAGATAACATTATCCAGCTTATGGGTCGTAGATGGCAACAGATAGCCCAAGACAAAAAAAAATGAAAAGTTTAGAAGAAGTTTATGACAGCAGTAAGTAAGTAGGTAACAATGGTTGGTTATGCCTATATTAACTGACCACAGCTAGTTAAAACGTTCTGTTTACACTAGTTATGCATATTTTGGGCACGTTGCCAGACCTCAGATTCTAGATGGACCAAAAAGATTCTCGAGTGGCAACTTAGAACAAGCTAAGGGAGCGTAGGAAGACCTCAGGCAAGATGCTCTGACGATGTAAGGCGAATCGCAGAAAGCAAGTGAATGCAGCATGCCCAGGATAGCAATCTGTGGAAAGTCATAGAGGAGGCCTATGTCCAGCACTGGAATTAAAACGGCTGAGATCTTTCTGAGAAGAAAATGCATATTTTTACCCATTTTATTCTCCGTTCCGTGCATATTGCTGTAATTTTTGTTGGCATGCATATTTTCATTAAAACATTCGGTGTCTATTCTTAATCACCAATGTGTTTGAGACCTTAATGATTAATTGTTTTAATTTTGATTTCTAAATTACCTATTGGTCTAGGTTTAAATAATATCAAAAAAATAATAATTCCACTTAGTATCTATTGTAATTCACCACAAGAACACGTGCAGTGAAAAGGTGAGAAACAAACAAAGCCTTTTTATTTATTGAAACAATTACAATTTCACAAATTAACTATGCGGGAAGGATCACAACAACAATGAAACCATAAAAAATATATTATTTACCTGTTTCTTTAATTACAGTTTTGGTGAACAAAATACAGATATATGTTAACATTACGAATATAAATCATAGCATTTGTTCACTAGGCCGAGGTAATCTCTCGACCAGCGAAAATTGAAATTAAAAAAGTTAAATAAACGCTATTTTTAACAATTTGTCATGCGATTTTGAACCTTAACACCGCGGCAAATGAGCGTGACGTTATAGTTGGGTCCCTAGTATTTCAAAAATTTTCTGTTACTCACTCAAGATATTTTTTCCATAGCAGTATTCATTCCACCATAGTAGAAACCCTAGCCTTGATCTAAGTCTATTGGCATTGATTAAAATCTTCAATTTGTATACCACAACTGTCAAATCCGTGATGAATATAAGGGACAAGTTTTCTAATGATCATGTATGAAATTTTTCCAGAAATTCACCATGATGCGTATACCTGCGGCGTTCTTAGTGATCGCCCTGTGTGGTACAGCCGCTCTGGCCAAACACAAGAACCCCAACTTCAAGGACAATAGATCTGTGATGGTTCATCTCTTTGAATGGAAATGGAACGACATTGCTGACGAATGTGAGAGGTTCCTGGGACCAAGAGGCTTTGCTGGCGTTCAGGTGGGAACGTCTTTCATTATTTATATCCCATCACTTGGGTAATTGAGAAATCCAGCTTCGGTACTTACTTTACTTATCGTTTGGCTCCAGTTACATAATTCCCCATGTGGGTTCCGTCCTGAAGAAACTATAGCCTTGGCACCAGACTCGCCAGTCAGTTCACTTACTCCGGGATTGCCTCATGGATGCGCTTCGGGTCCTCATTGAACTTTTTGAGCTGGCAGTCCTGCTCTATGTCTTGAGGTCTGCTTAGCTCCACACTCGCAATAAGGGTTGCCCCTTTTCTCCCACCTGAAGAGTGAGCGGTTGCAGCAGTCTTGCTTCGGATATTGTTATACAATCTTCAATCAAAATTCCATTTAGGCAAGGGTCTTCAGATCTTGCCATTCTTGACCCTAAAGCAAACGCAAATTATCCATACAAGCTCCTGACGTACATTTCTTTTAGTCAAGTTTTCTTACCGAAGGCTTAAATCTACTTCAATAAATCTTTCTTCCACATGAACTGAAAGACCCACTTGATTTAATTGTATTTTCTGATCGCTTCAGACATCTCCAGTCAACGAAAATCTGAAGGTAACCAGTAAAAACAGACCATGGTGGGAGAGATATCAGCCAATTTCCTACAAGTTGGAGACAAGGTCTGGAAACGAGGCTCAATTCATTGACATGGTCAGACGTTGCAATGCCGTTGGTGTCGGGTAAGTGCTTGATGTAACTGGATTTCTTAAAATTCTAGTCGAAGAAATAGTTGACCAGCAACCTATCCAAATTCTATGTACTAGATAGCCTCCAAAATAACATGATCACTCTTTTCCAGAATTTATCCTGATATCGTCATCAATCATATGACTGGAACGTGGGGAGAGAATGTTGGAACTGGTGGATCCACAGCGAACTTCAATAATTGGGATTATCCAGCCGTCCCATTCTCCAAGAATGATTTCAATCACCCAATTTGCACCATCACCAACTACAATGATCCTAATCAAGTAATATTCCACCAACACTAAAGTATTAAAATTCAGTTCGTTATACATTTTATTCGAACTTTTAAATGACATTTTTTGATGTTGTTGTAGGTAAGAAATTGTGAACTGGTCGGACTAAAAGATTTGAACCAAGGTTCTGAATACGTCAGAGGCAAGATTCTTGAATTTATGAATAGACTCATCGATATTGGGGTAGCTGGATTCAGGTAAAATAACAAGTTAAAATCCAAGTATTGGATCACATTGACAATGGAAATCTGGATAGCCAAATACGTATTTTTTTATCTTATAGAATTGATGCTGCCAAACACATGTGGCCAAGGGATTTAGAAGTTATCTACGATCGTTTGAAGAACCTTAATACTGATCAAGGTTTCCCATCAGGATCGCGACCATACATTTTCCAGGAAGTCATAGATCTGGGAGGAGAACCTATTACAGTAGCGGAGTATACTCCATTTGGAGCTGTGACTGAATTCAAGGTAGATATTTTGACACAGCATTTCTGCTACAATATTCATAGGTAACAGTTATCTAAGACATTATTTCGTTTTAGGCTGGAGCTCATCTTGGCAGGGTATTTAGAGGAAAAGATCAAATTAAGTGGTTGGCTAATTGGGGAGTTGGATGGGGCTTAGTATCTGATGGAGATGGTCTTATCTTCGTCGACAACCACGACAATCAAAGAGGACACGGGGCTGGAGGTGCTGACATCCTCACATACAAGCAACCCAAACAGTACAAGGTGACAAAATATACCGAAACATTAAACTTCCTTGTAATTTCTTGGTATTATCAGTTTGACACCATGTTGCTTATATTTCCAGGCTGCAATTGCTTTCATGTTGGCTCATCCCTACGGAGTAACCAGAGTCATGAGCTCATTTGCATTCACTGATCCTGAAGTTGGACCTCCAATGGACTCTAACCAGAATTTAGTGTCGCCAATCATCAATGCAGTAAGATTTACAAAATATTCAGAATATTCCAGTAAATTAGAAATTTCAGCCATGTGGCTTATTGCTAGATCTAATCCAATTTTCATTTTTCTTAAATTATATATCACTGAATTTGATTTGGTTTGATCTAGGATGGAACTTGCGGCGGAGGCTGGGTTTGCGAACACAGGTGGCAACCAATAACTGGAATGGCTGGCTTCAGAAGAGAAGTGAACGGACAACCTCTTGCTGAATGGTGGGACAACGGATCCAATCAAATCGCATTTTGCAGAGGAAACAAGGGCTTTGTTGCTATCAATATGGAAAATGGAGATTTGAATAGGAGTTTAAAGGTACGTGATAAACTACTCAAAAATTTCCCTTCGATCCTTGGTTGGATCGGGGGCTCAAGGCATCTGTATATCTTCGCCTTGGCGAGTGCCTTGGCACTTGCAGTTTTCAGGACCTCTGGCCACTTCAATTAATGTTCTTCTTATTTCCAGACTTGCCTTCCAGCTGGAACTTACTGTGATGTCGTAAGTGGAAGAAAGGATGGTGACAGATGTACAGGAAAATCCATCACCGTCGATGGAAGTGGCAATGCAGATATCAACATATCCTCTGGTTCCGATGATGCTGTGGTCGCTATTCACACGGGAGTACGTCTATAAGATTACCGTAATCATTATTTTTAAAACTGAGAATTGTCATTAGATTTTTAGTCCTATTGTCGGCTGCTTTAAATACTGGTTTTGATTTCCAGGAAAAATTGGGTTCCGATCCACCTAATCCGACAACTTTACCACCTAATCCGACAACTTTACCGCCAGTAGAACCTGGAAATTGTGAAAATGGCAAAATATACGTCACTATCAGCTTGTCGTCTGGAAATTACGGTGGATGTCTTGAAAGGGCATAACTTTTATTGATATTGTCCACATTTTTCTTACAAGGGTTAATTAATTATTTTCAATAAATTTTCATTCATACGTATTTTTCTTCTTATTCACCATCAGCTTCTGTCCCTCCACTGCTGGATATAGGGTCTCTTCCAACTGTTTCCACTCGTTTCTGCTTTGAGCATTCCGCATCCAGGTTCCCCCAGCGAATTGGACAATGTCGTCGGTCTATCTCTTTAGTGGCCTTCCGATATGATCCTTTTTGAACAGATAGAAGATCTATCCAAAAAAATTGTCTAAATTGTCTTTTAATTCATGTCATTTGGATAAGTTCTGTATAAGATGTTGTATTACTTTGATGTTTTGACACATATCGCTGATATTGTATCCCAAAATGGAGCAAGAGATGAAAGAAATACATGAGAAGGCCATCAGTACTAATTACTATGAACTTCATGAGATAAAAGTGATCAAAGTGTGTCGCCTCTAAATAATAATATTATCCAATCTTCTTGAAATTTGGCATAAATAGTTTTTACATAACATAGACTCGGACCGTAAGCGAATTCATCCTAATATATACATTTTTGGAAAATGAAACACCCTAAGCTCCTGGCTATACACCTATTTATTTATTTATTTATTTATTCAGATAGCACACACACAGACAGCAACATATATATATATACAAGATGGTAAACACAGTACAAAGAAACATCATTACCGCCCTATTTAAGGTGCACACATATAGTCAATCATTATAGGTCAATTATAGGTCAATATATTCTACCTATCGGAAAGTGACTAATAGGTATTTTCGACCCGCGGTATAATCTTTTGATGTACCTACGTCATTCATGTTAAAATAACGACGTAGGTGCAGTGAAACAAGATTGATTAAATAAACAAGAGATGCAAATCTGATTATTCTACGATCAATTTGTCGATAATATCTATGAATAATTATCGATCATTTAAGGCGGCATCCCACATAATTGCATATTATTTGTTTGCTAATAATCATTACGTACTAAAAAATCATAGTTTCTGAGCGATCAAGGGAATAAAAATCGTAGCTTAGCAGTAAGTTCGCCCTAGTGAACTATTGTGTATCCCTAATTTTATTGTATGTACCTACATTGTTTACTTGAAGAATAAATAAATAAATTAAAATGGAAGATTCTTCATAATATAGTAAAATAATGGTTTTTGCTAGTGTGTGGATTTAAGAGATGTTTTTGAGTTTAAAGATATGCAAAACCGGATCCATGCTTTTATCGACAATTTCCGGAACTACTACTGCATTTTATTGCCTTCCACATCGAGGATTGTCTTTGACACCTTGCTGTGCCCGTGTAAAATGTGCCACCCATTTTCTAACAATGGCAGACATATGACGGAACAGACTCCAGTGATGAATGCGTGCCCAAAATAGGAGATTGAAAACAAATAGAAAAGGCACACATCTAGCAGTCGAACGACGGTTTAGAAAGAAGAAAGACGTACGGAAAATTATTGACATAATCATTGATCAATCATGACTAGTATAGGGTTTTTGTAATGTTTTCTGCAGATTTACAACACGTATTATGGATAAGCCAGGCGTAAAGGACATTTTTTTGCATATTGTATTCGCAGTTTTTTCATCGGAAGTGAAATTAACTGACAGGGTAGACATTTTTCACAAATCTGTTTTGGTATAATGGTTGCTTGCTCAGCCTGCCTTGCTTTTTTCTAGCTAAATTTATAATTATAATATAAAAAAATAGTAGTTATGTAATAAAACAATATAATAAGTAGGTGGCAAGGCAAAAGGACGGCAGATGGACGCCCAGAGTACTGAGCTGGAGACCCTACAAAAATAAACGAAGTGTAGGGCGACCACAAAGGAGATGGGCCGATAATTTCATCGAGTCGGTGGGCAGAGCGCCCAAAACAGAGAATTATGGAAGAGACACGAAGAGGCCTATATCCAGCAGTGAAGGAAAGGGGCTGAAAAAAAGAACAATAAGTAGGTAGCATGCCAAAGGGCAGACAGCATTATCTTAATAATAATTGGAACATTTATATAGCGCCATCTATCTGCCGGAGCAGCTCGAGGACGCTTCACAAAAAAGCAACATTGTATAATAAAAAGTCATCACCAACAAAATGTTTGTGTCCAAGAAATAAAATCATAATACATACATAATATACATACAATACCTTAGATACATAATATTATGTATCCGCGTCAGATTAACTATAAAAATACTTATATACATATGTGGAATTTCAATAATGTAAGTGATATGAATAATAAATATGGGTCAATAAAACTGATTGAAAAGGTGCGTCTTTAGGTCCCTTCTAAAGGTTTGGAAGTTGGCAGCGACCCTGAGCCCCAGAGGCAATTTGTTCCATAAGTTAGGGGCTGAAACAGAGAAAGCACGATCACCATAATTGGTTAAGCGCTCCCTGTGTGGAAATTGTAGCTCATAAAGTGCACTCTGGGCTGACCTCAGAGCACGCTGCCTCGTCCCAAGATCCCTCAAAGTACACAGATCCTCAATGTATGTAGGTGCCAAGCCATTACAGTAAACCTACTAATAGAAGAATGAAACTAATGCAAAATGTATCGTAATTCATCACTGGTCGTGCATATTTTTACGCATACTGTAGACATGATAATTTTTGTATGCACATTGGCATGCATATTTTGCATATTTTTGTAGTAACATCCGGTGTCTATTGTTAATCACCAATGTGTTTGATACCTTATTGATTAATTGTCATAATTTTTATTTCTAAATTTTCCCACTGCAAAGTATAAATAATATCAAAATTTTGCTTTTCAATTAGTACCTATGGTAATTTTTCACAAGAACACGCATAGTGAAAAGGTAAGCAACAAAAAATCTGACATTTTTTTATGTAATACACAATAGCAATTACAATTTCGTCACATTATGTGAACTCCCTTGTGAAGGAAGCGGGATCGGTGTTCCGACGCTTACGACAGCAGGGTGTGGTGGAATGGGTGAACGTTGCCCTGGGCATTTTGCCATTTTTTTTTGCCCAGGCATTTTTTTTTTGTGATCACTTAAGCCAGCCAAAGCCGACACGTAAGCGTCAGAACACCCATCCTGCTTCCTCCCTAAGGGAGTTCACATAATGCTACATTATGTGAATGTAGATACTTGACACTTATGTTAATGGAAACTGTAATAAATATTAAATTATTTTTCTTGTTATGAAAAAAAAAAAAACGAAAACATTAGAATTACTTATTTTTTTCCAGAAAAATCACCATGTTACGGATACCTCTGGCGTTCTTAGTGATGGCCCTATGTGGCACAGCCGCTATGGCCAACCACAAGAACCCCAACTTCAAGGACAATAGATCTGTCATGGTTCATCTCTTTGAGTGGAAATGGAACGACATTGCTGATGAATGTGAGAGGTTCCTGGGACCAAGAGGCTTCGCTGGCGTTCAGGTGGGTACAGTCTTAACTATTTACTGTTTATTTTCGTCCTTAAGCCCCAATCTCGGGCACTTGATGGACTCGTCTTAGATAGTTATAGTCTTTAACAATTAAGAAGGACAATGAAGCTAAATCACTCGCGAACGGGTGGAGGCCAATATACAAGAAAAAAAAAAGAAGAACAATGAGAAAAGATAAGCACATCAATGCTAACAGAGTGTAAGTAGAACGTCTGCTAGCATTACACTGGGAACACATAATCCAAATTGAACCATAAGCAACATCAAACAACATATTTGATGCTGAGATGTACCCTTGATTTTACAGGAATTTCTATTTTTATTTTCTGTCTTTGTCTTCAGACATCCCCAGTCAACGAAAATCTGAAAGTGACAAGCAGAAACAGACCATGGTGGGAGAGATATCAGCCAATCTCCTACAAATTGGAGACGAGGTCTGGAAACGAGGCTCAATTCATTGACATGGTCAGACGTTGCAATGCCGTTGGTGTGAGGTAAGTATTTGATACAATTTGACTTTTTTAAATTCTCGTTCCTTTCCTTATTGACTTAGGCGTCGCTCATGCTTGTGGACTCTTGCCCTTCTGTCTTTCTCCACCACACTGGTCCTCAAATTTTCCATAGGAGATGTATAACTTTTGAATTCGATTTAATAAAACCTAATCCTGATATTAGTTTTGGACGTAGTATACCAGAAGCCTATGCTATCCACAACAAACTGCATAAAATGTGAAATTCTCTTTCTTAGTAGTTTAGACAGCCTAAAAAATTACATTTTTTATTATTTTTTCCAGAATTTATCCCGATGTAGTCATCAATCACATGACTGGAACCTGGCCAGAAAACGTTGGAACTGGTGGATCTACGGCGAACTTCGGTAATTGGGATTATCCAGCTGTACCTTTCTCCAAGAATGATTTCAATCACCCAATCTGCACCATCACCAACTACAATGACGCAATTCAAGTTAAATTCTCTCTTTAAACCAATGGTTCGAAGGTTTTGTTATTTTTATTCACTGCAATTGAAACATCTTCCCGTTGTTGTAGGTCAGAAATTGTGAATTAGATGGACTGAAAGATTTGAACCAAGGCTCTGAATACGTCAGAGGCAAGATTCTCGAATTCATGAACAAACTCATCGATATTGGGGTAGCTGGATTCAGGTAAAATTATGATTTAAAACCCATGTATTAAGTAGCATTGATAATGGAAAGTGGATAGCCAAATACATTTTGAAATGTTACAGAATTGATGCTGCTAAACATATGTGGCCAGGGGATTTAGAAATCATCTACGGTCGTTTGAAGAACCTCAATACTGATCAAGGTTTCCCATCAGGATCACGACCATACCTCTACCAGGAAGTCATAGATCTGGGAGGAGAACCTATTACAGTAGCAGAGTATACTCCATTTGGAGCTGTGACTGAATTCAAGGTAGATATTTTGGCACGGCATATCTGCTACAATATTCATAGGTTCCAGTTATCTAAGAGAATATTTTGTTTCAGGCTGGAGCTCATCTTGGCAAAGTTTTTAGAGGAAAAGATCAAATTAAGTGGTTGGCTAATTGGGGAGTTGGATGGGGTTTGGTAGCAGATGGAGATGGTCTTATCTTCGTTGACAACCACGACAACCAAAGAGGCCACGGAGCTGGAGGTGAAGACATCCTAACATACAAGCAACCCAAACAGTACAAGGTGACGAAATGTACCGAAACATCAAATTTCTTTGTAATTTCTTAGTATTATTAGTTTGACACGATGTTGTTCATATTTCCAGGCGGCAATTGCTTTCATGTTGGCTCATCCATACGGAGTGACCAGAGTCATGAGCTCATTTGCATTTACTGATACTGAAGCTGGACCTCCAATGGACTCTAACCAGGATTTGGTGTCGCCGATCATCAATGCTGTAAGATTTACGAAATACTCAGATTGATCCAATCAATTAGAGATTTAAGTCATGTGGCTAATTGCTAGATCTAGCCCAATTTTCATTTTTCTTAAATTATTTTTCACTGAATTTGATTTGGTTTGATCTAGGATGGAACTTGTGGCGGAGGCTGGGTTTGCGAACACAGGTGGCAACCAATTACTGGAATGGTTGGCTTCAGAAGAGAAGTAAACGGACAACCTCTTGCAGAATGGTGGGACAATGGTTCCAATCAAATCGCTTTTTGCAGAGGAAATAAGGGATTTGTTGCTATCAACATGGAAAATGGAGATTTGAATAGGAGTTTAAAGGTACGTGATAAACTGCTTAGAAATCGTCAACATACATTTTCTTTCCCTTCGATCTTTGGGTGGGTCGGAGGCTCAAGGCATCTGAATATCTTCGCCAGAGTCCTCTGTCATTTGCAGTTTCCAGGACCTCTAGCCACTTCAATCATTGTTCTTCTTGCTTTCAGACTTGCCTTCCAGCTGGAACTTACTGTGATGTCGTAAGTGGAAGAAAGGATGGCGACAGATGTACAGGAAAATCTATCACCGTCGATGGCAGTGGAAATGCCAATATCAACATTTCCTCCGGTTCCGATGATGCTGTGGTCGCTATTCACACTGGAGAACATCTATAAGACTACAGAAACCATCATTTTTAAGATCGAGAACTTTTGTTAGATTTTTAGTCCATTGTCGGCTGCTTTGAATACTGGCTTTGATTTCATTCATTCATACATATCTTAACTTCCTTTCTCCTTTTTCCTTCCTATTACTGGATCCATTCCTATCCTATTTCTTACTTATATGTATAATATTGTTGATTCTTCTCCAGGTACTCAATTTTTATACATTGTAAAGAAAATACCAATAAAGATTTTTTTACTTCAGTATTTTGTTTATAATTGTTTTTGTTTCATAATCTGAAAAATCTCTCGATACATCTTTACACACAAAAAAATACTTCAGAAAAATACTTGTTTTGCTAACTTTTTACAACTTCATCTGTCGTTGTCAGCATCTACATTTTTCTCTTCAAATGTTAGTAACTCCCCAATATCCCAGCACCTTGAAATTTCACACATATTTACTTAAGTGACAGTTTAATATTGTAGTATTGTTTTATCATAAAAACGTTTCAATTGGTAAATTTTAGGTAATGAAATTTTTATATAAAGAAATACCTATTAGCGTGTTTCTTAAAAAAAACACATTTTTTTATTCTACAATCACGAATGTTGAGTGTTTTGACTAAAAGTTTTTGGTGGAAGTTCATTGTAATGTTATTGAAACATAACACAGTAAGTATATAGAATCTTTCACAGACTTTGAAATTAATAAATAGGCGACTAGTTTACAAACACTACCGTGTCTTAGGCCAGGACTTTTGTATTGGCACGTAAGTGTCTGTAATCTAGTCGCCTATTTAATAAATTCAAAGTCTGTGGAGATACTAAATTCTTTGTATAATAATAATATAATCACGTTTCCATATAACGTGACACTCGGAATTAAGCCCAGCGCATCAGTTATGCTGATCTAGAGCGCCATTCACTAAGCCACCGGGCAAATAACAAATAATGGTAGGTATTGTGATATGTCTATTGGTTATGCATATTATACAGAGTGTTTGTGTTCTCTATACTATAGGTACACGCTGTATACTCTATTGTATGACGGATCAGTAGTATGAACACTATTCATACAACAAGGTGACAACTTTATCTGGACGGTTCTCAAAGTGTATCAAAGTCAAGCACGTATCCAGGGGGGGGTAGTTGGGATCTATCCCCCCTGAAATTTGGCGCATACAAGACACAGGACGGACGGTACGATTTATCTCGGCGCGCCTTCGAATAGGTATTTCACACATTAAGCCATTGATTTCGTCGATGCCTCCTATGCAGTATTTAACTCATTTTTACCTATAATTTTAGATACATTTCGTTTGCGCCGGGCCTGAATTTTTTTTTAGCATTATCCTTTGTTGCTAAATTAAGTAATTCATGTGGATAAGTTTGTAAAACACATTTATAAAAACTATTTTTTGCACGTAGCAATGATTGCTATAGTTCCTGTTTATTCCGTGGTGCCACTTACTGGACCCGAAATTGAAGATGTATTATAATTTATTACGTAGGTCGGTATAATTTATTACGTAGGAAGTCGGCCATATTAACTTTTTACTTTTTCGGCATGTGATCCGATGGCTCGACGTCTCTTATTATAGTAGCCAAGAAAGGACAGAATAAATTAATCAAAACCAAAGGAGTTTTCTTTGACTGAATACTTCACTGCCCATCATGTAAGCAAGAATTTTTGACCAATTACGGGTAATGTCGGGACATATTTCGTTAATGTATTTTGCAAACTTTGGGAATTATTCGACCGAAAAGTTTTAGAAGCCAGTGTATGTATAAATTGTTGTTTGTATAACAATAATTTAATATTGCTCCTATTATAAATAAATAACAATACAATAAAATAAATATGTAGCTACATGCATAATACAAATGTGATTGACTACTTGCTGCAAAATAGTCGTGGGGAAACCTGAAAACACAGTAATGCGAATTAAATGATCGAAATTACGAGTAGGTATTTGGAGCACAGCAAAAAAAATAAGAAGCATGCAATAATAATTTGTGTCAAGATACGAGTAAGTTTTTCTAGATTTATCGGAAGCGTTCTGGATTGCCTAAATAAATGATTGACTACAAACTAAGTTACATGCGCAATAAGCTTTTTTTATGTGAATGAATCTGGCTTTATCGAAATAAACCCAAATATATCTTTGTACACTTCACAGACAGCTTAAAACCTTGTGTTGTGAAGTGGAGTAAGTCGGGGATTGAACCCGCGCCCACTGGATTAACAGTCGAGCGCGTTACCAACCAGGCTACCGACCACCTCTTATTTAAAATATCTCATCAGCTCACAAACCAATGGGTTTTCACCCCTGCTTCATTGATGAACGAAACACTACGTAGGTACGATTTATTTTCATAACAATATAGTACTAACATACTCGTATACTAAGTTCATTATTTCAAAGTGAAAGAATAATCATAACGAGATTATAAACACAGAAAGATCTTAAGAAAAGTAGTGAGTGTTTACTTGTTAAGTTGACAGCACTAGTTAACTGGAGACTGATACAAGAAGTCAGCAGGAAAACAGTAAGTTGCTAATTATGTATTATTTATTTACTTATTTATTTAAAAAAATACAGATTAACAAAAAAAAAACATTTATTTATTACACTTGGAACAGATACAGTCACAAAAACAAATATTGACTGGTACATTAGTACAAAAATATATATATAATACACAAGACCAATAACAGTTGTCAAACAAAACCTGTAAGGTCAGAGTTTTCTCGTGAAATATCTTTGAAATAAAAATACATTTATAATATCAAGACAGGTTGACTTAACTTGACTATGACGTCACGGTCAGTTGCCGCGACATTAAGGTTCAAAATCGCATGATAAAATTTAAAAAAAAAATGAAGCGTTTTTTTTTTATTTTTGGAGTTCATTTCGCTTCATTAAAAAACTTTTAACGTCATTCCCTAGATTTTATCAATGCATATTATCAATGAGTTGCTGGCTGTGTTTTTCACATTTTTTTTTTGAGAAATCTATTCGAGACATATAAAAAATATTTTACGGTTATTCCCTAGATGAAAGTTCAATATATCTACTCTATTTTTTCCAAAGCATATTTAGTAACGGTTGTCAAGATCTAAGGTCTCCCGTTTATAGAACTTTTTGAAATGTCAATATGCCTACTCATAATAAATAGTAATTGGATTAATATGTACTTGATTTATCGGGCTAGATATTATTTTGTTTACATCAGCATTGTTTAAAGATTTATGGACCTAATCAATATAAAAAATGTGTTAATCACACTTAAAATTAATTCGGATAGGTATCCAAATACAATACGTAAGAAACATGGGCGTCATCAGGGGGGCAGGGGGCAGCTGCCCCCCCCCCCAGAGATTAGAATAGATATATAATTTTTCATACTAAATGATAAAACTCACAAAAATCATATTGTAACTACATATTTTCTCATCATACTATAAATTTTCTAAAATTAGTATAAAAATCCATTAAAATGCCATTGTTTAATAAATAAAAATAGTCTGCGGCGCTGATCACCTTTCCCTGTTTTTGTGTTACCTATTCTTCATACATAAGTAAATACAGGTTTTTTGATATGTACATTTTTTATAGATTTTTTTTTCAGAAAAATAAACTAATTACATCGCGACCTTCATCCAAGTTCCAAAAAATGTACTTACGCGTTTTTTTACACTATATGTAATTTTTTTACAATATTGTTGCCCCTCTACCCCCCTAGCTGCGAGTTTGACGACGCCCATGGTAAGAAACTAATTACATAAGATAATTTCGTAAATAATTAAGACATTAAGCAGATAATAGAATTAACTCTTATCAGAGGTTATTTTGAAATAAGCAGTTCAAGACATGACTTATTGATTTTTGATTAGATTAAGCTAGCAATATATAAAGGTCAAATGAGCTGCTTATTTTTGTCAGTTGCTTGTTTTTAATTTGTTTAACACCCAGCGTAATTTTTCACGCCAGGGTTACAAAAGGTAATTTTTTTTTTCTACTTTTTACAACTTTTTCTAAGTCAACTTCATCACTCCTCGTCTGTCGTCTTCCTATTCAAATTTTTATAATTTCCCAATTAATTAATTTATTTGCGGACACAAGTACCTAGAAATTGTAACATATTTGCTTTAGGTGATAGTTTAAAATTGTAGTACTGTTTCGTAAAATCCCAAATACGCTTCAGTTGGGGTTTTTTTTCTTATATGGAAAATATGAGCGTGATTCCAAAAAAAAGTACGATTACGTATTTGTTATTAGACTTTTACAGATAAAATGGCCGGAACACTTAAAAATATAAATTAAAATTGCGTAACTTAAATGCGAATGAGTAACCTTATAAAATGAAAAAAAAAAACGTGCAAAAACATCAACGCCACTGTAAAATTTTAGCTCAAAACGACATCGGGAACTGGGTGAAAAATCATTAGCAAAATTTTAATTTTCGTGTCATTCGGTCCAATTCAGTAAATTTTCGAGCTAAAATAAGTTTATTTTTTTTACAATGAAATAATTGAAAAAAGAACACCTAATACTTATTAGTCAGTAAGTACTTATTTGTCATAGAATTGGACTTATTGAGCAATTTAAATAAAAGCGCGATTTTTACTTGTTTGATTACAAATATTGTTACTTAAGGTCCTATATGCTTCGGCGCACCGAATTATACTCAGCCAATACTGGGGAAATCGTCTTAAAACTGAAGACAGTGATAGATGAAAGTATGGACTACAGATGGGCTGTTTTAGAATTACAGGATTTGGAAATTCCTTAAAAAAAATCCTAAAGTACCCCTAAAATTTACGGGATTGAAGATTTTCCGTTCAGGTTTTCAGATATAAAAGTATAATTTAGCCAAAATACCGGTAATTATAATCTTAACAAATCGACTGTTTTAGATTTTTAAATTTCTTCCCAGGTTTCTTTTAAAAAGGTATAATTCACTTTATCGTTTACGTTATTTTTATTGAGCGCTAACATTCTCATACAAAATTTGAAAAAGTTGAAGCAAAAAGAGACCGATTTTTGCTGCTGAGCAATACATATAGGCCCATAATCATGATTGTATTGTCACAATTCTTTCAGCTACCCCACAATGAGGTTCTACCTGACCCTCGCGTTATTGGCCGTCGCCTGCGGTGTAAGCATGTCGACTAAAAACCTCTGGTACTGGGATGACAGGTCTGTCATGGTGCATCTGTTTGAGTGGAAATGGAACGATATCGCTGACGAATGTGAGAGGTTCTTGGGTCCTAAGGGATTCGGAGGAGTTCAGGTAGGTGGTGCCATAATTATTTACTTATTTATTTCACGCATAGGGTTGAACTAATAGGAAAAAAATATAAAAAGAAAGCAATTGACAAATATTAGTCCAGTAAATACATCCTATTTTGTGCATGTGCTATTGAAAAGGTCAGGTAGTTTTCATTTTTTAATATGTTGTTCAGGCTGTAATACAGGATTCAAATTTGCGACCATTTCAGGCCGTCAGTCCCACTTGGTGACGGAAAAACATACAACATTTTTTTGATACCTAATATTTTTTTCTGATACCTTATATTTTTTTCTGATACCTTATAATTCTGCCCAAAAAAATGGTTTTGGTTGGAAATAATTCTAAGTAATTATTTTTTTAATGATCTCTCTGCATTCAAAAAAATGAGAAAATCACACTGTTTTTCTAAAAAAATTGCAATTTCGTCAAAATATTATAGTGATTCATACAAGCCAATAATAAAATTATACCAATACGGTAAATGGTTTAGGATGTATGCGAGTTTAAAAGAGACAAGTGATCAAAACATTTTCTGATTATAGTATCCGAAAAGTGCACAGGTAGGTATGACAGTTTGATGCTCTGCTCATTTTCTGAATTTCTTGTCTAGATCTCGCCACCAAATGAGAATATTGTGGTTGGGAACAGACCATGGTGGGAGAGATACCAACCAGTCTCTTACAAACTGGTGACAAGATCCGGAGACGATGCTGCCTTTAGAAACATGGTTGACAGGTGCAACAATGTTGGAGTCAGGATCTACGTGGATGCCGTCATCAACCACATGACGGGAGGTGGTGGCCAAGTGGGTACAGGAGGATCTCCTGCTAATCAAGGAGACAGAGGATACCCCGCAGTGCCATACGGACCCAATGACTTTAATAATCCAAGATGCTCCATCAATAATTACAACGATCCTATTGAGGTAAGTAGGTACAAGGAGTCAACTAAAAATCTGATATGTGCTGACGACAATCATTTACACATGTGAAATAATTTAGAGTGTATGAAATCAACTAACGAGTTCCACCAGAAGAATTTTTGAGATCTCAGGCTCAAACCCAAAACAACCCATAAACTTTTTTTATAGTAACTACGCTGGTTGATTTCATACTCTTTAAGTTGGTTTACTAGTGAGTGCCTTGTGTAAATGATTGTCGTTTGTCTACTCATGATAGTGCATCAACTTACTTCTTCTTCTTTCTCAACCGTTTTAATTCCAATGGTGGACATAGGCCTCCCCTTTGCCTTTCCACAGATCCCTATCCTGGGCATGCTGCATCCAATTGCTTCCTGCGATTCGCCTCATATCGTCAAACCATCTTGCCTGAGATTTTCCTACGCTCCTTTTGGTTGTTTTAGGTTGCAAATCGAGAATCTTACTACGTGCTTGAAATTCAAGGATATCGTCCAAAGAAATTTGGACAGCCTCAAATATTTGTATTAAAGTTACTTTTCCAGATCTAAATTGGCGGTGAAATGTACCAATGAAAAATTCAAAACGAAAATTTCAAGCAATCATTAGTAGCAAACCAATTTACAGTATTAAAAATTTTAATTTCCAGGTACGTAACTGTGAACTTGTCGGCCTTCATGACTTGAATCAAGGAACTGAGTACACCAGAGGCAAAATCGTCGATTTCATGAATTATCTGATCGATATCGGAGTAGCTGGATTCAGGTATTATAAAGACAAAACCAACAGCAGCACAATATGTAGTAGAGCATATGATCACCATTTTTACCATTAATTTTACCATGTCATGCCATGCTCTGCCTGTGTCTGGAACCATTAAATTTGAATCTTATCCGAATTTCTTACTTTCACCTGGTTCATCGAGTCTTTTCTTCAGTGTATGATCAATTCAGAGCTCCGCTGATCTTTGCGTTAAACCTCTTTTGGAACAACCATCATAAAAAAGCAAATTGGTAAAAACCGAATTTGATTTTAATGTTGCAAAATCCACACGTTTCAGAGTTGATGCTGCCAAGCACATGTGGCCCGCAGACTTAGCAGTCATTTACGGCAGATTGAATAACTTGAATACGAAATACTTCCCACAAAACGCCAGACCCTACATCGTCCAAGAAGTCATCGATTTGGGTGGTGAAGGCATCTCCAAATACGAATACACTGATATGGGAGCAGTCACAGAATTCAAAGTAAGGATCATTTTTGGATTCACAATTGGCTAATCCACCACAGCACGTTATAAGTATACTTATCTGTGATACCCTTTTTTCAGTTCAGCGCTGAAATCGGCAATCTTTTCAGAGGAAATAACGATCTTAAATGGATGTCCAATTGGGGTCCTGCTTGGGGAATGGTCCCACAAGGCGACGGTCTGAACTTCGTAGATAATCATGACAACCAGAGAGGACATGGAGCTGGTGGGAGCAGTATCCTTACATACAAACAGCCAAAACAATACAAGGTGAGAAAATCCAAAACATGTTGTTTTTGTGATGGCTAAATACTGTGTAATATTTTCTTAAATTTGTGGTAGGTGTAGAGGCCGTCATTCAAAAATCAATTATAACTTTGATTGAAGAATCTATTTTACCAAATTTCAAGTTTATTTATTTATTTATGGTACAAATACAGTCACAACAAATTCAATTCACAACGGAATTCCGAATCTCCATTCCTAATTTCACTTCTCCACGATTAGCCACTTGGGCTGTATATTGATCAGTTAGTCAGGCACTTTGGTCATGGTTCTGGCGGCAAAGGTCGTTCATGACGTATTTTAAAATATTTAGGGCCAATTTGAAAACATCCGCTTATTGTTTGTTCTGATTTAATCTTCTACGCGGATCTAGAAATTCAGGGGATTCAAGGGATTAAACTATTTGTACTCACAAAGTTAATTGCTAATTTAATTAAGCTGTGTGAACTGATTAATCATGTCAATTGTTATATACTGTCAGAGTGATTTATCATCTTTGCAAATGAAATTATGATTACTGTGCATTGTTAATCCGATAATGAAAAAAAAATAGTGGAGGATTTTTTATGATGAAGCAAATTACAAATATGCGCAATAACAACAACTAACTCATCAGAAAATTAAACGATTATTGTAAAAACTAATCACACCGGGCTGTTAATCTCTCTGGCATTAAATGTTTGGACATAGCGAGTCTCTACCGGGACAGAATTTGATACTATTGTGAATGAATGAATGAAATTTATTTTTTCAGATATACAACAACACGCAAAAACAATCAATCTTGACATACACACATATAAATAAATCAAAACATGCCATGAGGCACCAGTCGCTCAACTATCTGGTGAAATTTTACTGCCACTTTTTTTGCCACCGTACTTTCATTTCCACCCTTGTCTCGTCAGTGGAGGCTCTTAGTCCAAGCTCCATATACCTAATTTTGTCCGTTGTCTTATAATTCCTAATTTTGGATTCTCAACAAAGAAACATTAGGGAGTGATTAATAAATAAAATGTAATATAAACTAGTTAGAATATATATTTAAAGTATTATTAGTTAATACCGATAGAAAACATAATCAATAACACAATGTTTATTTATTGTATTCTGAACGAGGTATTGCGAATTCTGTCAACTAACGCAAATTGTGAATGTTAATGTTGTGAATATTTCACGTACGTTTGTGGGCGATGGCCCGGTTGAATTTCTTTTTATTGCCAATGTGAACTCGTTGATGAACTTTTAAACCACCTAATTGAGTGAATCTCTTCATGCAAATATTACACTCATAAGGTTTTTCGCCAGCGTGGATTCGTTTATGCCCTTTCAAACTATGCGCCTGACTGAACGTCTTCATGCAAATATTACACTTAAAAGGTTTTTCGCCGGTGTGGACTCGTTTATGTTGTTTCAAACCATTGCCCTTACTGAATTTCTTCATGCAAATATTACACTCAAAAGGTTTTTCACCAGTGTGAACTCTTTTGTGTTCATTTAACTGTCCCAACTGAGTGAATGTCGTCATGCAAATAATACACACAAAAGGTTTATCGCCAGTGTGAATTCGTTTATGAGCGATACAAGCTGATCTATCACTGAATGCTTTCGTGCAAATATTACACTTATAAGGTTTTTCACCAGTGTGAATTCGTTCATGTAGTTTCAAAGAATACGCGTAACTAAATGTCTTCATGCAAAAATTACACTCATTAAGTTTTTCGCCAGTGTGAGTTCGTTGATGAATTTTTAAACTAGCTGATTGGGTGTATCCCTTCATGCAAATATTACACTCAAAAGGTCTTTCGCCAGTGTGAGTTCGTTGATGAATTTTTAAACTAGCTGAGTGGGTGTATGCCTTCATGCAAATATTACACTCAAAAGGTTTTACATCGGTGTGAACTCTTTGATGGCTTCTTAACTGTCCCAACCGACCGAATGTCTTCATACAAATATTACACTCGAAAGGTTTATCACCAGTGTGGATTCGTTCATGTGCTTTCAAAACACCCGATAGACGGAATGTCTTCATGCAGATATTACACTGGAAAGGTTTTTCACCAGTGTGAATTCGTTCGTGTTGTTTCAAAAAATACGCATAACTGAAAGTCTTCATGCAAACATTACACTCAAAACGTTTTTCGCCAGTGTGTATTTGTTGTTTGCGTTTGTTCATATCCACACTCTTCAAAACTACAAGTCCGCTGTCACACTGTGAAGATGAACTGGCCTCTGAAGTTAAATTGTTTTCTCTACTAGCTTTTTCGCACTCTGCTTTAATATCAGGTTCATAGATGTCAATGTCTTCAATACTAATAGCACATCCAACATCACTCTCCTCCTCAGCGGGTTCTTGTTTTTCACTCATTTTAAAAGGTATTGTTGTCTTTATCAGTTATAACATCACTCACTATACATTGTTCATCTTTTAAATATTAGCTAACAAACTTATCACTGCGCGTAATGACGGGAACGAAAACAAGCGAAACAACTTTGTCGGAGTTGTCGCCTCAACAAACGGCTCAAACTGTCAAAAGTTTTTTCATCTCATTAGAAACGTCACGCCACAGTAAACAGACATGTTATAAGCATGCGCAGATGTTGCCTGACACATGCGCAAATCCAACAAAACGAATGACCTACAATCATCTGGACATGCGTATGAGATGTCTGTATATTGTAGCGTGTGTCATTGCTTTACATTATTATCAATACACGTCAAGTGGAATGAAAATAATTTGATTAGCTACTTCAATAATCAAAGCAATACACCAACACGAGGCCCGCGTAATATTGTCATGGAGGCCAGGTCTAAATGTGGCGATGATGACGTCACCTAAGATTGAAAGAAATGTATGGGAAAAAATATTACGTTGATAATATTGCGTGCCGTCGCGGAGACAAACTTACTCACCCTTCTACTTAAGTGCTCACTTAACAAATGCTGGTTTGCCCAATCCTCTCTGCAGAATGAGTAAAATGTTACCAGACTTTGACATGTTTTCTGCTACTTCTCATGGTTACAAAAAACAGATTTTAGCAAGTTAAAATACTTATATTTTATTATTTGCATCAAATTTCGTTACCTTTTCCCCAATCTCCTTTCCTCATTAATCCCTCTTCCCACAGCCTGTGATTAATGCTGGCACTGAACGTACCTCTTTAGTATTTTCTGAGGCATTTTGAAAACTCTAGTATTTTTTAAGTATTCTCTGAAAAGTTGGCATATTCTTAGTACTATGTTTTTGATTTTGTTAGTATTTTTTGATACAATTTTAGATTTTTTTGGTACTTTCTCAAATTTTTATACAGAAATCAACAAATAATGAAAAAAATTAACTGAATTTTGCTGGTTCGTAAAAAAGTTCACACTTTCACCCCTCCCTCTCAGCCTCAAATTTTTTACACCCCAGTAAATAAGCTTCAATATCATTTTGAAGGAGTGCTCACAGATAAAAAATAATCTACCCCTCCTAAAACGGCAATACTGCCAACGAACCACTGAAAGAATTTTAATGCCTTCAGGAACACTCTTCATTAGGGAGATTGCCAAAATACACACAAGAATTTTAATGCCTTGAAAATGAACACATTTGTTAAATGTTCCAGGGAGCTACTGCCTTCAATCTTGCACATCCATATGGAGAACCAAGGATCATGAGCAGTTTCGCCTTTGACGACACCGATATTGGACCTCCTCAAGACGGAAACCAGAACATCATCAGTCCATCCATTAATCCAGTAAGTTCAATAATTTCAAGTCGGTAATCTATAATTATTATAAAAGGATCTGGGCTTGTATACACAAACCCAAACACTTTCCTACACACTTTGCACTAGGTTTAAAGCCTGTATCGCAAAGTGTGGCATACATCGCCAGCGCAGGGGTTCGAACCTGGCGCCCCCCGCTTGAGAGACTGCCGCCTCAACCAACTGCGCCAACTATGTACCTACTTACTACATTTAAAAAAAAAAGGATCTGGACTTGCATAGTACACAAACCCAAATACTTTCCTACACACCTTGCAGTAGGCTAAAAGCCTGTATCGTAAACTGTGGAAAAGATCGCCAGCGCCGGGGTTTGAACCTGGCACCTCCCGCTTGAGAGACTGCCGCCTGAACCAACTGCGCCAACCTTGTACTTACCTCGTTTTAAAAGCAGTGTGTTGTTCTGTTTAGGATGGAACCTGTGGAAATGGTTGGGTATGTGAACACAGATGGAGGCAGATCTTCCAGATGGTTGAATTCAGGAATGTAGTCAAGGGAACTGGACTGAATGACTGGTGGGACAATGGAGCTAAACAAATTGCTTTCTGCAGAGGAGGAAAAGGATTCATTGCTTTCAATGGCGGCGGCGGAGATCTCAACCAAAGCCTTCAGGTAAGCTATCAAATTCTATCTATAGTCGGGCAGAGAGTACAGAAGGCTACACGTTTTTATCCTTAAATACATCTATCTAGATACCCTCACACCACGTCCCTTGCAGAGTAGGCAAAGAGGACAGAGCGCCAGAGAGCCCTATCCTTACACACACTCCTAGCCTCCTTAGATTAGATCCAAGGACCATGTGGCTTGACCATGTAAACCAGATTCTCAAGGACGGACGTGTTCTGAACAAATTGCATTGACAGAAGCACGACTTCGACACTTGTGTGTGAAGTCTGGAGATCTATTCTCTCCGCCTACCCCGCAAGGAATGCGACGTGAGGGGATAGAATGCAGTTGTTACTCCAAACTCCAAATAGGCAAGACCTCGTTAATACTACTCTAAATTTTCTTTCTTCCAGACCTGTTTACCAGCTGGAAGTTACTGTGACGTCATCTCTGGATCCAAGTCTGGCGGATCCTGCACTGGCAAGACTGTGACTGTTGGTAGTGATGGAAGAGCTCAGATCGTAATCGGAGTAGCAGAAGACGATATGACTCTTGCCATCCACGAGAAATCCAAGATATAAACATAGGTGGGTACTCATACGACTAGGTAATATTTAGTCTGTCAAGAAGAAGATAGTTTTCGATGAAGGCGCTGCATGTATATTTACCATTCCCACCCTATTCGAGATACATCGTTCAACCAATCAGAGGGCTATAGCCCTCTGATTGGTTGAAAATGACAACATCTAAAATTATGTCTCCACTGAACAAAAAAGACTTGTTTTGTGTGGTGAAAACGCGTTTTAACTAAAAACGCTTCTTTTAACGATAACATTTTCAACCAATCAGAGGGCCCGCATCCCACAGCATAACTCGAATAGGTTGGGAACGGCGAAATTGCAGTGGCATGTAGCTTTTTTGCAAACATAGTGGCAACAGTTGCAGAATTTCAATAGAAATGTCATTGTTGCCAGCATGTAAAATTACAGTTCCAAATTCGAGACGACCAGTTTTTTTCTTGATAGACTTTTCTAATCTAAAGTCTAATTAAAAAGTTTTTCACTATTGCTTCTTCTTCTCTTCTTCTTCCTCAGCCTTCCTCCCTCCACTGCTGGACGTAGGCCTCTTCCATTTTCTTCCACTCATCTCTGTTTCTCCCCCTCCGCATCCAGGTTCCTCCGGCTTGTTGGACTAGGTCATCAGACCACCTTTTGGGAGGTCTTCCGACGCTTCTCCTTTTGTTCCAGGGCCTCCACTGTAGGATTCTGGGTGCCCACCTAGTATCCTCTTGTCGAGCCATATGCCCAGCCCACTGCCATTTTAATTGCTTATTCTTCTATTATTTTTCTGATTGCAGATCTATTTGACGACATCCACACTTTTTTTAATTCTCTAAATTTAATTATTATACCTATATTTGTTTAGGTATGCAAAAATGTTGCCATATGAATGTTTTGTGTTATTTAATTATAAATAAATATTATAATATTTAATAAGAGATTTTATTACAAAAAATATTATACACATAAAAATATATTGAGTATTACGATTTAATACATAACTTATTGCATAAATTCAGTACGAACATAAAGGTGGTTTCTCACTGCCCGTGATATCGTAGAGCAGTGCAGAAAATTCTGTATCGGTCCGCAATATCACAGACCGTGAGAAGCGACCTTAATAATCTATGGAATATTTCATCGAAATACAACTTTACTATGAGTTACTAGTTTGGAACGCTTTCACATCAATCACAAATTTAGAAATTTAAATTTTATAGAATGACATCTCGTAATTTAAAAAAAAAATGTTGCTGAGTTTACTCTCTGAATATCCCTTAATTCATGCAGGGATAAAACTTGGCTTTGGCCAATAAATGTCAGCTGCTGGACTTAAACATATCCATAACTTACGGTAGTTTGGATTATCAAGACTCTATGACGACTATTGGACTATTGACTATTAGATACATATTGTATTTTTATTTATATATTTCCCACTATGCAACACAAGTGGAAATAATGGAACAACCAAATCTCTTATAATGGAACTGAATATTCTTATTTCTATAGGGTGTTATTATGTCTTCTGACTAGATATTGGATTACATGCTCTATCAAATGATTTAGTTTAGCGAGTACAAGTAACGTTGTATCCAATATCATCTGAAGGCAAAGAGATTGACATTACTAGTCGCCTCACATCGGATCGCTCTCTTGATGGACACCTGGGGGAACAGCTCTCTCCAGACAGCTACCTGGAAAATACATCAGATGAGAATTTGATAGGCGTCAAAAGTTGCCATATGAAATAACACTATTGACTTATTGGTTTTATATCACCCATAGGCACTTGAAATCGTCAGGTTTACATATTGAACAAAATTTATACTACATTGCAAACTTATAAACTGGAAACTTATAAACGTTACAGCAAAAAAAAAAGATGGAAACAATAATTACATGGTGACAAAACAAAATTATAAAAAAGGTGTGGATTACTTCGATGCAGGTCTGGATGTAAATTGTCCAGAACTACATTACGTCAATGACAACATAATTTTATAAAGAAATCAATCAATAAATCAACATTAAGGCGCCAACTGCTGTGAAATATGTAGCTTTGGCGATACACGATTTGGACTGGAATTGGTGAATATTACTGAAGTGTAAAGTGATCACATTAAGCCAGATCAGGCATGAACGTGATGGAAGGTCCATCCTTTGCTGTATATCTGTTGAGATAACTACTTGTTATATTGATAATATGATACAATGTTTGACTGACCTGCATATCGGAGATTTGATCACAGAAACTAATATCAAGCAACCTCAGCTGCTTACAGTTTAACAGCAACCTGGAAACATAACATGTTTTCTTGTCTTAAAATTGGGTTTTTCCCATCAGAACATCTCGATGAGACAATAACAAAATATGACAAACATATAAACATTAGATACATCAGAATACAACTCACAGTTCACATATATCCGAGGTTATGGCTCTGACGCCAAAGAGATCAACCTGCTCCAAGTCGGGACACAGTGTGACTAAAGGTCTCAGGTCTCTGTCACTGATGGCTCTCAGGGCTCCGAGGAACAGTTTGCGGAGAGAGCGACAGTGCGTCGCCAACTCGGATACCCATTCGCCGGAGTTGCCAACTTGCAAACTGTAAAAATAAAAAACCAGAGTTTGAATCTATTAACACGTAGATTTGTGTCATAGTATACTTTGACGCAGTGCTTTTGATGCAAATATGTGACATGATACTATTCAATGTTCCTCGGCCTATTTTGTTGTAGCATAGTAGGAAACATACAAAAAAGAATGTAGCACAAGCGAAAATGGTACTTTTTGGGGTTTTTTGAGGATGTTTAAATTTCCACAACTCAGTAATCAGTAGGTATTTCCTGTAGCAGTGAACATGTTAAGAGAGCATGTGAGTTAGAACAACAATTTTTGAATATAACGTACCACCATCCAAAGTCCAATTCTTGCAGTTTGGAGCACGACATGAGGGCATTCACCCCAATGGGAGTGAAGGAATATGTCTTCCAGAGGTCCAGGGATATGAGATCTTTACAGTGCTTGCCCAATTCAATAGCTACCTCGTCCATTGAGGATATAAAGCCACAGGAACCTGGAATAAATTAAAATGTTAAATATTATGAAAATACTAGAGTTAATAGAGTACATGGTTGCGCAGTTGATTGAAGCGGCGGTCTCCCAAGCGGGAGGTGCCGGGTTCAAACCTCGACGCTGGCGACGTATTCCACACTTTATGATAGAAGCTTTTAGCCTAGTGCAAGGTACTTACGTCATGTTTCTGGGGTAAGTTCTTTTTTTTTTTTAAATAAAAATGTATCTGGGCTTGTATACACAAACCCAAATACTTTCCTGCACAAGTGCACACCTTGCACTAGGCTAAAAGCTTGTGTCGTAACATGTGAAATGCATTGCCAGCGCCGGGGTTCGAACCTGGCATCTCCCGCTTGAGAGACTGCCGCCTCAACTAACTGCGCCAACCATGTACTCAGGTTAGTATACAAGTTTTAACCATGTACAAGTGATAGGTTAGGTTATGTTATGTTTCTGGGGTAAGTGTTCAATTACGTTATGTTTCTGGGGTAAAAGATAGGTTATATGATGTTCGTAGGAGCATACATACCAAGATTGAGGTGCTGTATGCCTTTATTGGACCTAATGATGTCAATCAGAGAAGATTTGTCGATCAAAGTCCTGTAGAGGTCTAATCTAGTGAGTCCGTTCAACTTGGCGAGGTTCACAAACCCCGTCTTTATATTTCTACAGCTGCGAAGGGAAAGTTCTGGAAAATAAATTGTAAATATTAGATTAGACAACACGCGACAATCGTTTACTCAAGGCAAAAACAAACGCATGTTCGTAAACATCGGAACACCAATTTTACACACAGATACAGATGGTTTCCTCTAACTTGGCTGCCGGCGGATGTTAGCTGCAAGTGGAGTTTCAAATTGTGTTGTTGGTAGCCCTGATTCTCGAATCTAATCATGAGAGCTGTCAGAAGTCCGTAATATTCCGAAAATTGTACTTTTTGCAAACAAGCTACAATGCCGAAAATATTACAGAGCAGTGCTAGAGAAATCATTTTAAAGGCAAGATAGTTTTGCGAGTTGGAAAAAAGAAAAAATACTCTGATAATTCCTTTAAACCACCACCGCAAGTTTGAAAAACAATGTTGCCAGTTTATTCTCACAATCTAAAAATTGTTTTTTTTTTTGTAAACAACAATATAACTTGAAAATAGCGAAAAATGTAACCATGTCTTATTTTCACATCAAGCAACACCAAAAAAAGTCGGTGTTGGGGGAACTCTGTCGCTAAATAGATTCAGTCAGTATTTCTGGCAGACATATTACCTCAAGGTAATTTCCACCAGCTAACGACTACTGTCATGGCGAAAAAAGTCCAATAAAAAAAATTTTTGTGGGGTGGCTGGGATTTGAACCGGCGACCCCAAATTTATTGAGTTGAACCATTATACTATAAATAAGTACACTTCAAGAAAGAGTATTTGTAACCAGTACCTTTTGAGCCCACAAACATTTCATATGCGTGAACCACGAAGATAAATATGAAAACACATGTGGTATGTAATCTATTTTTGGTTGACCACAAAATGTACGACAATTTTGTAGCACACACACGACTCCCGTATGGTCTAGTGGCTAGGATACCTGGCTTTCACCCAGGAGGCTCGGGTTCGATTCCCGGTACGGGAAATACTTTTTTCTTTTTTTTTTATATTACACACCTTGTGCCAATAAACGTCATATTATAAAAAAGAGATACTATGGAAAATAAAATGCAAAAAAATGTAAGTAGTTGTAGAATTTTGTACTCCACTCTTTTTTTTCACATTTTTCGATACACCCTTAAGACTTTTTACATATTTTTTGGCAATGCAGTTCACCACTCATTCAGAATATCATAAAAATGTTTGCGTAAAGATAATGTGTTTTTATGCACACAGCATTCACTAGTTACCCCACTATTGGACTATGGAAAACCATAATCGTATAGTTGTTGCTGAAAGCTTGTGTCGTTAAGTGGTGACTATATCGTCAAGACTGAGATTCGAACCCAGCGCCTCCTGATTAAAAGTCAAATTTTCAACCAACTGTGCCAACCATGTGACACATTTGTTTAATAAATGCACCTGGGCTTGTCGATACACCTCCAAATACAACTCACAGTACAAGCTTTAAAAGCTTGAGTTGTTATAGTGAAGTAGAATGAAGAAGGGTTTGATCCCCGATGCCGACCTACTCCACTTCATGACACAAGCTTTTCAAGCTTACTGTGAAGTGTATTTGGGTTTACATTTCGATAAACTCAAGATTCATTTTTAGACAAAAAAAAAGCTAATTGGAGTTATACTTGACTTGATGTAAATCTTGTATTTTATACATACACGGCATTCACTGGTAGCCCCATTTTTGGGATGCATATCGTGATAGTAATATTAGTTGATGATTACCTTTTAAATTGACACAGCTGTAGCCAATGCTCGCCAATACGGCGTAGTTGACGAACCTACAGCTGTTTAATATCAAATGTGTGATGGTTTCTCCTCTCACGTTCATGAATCTGAAAAAAAACAGAACACAGTTATTATATTAGATGACAGATAAAAATAATGAAATTATTCTTTCAACAAATGTTGTGCCTGATAATTCAAGTTCTGTATTTTACATTTACACCCTGAATACTAATACCCATTTGAGAGGACATTCTATGAAGCTCACCAAGGAACAGTTTCACAGTAATCCGACAAAGAACTTTATTTGCAATAGAGTAGTGAATATGTGGAACCGTTTACCCCAAAATGTGATACAAGCACCATCAGTGAATCCTTTTAAGAACAGATTGGATGACTTTCTCAGAACGACGGATGGCACAGACATTGATTTGGGCCCATCAGCCTAGGCTGCTTGCCCAAAATTAATAATAATGTAGTTAGTTATTTTTTGAGGCTTGAAGTCGGAAAACTTACTCTGTAAAGTCATAACATCTCAACTGATAGACTCCACACCATGACAAATTAACTTTCTGGACTAGAGTTGCTCGAGATACCAATGTTCTTAGGGACTGAAATGACAAAAAAGAGTTATGTAGTAATGCAGTATCCTACAACAGTGTAGAAGAAATAAGGATGAACACCTTGGTTGGCTCAAGTGATCACTTTACACTCGAGAAACATTCGCCATTTCAGTTCACCCAGGCTGGGCTTCGAACCCAGACCTTCGTCTCGCATCCACTACATCCACTACACCACAAAGAGCGACGGCTGTGTTGTTGAATTTCATGTACATTAAGTACCTATGTATTGTTGCATTTCTTACTGTTGAAAGAAGAGAGTGGTATTTTCTACACACCCGCCATCTATTACTGCTCTAGTAATAATTTAGACGATTTAACTGGTTTAATAATTGACAGAGAACTATACTTACGAATGTATCAAGGCAGTACCAATAAGGTTTCAAATTGAGAGATTTGTAAAGGATGGGATCTCCGCACAGTCTGTTGAAGTTCTTGTTGACCTGAGCACATCTGCTCAGAGACAAGAGGTCCAGGAAGCTGAGTATCTTCAGAATGGTCTCATCCTGTAACATTCATTTCATCACACAGTTAGATTGATAACTTCGAGTCTAATCGTAATCCACTGAATCCTCACTGGTAATGCCAATGTGCAACAATGTGCTTGATGGATTGCACTGGCTCTCTGCAGTCATAGACAGGAGAATCCCGCATGTGCCATCTGTGGAGCATTTGAGCACATCGTCCATGCTCCGTTAATCTAAGCACTACAATTACTTACAGGCAATTGGTGGAAATCTCCCATCAAAGTCTCCGTAGAGAAGAGTTTCCTGATGTCCTCCTTGAAGATGTTGTGAATGACTTCGTACTCCATGATGAGATCGTTGTGGAGACCCAATGCCATCACTCGGCGTCTCAAGTTAGCTGGAAGTAAGACAACGAAACGTTAGGAAATCTGTTTTATAGTAAAAAATTGAAATGTATTCTCATGGGTGAATAAAGATTTGTGAGTTCGACCAGATCCTCAAGAATGAACACATTTTGGGTGGACGTGTGTGTGGGAGAGTGTGTATGACAAACTGCATGAATGTGATGGGAGCAAGGTGTGGGTGTGAGCATAAGGCGGTCTGGAATTCTGTCCTCTCTGCCAACCAGCGCTGTTCAACTGTTCTAATACTGTTTTTGAACAAATGTACCTACCTCTCTCAAGGGGACAACCGTAGCAGAGGTCTTCTTCAGAAGGAATCCTACTGAGATCCTCTCGCTTAGAGTGCACATTGTTTTCCTTCCTCAGGTTGGCTGTACCCACCAACATGACAGCGTCCAGCTCGGTGTAATATGGCAGATGTGTCTGGTTTAATTCAATACGAAGCATGCTGCAATATAAAAAGACAAATGTAAATATAACTGGCAATATTGGTAATATCCACAGAATTCTGAGTTGACAAATGATTCCCAGTTCTCTGTGAACCACATAAACTCTGTTTTTGAAATTGCTAGGTTTTTTACATTTGTAATCATAATTTTAATTAATGATACTGCCCCATCATCTCAACAGATGCAAGTACTTTAGATATCAGAATTTACGCAAAAGGCTATAACGAGGGGCTTATGATATAGTGTTGAAAACTATCGCTTCACATTCATGGGTTCTGGGTTCAAATATCACCCAAAGAAGGGTTTTTTCGGAAGTGTAAAATACTTTGATTTTAAGACAACATCGAGATCGCGTAGACCGTAAACAAACTGAAGACTGGTCATATGACCAGTAGATGCCCATTTTGCACTGTACACCAGCTGAGATACCTACATAATTATTAAGATTACCAGTTTCCCTTTGATAATCTACGTTCAAACCTAAAAACACACTTCACAGTAATAATTGCTTGCAATACATTGATTAGTGAGATAATCAAAATGGTGGCAATTAACAAAAGGGAATTGTCCTACCTGGTTTTAATGTTGATCTGCCTTATCTTTGGTTTGAACATTCTGGCGACGTGCCCCACTACCTGAGGTTCCCCCTCCCACAACTTAATCCACCCCTCTCTTGTCCTGGCCCAGATTCGCACCACAGCTCCGGGGTTGTAAGTTTCATAGATTCTTATGTCAGTCGGATATACTTCATGTTGAAATAATAAGTCTGAAATGAAACTTAACCTTATTATTTTGAAATCAAAATCCACACTCTGTGAGAAAATCAGACCTTCCACACGTCGTAGTTAAATAACAAGTAGGTAGTTATTTAAACAGATATACAGCAAAGGATGGAATTTCCATCGGGTTTATGACCGATCATCGGCTGGTTTAATGTGATCACTTTATACTCAAAAATACCAAACACAAACTCGTATCAGCTACCAGGCTTCTTAGCACAGCTGTCGAATACCAGTGTATCAGGCTGGAGGTCTGGGTTCGATTCCCAGCTGCGGCAGATGGATGGACTGGAATTGGTGAAAGTCATTTAAGTAAACTTAAAGTTAGTGGTCATATTAGACCAGCCAACGATCAGTCATAAGCCTGATGGAAAGTCCATCCATGGATTGTTTTGTGATTTTAATTAAAGCCTAAATTTTATAAGATTATGGCAGTAGACAGCGGATCCCACGATGTAAGCGTGCTAAATTTCAGGAGTTAATTGAAAGTCTCACCGACATAATCGTGGCTGGGTATGGCACCATCGTTTTGGCACTGGAATTCTTCTATGGCCGAAGGAGCCTCGCGCCACCATTTCCCGTACGTTCTCTAGAAAAATACCATAAAGAATGATACATAGGTGAGGCCGGTCGAGCGCACAGAAAGTCAGAATGTGTTTTTAAAAAGAATTTGGTAAATTTACGATGTTTTAGACTTGAAATGTCACTCCTGTCAAAAGTTTATTGTGTTTTAAAAAGGTGTTAAAAACAAAATAAACTTGACTTTGAATGGGGGCACAGCGCTGTAATAGTACCCAAACTAGAACTGTGAATAGATACTTGCAAGACCTGAATAAAAGGAACCACACAGTAACTTCATTTCAAAATACTTCCTTAAAACACTCTACCAACAATCTTTTCGCCTTTTTTTTTGAGGGGCGTAAAGTTGTATAGATATATGCCACAATTTGAGTACTAAGTCCAAACATTGTAGGTATTTTAACAAAATGTAAACAAGTGAATGTCAAAAATAGATTGAATGTTTGTTAATGCAAACAATGCAAAAATACTCACAGTGACGCAAGCCTGAGGAAAATCCCCATAATCTGGAAAGTTAGAAGGTTTCCCACTGAGATTCAGGGCACTGTACGACACACTGATATCGCTTCCATACTGAGAACTGAAATCATCGACATCTTGTACATATTGCTCGATAACTTTATCACTGTCGTCATCTTTTGCCGATACCAAATCGAACCACGTTAGAGCCGTCTTTAAATTCTCCATGATGTAATTGATAGACTTATAGCTCCATATTATTGCGAATAGAATAATGATTGAAACTTGTAATGAATTTGTTTCGACAATTAATAAACACAACAAAGAAACAACAGGGTATTGAACTCGGGCGAATTATTAAAGTGACAGTTGTTTGACGTTCCGTTTTTTTAACCATAGACAACACGAATGGCGCTGATATAATGTTGCCGCTGACAAAAATTAAATTATTTTCAGATTTTCGTATTTCATATTTTCAGGGAATGGTTTTTACAAAATAAAAAGAATGACCTTACAAAATAAAAGATAGGGCAGTCTAACGCTTTATCCTCTCTGGCTACCTCGGAAGGGAGGCGGGTTGCGGCGTAAGGGGATAGATAGAGAGAGAGACCAGAGAGACTTGTGAGACATAGTGGAGTAGATCTTGATGGGTTTGGTTTATTAATTTTAAAATGTATACTATAATCTCTGCGCAATAATATGTATAAAAAAAGTTTCTTTTAATAAAAAAAGCAGTAAAAAAATAACGCCGCGGGCAATTTTTTTTATGAAACTGATGGATTTTCATACGAATTTTAGAAAAATTATGATATGAGAAAACGTCTGGTAATAATGTGATTTTTTTGTGAGGTTTTACCATTTAGTATAAAAAAATATAAACCTATTTCAATCTCTAGGGTGGGGGGCAGATGTCTCCATGCACTGACGACGCCCATGGTTCCTGTACCTACCAACCAACTTATAGGTATGAAAACTTATTTAATGTTTGTTTTGTATGAGTGAACACCTACTTACATACCTACCTACAGAGTAAAGAGTACCTAGATAGGTGTGTAAGTAATAGATTTTGTTATATTGTAATGTGGGAGCGATCCCGACAACTTGGCATGTGACATTTGTACAGTTGAAGCTATTTCTGTCTTCTCCGTGTCCGACGCAGAGGAAGCCGAGGGATGTGTGGGGCAGGCGGAGAGGAGGGAGTGACACTTCTACTTCTGACCTCACGACCTCGTGGCCAAAACAGAAATAACCCACAATAGACACACAGAGGCGACTTAAGAGTACGCATACTGACATTTCAAAAATTTCTAAAAACGGGAGACCTTATATCTCGACAGCCGTTACTAAATATGCTTTGGAATAAAATAGGGTAGATGCATTGAACATTTATCTAGGGAATAACCGTAAAAGGTTTTTTTTTCTTCTATAGATTTCTAAAAAAAATGTGAATAACACCTCTGATTTTTTTTCCAGAAAGGCGGAAACTCGTTCCCCGAAAGTCGCAGAGTATTTTTTTTGTACCGATAATATGTAAGTATTAAAATCTAGGGAATAACCATAAAAGTTTTTTGATTGAAGCGAAATTAACCCCAAAAAATGGAAAAAACGCTATTTTTACCATTTATTCATGCGATTGTTCAAGCGATTTTGAACCTTAATTCCGTGGGAAATGACCGTGACGTCATACTTGGGTCGGGAGCCTTAATTTACCTACGTCAACAAGAACATTAGAGATTTTTTTGTTTGCGCCACTGTAGAACATTTTTGAATATTCAGAATATATAAAAAGTTCGAATATAGAATATTTAGGTAAATATAAAATTTCGGTGTTGTAAGTACGCTAGAAAAACCAATGAATAATACAAAAATCTTCAATGTGGCAAATTCCATTATTGTACAAAATTTACTGAGATTTTTTCAATTATGCTGAGTGCCGGTGCATGTAAACAAAATCTACCAACTGAATTTAAAATGTCTTTCTAAATGGGAGAAAATAATAATTATTAGAAATTATTTTTCGATATGATAGATGGTATAGGTAACTGAAAATGCCCATACTTCTAAACTTATTTTTCAGGGTTTTCCAATGTTGAGTTGAAATTGGGAAATTCATTGTTAATTGATTCATAGGTATAGGTACCTGCCTGGTACACGTACACAAATATCCAGGGGGGTCTAGGGGGGGACTAGGGCCCCCCCTAAGGGAAACCCTCCCCCCCAAACCATGAGTGACATTACTTTATATACAACTAGCTTCCGAAAAATCATATTATTACCACAAGTTTTCCCATCATATAAAAAAACAGTACGAAAATCCGTTGAAAATACAATTGTACCTATAACAAAAAAAACCAGCCGATGGCTGGTCGTAAGTCTAGCATGCCCATCTTATACTGTACATTAGCTGAGAGATTGCATACATTCAAAATAAATTAAAAAGGATAAATTTTCCACATATTTTCCCGACGCCTGAACTTTCCCAGTGATGGTGATACGCCAACAAATCTATATTTATATGTATGTACGTACCTATGTTCATATCGCCAACACAACAGCGGATGAGATTTGAACTTTCAACTCTAAAAATAAATGTCTCCGAGTAACTTCATGTTGTATTAGAAGCTTTGACCTCACAGTTTTAAACGTCGGCTTACGACGTCGCGCTTGTCTTACAAAATCGACAGCAAAAATACTGAAAATTAATTTAAAAATCTTGAAAAAATAAACGGATAAAGTTTCAGTAATGTTCTGTCTGCCAAAGTGAATTATTTTTGTCTTATGACAAATTGTTAAAGTGATGTTTCTATACGCAATTCTGTATCGATTGTTCAGTGCTTTCATTTTTTTTTAACTTTTGACAGGAGTGTGCTTAAACTTTGTTAAGTTGGTAAAAACTTTGCTGTGGTAGTCGCGAAATGTCTGCGAATAGTTTTGGCCTATGCCCTCATTGAATACGATTTTATTTAAACAGTGAGAGTCTTAATACGAACAACATCTGTCAGTGATAGAAGACATAGAAGTCCCCATGTAAAAAAAAACAACTGTGTTTTTTCCGCCAAATGTGATCCAAATAGTAGTCCCCGTACTTTGAAATGATGTCATACCAACACTAACACTGGATTTCATGCAATCATTGAAATTCATTTTTCTAAAATAATGAAATCTTTATTAGTCAGAAAATGTAAACAAGTTTCAAAACAAGACGATGCTAAAGGGCGGAGTTATTGCAAAAACAATATCTTACAGTCAATCCGATTATACCGCCGACTTTTCGTGACATAGGGCCTAAAGTCATATCATTTACGGAGAAAACAAAGTAAACTAAAACTTGGATTTTGAAGGTTTCTTTATTTCGTGGCGACATTATATTACAATTAAAACAATATTACTTTGTTTACACCACTTTTATTTTGACCAGAGTCAACATGTTTCGGGAACAATAGTTCCATTCTTCAGGACTAATACAAGAATTCTTGTACTTATTTTATTGTTCCCGAAACATGTTGACTCTGGTCAAAATAAAAGTGGTGTAAACAAAGTTATATTGTTTTAATAAAAAAAAAAACAAAACGGACAAAATTACATTAAAGTACTTACAAAAAATTTTGGGATCGAAAATACTATATATTTTGCCTCCGCGTAAATAAATTCAATTCATATCTATAAGGATATTTTTGGTTCCCAAAAAGATCTAGTCGAGTACTAGCACTTCCCTTGTCCCTCCTTACAAAAACTAATATATTTCACCCCATTTGGCATTGTTATTTGTTTATCTACTTATCTAGTACAGTGGGTTACATAGGTTTTCATTTCGGGGGACCCTTTGATCTAGTAACAAATTGATAATAGCGCCGCAGTCGAAATTTTTTCGTGAAGGTGAGTTAAAAGGTCGTGTTTTAGGTTGGTACCTATTAATATTTCGTGCAGACAATACAAAGAAGAATAGAGCCACAGGCGAATTTTTTTGAATAATGGGTGAAGTGATGAACTTGAGTAACTTTCATGTTTTAAAATAACGTTTTTTAAATCATTGTTTTACATTTCAAGGGGGGGGGGGGGTCAGTCCCCCCATATATGCCCTTGATCTAGTACCTATATTATATCCATATTTCAACAAGCATACTCAATACTGATACTGAAACGTGGAGCAACAGGTGTATTGGGTATTCAAAGTTTGTCAACAAACCATTATACCTACTTAATATTCTTTCTGTACCTACTAATAATAAAGGAAAATCGTTGGATAGTATATATATATAGTTTCAGAAATACACCATTAGACCTACCTGCTTATATTATACGTAAGATTTTTCTTTGAACAAGACGTTGCATAAATTCAGGCGAAATCTATAATTTTACATTCACTTCGATCTGTATTGAAGTATTGGAGCGATACATAAGTCTTCAGACATTTTGACGAAGTGAAATCTAAGAACGTGGCTGATATGGATAGTTAAATCATGTAAAGTGGTTTCGAATCTGATTATTTCTACTACAAAGGTTCTCTTAGACGTAGAACAGGCGCTGAGAGGACTTTCGTTTGCATAATATGAGGACCGAATTCAATCAATTGATTAATTATTGTTGGGAATAGATCAACGATTAAGGATTTTGCCGAGCAATTTTCGAGCAATAATTGCTCAGCAAATCGTATTGCCCCAACTGGAGCAATTATTTCGGCAACATTTCATAAATTTTTCATACTTTCAATAGTTTCTTGGCAACTCAGAGCATAGTTAATTGCGCAATTATTTCAAATTTTCAATGGGCAAATTAATTATCACCTTTGCCCAAGAAATTTAGATAGATAAAATAATTTGTATATTGTTTATTGTTGTTTATCATCCGTAGGCCCATCCGGACACCTGGAATCGTCATTTGAACATATCATGTGAAAAATAATTATATATAAACAATAGTACATTAGTAGTATAATATAAATATATAGAATTATACATCAATAGAATAGAAAATATGATCCAAGATCAATGCTGATCGGAGTGTAAAAGGTTCCGACCAGCATTTCGTCAATATCATATATTGTATTATTTTTATGAATCATAATACCACAATGATATGTATCAGTCAGTTGGTAGGCATGACTTATATAAGGTTGGTAGACATGGGAGTATAAGTTAGTACCTACCTAGTGTTAGCCACCTGACGACATTACCATGAACTCTTCTGCCCTCTTATCGCTAAACTCTGTGTAAACACTCACCTCTATAGGTACTATTCTACTAACTGTAATGTAAAATGCCAGAAGTAGCCCGAGTAAAAAATAGATGAAAACGAGGGGCAGTGTTGCATAATTGCCCTCCCCTCTAGAGAATAGAATAGGTAGTATAAGGAAGTAACGGAACTACTAAATCACAAAATATCGCAAAAAATCACAGTATTACAAAAAGTCGTTTTGCACCATAATATCACGTGTTATTTATCTAGTATTTTTAATTGTTTTGCCTAAGGCGCTAATTTAATTTTATGCTGTAGACTCTCTTTTCTTTATTATGACCTAACAACTCCATATTCATTATTTTTTAAATCGGTGTTTTTAGTCCACAAAAAATAAACTAAGTTTACATCACGATCGTTTTTTTTTTTAATTCGCCTGCGGTGCTATGTGGGTGGCAATCTCACACAATAACCAAGTTCATCTCTTCACCTGTTTTCAGTGGCGTATATATCAAACAATGATGTGCCATCTGCTATAGAAAGATCCCAGGTTCATCACTTCGCCCATTTTCCAAAAAAAATTCGCCTGCGGCGCTTCTTAGGTTGCTCCCCCCCAAGTATGAGGACTATCGACGCCCTTGATAGACCTGACTTTTACAAATACCTGCCTATCCATAAAAAATACATTTACATTAGGTACATTTTATGCCTACATAGGTTTGACTGATAAGCCATATGCCACCCAACTCATATACCTACATACATAATATAATATATACACACACTTATGTACACTTTGTTATCAGAATGACCCGATTGTAATCTAGGTGTCATATAGACCTACGCAAAATTCTATTCAGTCATGACTCGTGACCCCGCGTGTCATCACTTTTTACTTTTGCGCGGTTTTGTGAAAATTTTATTCAATAAGTAAAAAAAGTGTGTTACTGTGTCCGGATGCCTCAAATCAGGTTGAACAGAACCTCCAATAGTTGGCCACATGTACGGCCCTGTTTCTTGCATTTATGAGGTCTTCTCGCGCGCATGTCTCCCCGATTTTAGGACATACTAGAAGGTGATGGTTGTCCTGTACGTCCCCGTACTCACAGGTGTTTCAAATGTGTTTCTATTTGTCTTTATAATTAATAAACAAATCTTTATTAGACAAAAATCATAAAGAGTTACAAAACAAGACAATTGTAGAGCAGTATGCTAAAAGGCGGACTTATTGCAAAATCAGCATCTTGCAGTCAACCTGAGCTCGTGAGTGTTGTGTACCTATTTGTATTTTCTTTATATGTTTTCATTTAACTTCACTTGGTTTTTTTGTTATTGTTGTTTCCAAATCTTGCAATCTCATTTCCAGAGTAGCCGGAGCTCTGAAACTTTCACCAATTGTGTAAACTAGATGACATATTTACCACACTTGATTAGTTTTCTCTAGAGACAAAAAAAAGTAAAGCGTTTGAGGGGATCCAAGGATTGTGCGGGGTCATGTGGGGTCACTCAAATAATGCATTTTTTTTTTAGATAAAAAATAGTTTCAAAGTGTATCTTTGTGTGTAGTTGTATGAATTTACTGAAAGTTGAGATTATTCCCGTAGTTTGTTAGATAAAATGCTGTAATTTGGTTGCTTAAATGTTTACGGTAAAACGCAGTGACTGGCAGATATTTTTTTGATATTCAGTCCCTTTTTTATTCAATATGCCCAAAAAAATTTACGCTGTTATTCTTATTTTGCGCATAAACTCTCATACAAAATTTCAAAAAGCTGAAGCGATATAATAGAACGATTTTAAACTTTTAAATAAAAATGGAAAATAGTGATGTGAAAAACATAAAAACAGAATTATTGTCATCGAGCGATGGTGAGGACGATGCCGAAATGTTGTGCGTTAAAAAGTGTTTACAAAAATATGTGAATACAATAAGATTGGAACTCAGTAATGAAACTAATAAGAATAAGATATCCAAGAGTTCTCCAAATAGTGGCGACAGTTCTGTCGCCGTGGGGAGCGACGACATAATGTCTCTCCTCTCAGGAAGTAAGACGGGAGAAGGTGTAGCAGCGACAGGATCTTCGCTCAGAGAAAATAGGCTAACCAACATTATTGAGCAGTTGAGGACGAACACAAAACAAAAAGGTGAGTCTGCAATTTATTATGTTATATTATAGGAATCGTGGGCCGTCCAAGAAGCACTTGGCTCATCCATGTCGATCAGATGCTCAATGTCGGGTGTGCTTTGAGTAAAATCTGCTGGAATCAAGAAGGATCTTAAAAATACGATTTCCATCGAGTTGAATGCAATAAAAATGATAGTCCCGGCTTTCCTTCTAATATACAAATTCACTCTTCGCCACTGGAGTATGGATAGAGTAATCTGGCATTCTGTTCTCTCTGTACACCCTTTTTAAAATAAAACGAAATTTTCCGAAAGCGAAGTGAAATTGACTTCAAAAAATGGAAAAAAGCACTATTTCCAGCATTTCTTTTGACCGCTTTTAGTACGGTCCATAATTCCGTGCATGCGATTTTTAACGTTAATCCCTTGACAAATTTTTGTTTGTTTGAAGCTACTAATTAGCCTAGTGTCTCACAGAATTCATTGATGGATATCACTACAAACCTGCCTCGCAAACTGTAGGCATCCCTAAATAGGATCCGAACTGGCCATGGGAGATGTGGACACCTCCTCCATAAATGGGGCAAGAGGGAACATCGAACAGATAGAGACAGTGGAACACATTGTGGGGAACTGTCCCATCAAGACAAGTTCGAGGGGGATATTTGGGAAATCCATGAGGTGACGCCAAGGGCAATTGAATATCTGAGAAATATTGACGCGGAGCTCTGACCCAGACTCCCAGATCATTTGTACAATACGAAAGAAGAAGAAGAAGACTACAAATCGTAAGAGTCCTATTGAGTCCTTTCAAATTAGGTATTCCAATTTAAGAAAATCCTCCTCGAGGTGTTAACACATTGTTAAGAGGAGAGCTCTAGTTGTTACAATTCTGTACTTCAGTCTCAACTAACGATGCTCTTTAAACCTTATTTTATCGACGTCTCTGCACTGTGATAATGTCACACTATTAATAGTGACTTATGAATTGGAATGGAAGCTACTTCGCAGTAGGTAATGTACACCGCACAGGGATAAAGGCAAAATCACTGTTACCGCTGGTAAATCACATGTATTTATTTATTTATCAACATAAACGGTGTAAGCCTTTAGTAATGTTATTACAATAATAATAGATCACACATGTACATGACGTCAACAAAAAATATGCGAAAACAATAAGTCAAATCAACCTAGGCAATCTTCCATCAATAACTACTTTTTACACTAACTATTGCTATTGGAATTGGAAAAACCGTCTCCAGTCAGTGGCGGATCCAGGATTCAGTTTTGGGGGGGCTGAATGTCGTCACATGGTAAAAAGTACTGCCACTCAACGTTTTGGGGGGGCTAAGGGGCTGAAACCCCTAGATTTGTTGTATATAAAGTACTGTCACTCATGGTTTTGGGGGGGACTTCAGCCCCCTAGCCCCTCCCCTGGATCCGCTAGTGTCTCCAGTAGACGTGGGACACAATAGAAGCGCGTACAAAAACAATATTGGCCAGTATAAAAGTTCAGAAATTTAGTTGAGCAGAAAGACCTGCCAGATGGATCGGTCACATAGTGCGTCAAGAGGGTCTCGTATTTGAATTAATTAAAGGAATGAACGAGGGGACAAACTGCAGAGGACGATATAGGAAAGAATACCTGGACGACCTGTGCCAAGATATGGGCTTTGACTCATATAAAGAGTTAAAAAGAACCGCACAGGACAGGGATGAGTGGAGATGGAGACACGGGGCTTTGCTGCAAACTAATTGTAATGATTGAAACTGGAGAAGAAGGGTAAACCCACCTCCACCCCTGGATGTTTCAGGAGCTTTAGCTCCTATATCATCCAGTCTTTTAAGCAAAACATTTTTTTCAGAGGAGGGCTCAAGGTTCGCCGGAAGGGCTCCCCTCAACAAACCCCTCCCGAAACTACTCTGAACACCCTTAATGTTCCTTGGAGGAGACTCTCACTGCAAGGATCTACACACTACTACATTTTTTTCTTAGAAACTATCATCTTACAATTACGTATTTCTACGTACTAAATCTTAATCTAGAGGACAACATTCTACAATTCAGACAGCACATACACGGAATACAGAAAACAAAACACAGTTTCTTACAAATAGTCATCCATACTTACCTGTTGTCCCCGGCCCACTTGCGAAGGAAACCACAGCCTGATGACAAACAGAAGAAATAAAACAAACAAAAGAAATATTAAAGGCCTCAGCAAGTTCCAAGGAACATCATTAGGGAAAATACATACATCCCATGAGAGGGAGAAGAGACGCACACAAACGAAAGAGTTCAGCCGCCGTTCATCCACCTATTGCTCAACTGAGGGAAGAAAACTCAATCAAGGATACTCGGAGCAAGACCCGGTCGACGCAATTCCTCCCATTTCAGCTTCCATGCTTCTACAAAGCGTTTAAAACAGTTAAAATTGGTCTTGTTTAGTGTTAGCTCCCCATACCAGATTGGTCGGGGAGTGTCTTCCGTCATACCACCAAACATCTCATATCTCGCTTCTCTCATCACCTCGCACTCCCAAATGATATGCTCAGCATACTGTGCTCCACCACCACAAGGACACCACGGTTCGCTGCAAAGGTTTAACTCGAAGAGCTTACCTTTCAAATCTCCATGACCTGAAACCAATTGTGTGGAGAAGTGATCCAGCAGAACAAATCTGCGCTGCATTCTCGCTCGAAGATCCGGAAAGAATCTGTAAACATGTCTCCCAGTTCTACCCGAGTCCCATCTCTCCTGCCAGATATCCATCGTCTTCTCATGTATCCTCCTCATTGTTCTCTCTAAACCACTACGTCCGGGCTCCGACCTGTGAACAATTCCAAAATATTCAGTGATCCCCTCACGCTTGAGACAGCGCCTGGCAACAGCCTCTCTGACTTCTAAATCTGCTGGCAAAACCCCAGCCATCACCGGTAGCCCATCACTAGCCGCAGTACGGTATGCACCTGTCAAACCCAGCAACGGTGGCCTTTGTCCTCTAAGCAGTGCGAGACACACAGAGCCAACTTCTAACCTATGCGACCAAACCTTTGCAGCATAGGAAATCTGTGGAACAAAAGTGGCACGATAAATCAAGAGAAGAGACTTTGGATGGACACCCCATGTCCCCACACTAAGTCCTCGTAAGGCAGCAAAAAGTGTTCTGGCCTTCTCCGAAACCGTCCTAACATGCTGTATGAAAGAAAATCGTCGGTCCAGAGTTACACCCAAGTATCTGACTTCTTCAACAAGCCTTATCGACTGTCCTTCCATCCTTAGTACAGGATTTCTATTTCTGCTCAAGGACCCCTTCATCAGCATCGCTGCGGTCTTAGCAGGGGAGAAAGTGAGCCGGTTTAACCTTCCCCAGCTCAGAATGCGTTCTGTGGCCAATGCAAATGTATTCTCCAGAGCAGCTCTGGTATTCCCAGCCAACATTAAAAGTGCTTCGTCAGCATATGCAATAATTGTGCTGTGACCGGGAAGGTCTAAAGTCAACAGGTCATCAAATAGTATATTCCATAGAAAAGGGCCAAGTACAGAACCCTGAGGACAGCCCATCGTGACCTCCCTCTCAACTCTGTGACTTCCGTGTGAAATAACAACCCTTCTCTCTCGAAAATAGTCTGAAACTACGTTAAAAAGAGTTCTTGGGCACTGCCGCAGCTTCAATTTTGCAAGAATCAGAGGCCACCATGCATTGTCAAAAGCTCCCGAGATATCCAAAAAAACACCAAGAACATATTTTTCTGATCGTTCATTCCTCCACCTGACGCATTCCAGAATGGCGTGCTCCGTAGAGACACCCCTGCAGAAACCAAACTGTCGAGGACACCCAGGCAATATTGATTCAGCCAGTCGATTACGCACCAGAATCTCCAAGATCTTTCCAAACGCCGGCAGCAATGTAATAGGCCTGTATGCTTTGAGATCCGATAAGGGCTTCACATTGCCTTTGGGTATAACTTTAAGAAGACCACACTTCCAAACCTTAGGAAAAATGCCTAGATCGATGCAATTCTGCATGACACTTACAACCTTTTCGGGACAGCATTCCCAAACTTTTTTTACTATTATCCCTGTGATCCTGTCGATTCCTGGAGCCTTTCGAGGACCAAGGCCCGAGATAATTACTTTCAGTTCTTCATGTGTTACCGGCGCAGGATGAGAATTTGATGCTGCGTCTAAAGGAGGTTGACGAGAGAGTAATCTTAATTGTCTGTGTTGCGCCGAGTCTGAAGAAAAAGAATCTAAAGGAACCAATCCATCCAGAAATGCACGGAGAGTCACGTCTATTCCCAATGTTTCACTGCCTGAGGTGACAATACTTGAGAGGTACTTGTCCGCGTTGTGCCCTTCCTTCATTGCAGTCCTCATTACCGACCAGGCATCTGTCCTGCCCACATCTCCAACCCATTTTTCCCACGCAGTTAATCTGGCTTGCCTTATCTCAAGGTGATAGTCCCTTCTCGCATTAGTAAGATTATTTCTCAGATATCTTGCTGCCTCTGAGTCCGACGAAATAACTCTCTTTCTGACTCGACCGTAGCATCGTTCAGCTTTCTTGAACTTTTGTCGAAGTTGGCCAAGTTTTGGAGTCCACCACGGTGCAGACTTCTTTCCATTTCTTGGTCGACACCTACCGAGTGCAACCGTTGCAGCCCTGACTACTGCCATATTAAACAGGTCTCCGATTTCTAAAGGGAATTCAGCGGATCTCTCCTCAATATCCTGCAACTGCTGACGCAACGTCAGAGAGAAAAACCTCCAATTTATATTTCCACTCTTAAACTTCCAGAGATCCATTGGTGTTCCGAGAGGGCGGCCACCAATAACCATGGTAATTAGTCGGTGTTGACTCGAGAGCGCAGCTTCGTGTACTTTCCATCCAGATATATTCAGTAGTAAATTCTCAGTGCACAAGAAAAGGTCAATACAGCTTTCGCCCATCGCTCCAGCGAAAGTAGAGGGATGACCAGGAAGGTTAAGGATGTGCAGTCCATATGAAGCTATGAATTCCTCCACAGTACGTCCGCTTCCATTCCGATCCGACCCCGGTCTGTCATGCCAAAGCGTTGAGCGGGCATTAAAGTCACCACCTACTATTATAGGTTTCCCATGAAGGGCCCTGAGTGCCTCTCCAAGTCCCTGAAGATGAGGCCCTATCGGATCGGAGTATTTGAAATATACAGAGATCAGAAACACTTCCCTTCCTCCAAAATTGACGCTGATACAGCAGCGGCATTCATCAGATAATCCATCCAGAAATAATGGTTTTACTGTTGCGGTATCTATGAAGAAGCCAGCAAGAGGATTTTTGCCTTTTTCTATTGCTGACAGTGGGTAATTAACTCCACGAGTATTGCTTCTAAATGTATACTGTTCTTGAACAAACAATATTGGAATGTCATGTTCCCTCATATAGTTTGCAGCCTCCAGGGTTGCTGCCTTGGAATGATCCAGATTGACCTGACCCAATATACTACTTGTTTCAATGCGTGCCATAGTCGGTGGTATTTATCACCCTGGAAATAGCTGCCTGGTAAGCAGGACAATCACTGTGGCCCGTACCATGAGTATCAGTCCTCTTTCCAAACCTCGTACATGTTGCACATATGGCGGGTTGGTCTTTGTTTCGACACTCGCTTTCTTGATGTCCCTCAGCTGCACAATGTTTGCATACTTGAGCTTTGTATTTGCACTCCCTTTGTGTATGACCGAATAAATGACATTTGAAGCATCTAGTTGCACCGATAAAGTCTCTTACCTTGCATGCATGCCATCCGAGATAAACTGATCCCTGATTTATCATTTGAGCTCTAATTTCTCCAGAGCACATCAATATTGATCCACAGAGTGGACCTTGGGTCCAAATCTGCGCACCGTGCGGACACTGTCCTTAAAACTCTCTTCAGACATTTTGCCCCTAAAATTTCCCTGGAAGATTTCGCTCAGAAGCTCTTCATCTGTAAGTTCACGAGGAACATCATAGATCACAACTTTAAGACACAACTGGAGAAGAAGATAAAAGTTATCTTAAAGGTTAAAAGGCATGGTACAAAAAACCTTTTTAGAGCTTTAAAGAAAAACCTAACCTAACCTGATCAGCCAACTATTAAAAAACGACAAGCGGGTTGTACGGAGTATCCCGTCCCGCAGTCGATTCAGACGAAAAGCTGATTGAAAATGTTAGTTGGAAAGTCCAAAAAGTGTGTCTGCGGTGTGATGTTTTTCTATTAGAGTACTAAAAGCGTTGCCACTATGGTTGCCAAAATGCAGTACACTAATCGAAAACTAACTCACATTTCAGAAGTGCGATCAATATATAGCAGTGACTGCTTTTCTTCGCCGGCGAGATATTCTGTCTACCGCGTGTTATTGTGTAAAACTGCCAAGCGGCATCCTTTATCATTTTATTATTATTATTATTTTCATACTTTATACTACTGGCAACCCCGAGAACCGAGAACGGTATAAATCTTTGGCGGGAACCATTGTTTTCATTTTATTCTTATTTCAAAAATACTCGCGCCTTGTTGTCTTTGTATTTTGACGTTTAGGCGGTATTATTGTTTGCGCCGTTCTTATTTTGAATTTCCGTAGAAGGCCTTAATAAAGAATAGTTTCTATGCATTGTCTCCGAGTAGATATTCTACCATTATACATCTGTCACTTATGTGACCTAACCTAACCTCTGCTGTTTGTTTGATACCGTAGGCTTGTATTATTAAATTCTCTATAATCGATACAGCATTCAATTGCTGTAACTAGAATACAATAGTCGCCTAATGCAATATAGTGTGAACTAATAATTAATTGTTCGTTATCCAAGTAATTTACAATCATTCGGTAGTTTTGTTCCCCGTAATTAGTCCATAAAAGTCTATAAGTTAGTCTAATTTACCATAAACAATAAAGTCCTTATTAATTTATGCAAAATTTTAGTACCAAGAACTGCCGCATTAGTACGACCATCAGGAAGAGATCGATCTCGATGAGGGCGCTACCTATAGCTTTTTGGTGTCTTTTAGAATTTAAATGCAAATACCATTGTTGCCAGCGAACAAAACTATAATTTAAAATTATCCTTGACATACTGTAGGCATATTTAGAGAGGAATGTTCTCTGTATCGGTCGACAAGGATAAAAAATTTGGCCTCCGAATTTGGCCATTTGTTTTGATCCTACACCGCCACCTTGACGTACGTTTCTCTTTTTATCTAGCCATGATGTAGACAGTAGGATTAATACATAAAACGTTATAGGCGAGGTTGCCGTCACCGTCGCTAAGGAAATGTGTGGAATAACATCCCCTTAACAACGAGTATGATGGACCACGTATTATATTCTATTAGGAGATTTGACAGGAGTAGTGGTCCTGTTTGATCACTATGCTATGTTGCCAACTGTTACAGCATGGCTAGAGTACATACTCTAGGAGGCGGTGATTCTAGAGATGGACAATTGACAAAACCACTGAATTAATTTATAATACGGAAAAAAAAAATTTTTAATGGTTTTTGGGCGACTTCGACTTCTCTATATTTCGTTGCTCCTTATTGCAAAATGTAATGATTTCATTTTTTTTAAATACCCCTCTTAAGATTTCTGTTGACCCCTCCATGGCATAAGCACCAATGTAATAAAAATGATTTATTAAATGTATCATTTCGTTATGGTTTCTTGGTTACACCTACTGTTTATACAATAAACACACATATAACAATATTACTTACATTGTTATTACATTTTATTTATGTAGAAATAAGTAATTAGCGATTTCTTCACCAGATTCTACCCAATGTATTAGATGGATACTAGTAGTTATGCTTCAATCGCCCGGTGATATCCAATATTAAAGCTCCCGATCCAACTACGACGTCACGGTAATTTCCCACGGCATTTTAAGGTTCAAAATCGCATGATAAAATGGTAAAAATAGCGTTTTTTTCCATTTTTTGGCGCTGATTTTGCGTCTATCAAAAAACTTTTACGATTATTCCCTAGATTTTAATGCATATAATCAGTACAAAAAAAATACTCCGCAACTTTCGGGAAACGAGTTTCCGTCTTTCGGAAAAAAGATCAGAGGTGTTTTTCACATTTTTTTTTTTGAGAAATCTATACATTGTATAAAAAATCTTTTACGGTTTTTCCCTAGACAAAGGTTCAATGTATCTACTCTATTTTTTCCAAAGAAACGGTTGTCAAGATCTAAGGTCACCCGTTTTTAGAAATTTTTGAAATGTCAGTATGCGTACTCTTAAACGCTAAAATTTCAAGTAAATAGTAATGAGATTGAGATACCTACCATAAAATTAGTTCACTAGGGTGAGATTATTTCCATCCCACGATTTCTGCAGGGAAATATTTAATAGGAAATAAAAACGGATTTAAACATTAAGAACACCGAAAAGTATATCTAAAAACTATACTTAACTAAAACATGGGCTAAAGAAATATTTTCAGAAACCGACGTACCAGATTTTTTAAGAATATTATAGAAATATGTGGCTATATTATATAATTAAATACCTAGAGATATTAATATGTGCGCTATTGTTTTTCGCTTTGTAAGTAAAAATAATATTTCATATTTGTAATAATAAAATATAATATTTAATTTAGGTATGTGATGGAACAGCTCGAAAGATGAAGAAAGCGTTGCGGATTGTGGCGCAGTGATCAAACTGGCAATTTCAATTTCGATTCCGTCCAACTTGTCTGGATTTCCACATTATTACCTCACAAAAAATCACATTATTGCCGCACGTTTTCTCGTACCATAAATTTTCATGAAAATCTATCAAAATACAAAAAACTCATAAAAAAATTGCCTGCGGAGCTATTAATTTTTAATAAAACATATTTTTCATACTATTGAGCAAAATATAATATAAAATTTAACACATTTTCAAAAAAACAAAACCGCATCACGACCTTCTTCACTATATTTCACAAAAAAATCGCCTATTACGGCGCTATTTATGCTTTTTTCATCCTATATCGAATTCCTATTTTTTTGTCCCTCCCCTAGCTCTGAGGCTGGCAACGCCCACGACCATATGGCCACTGTTCAGCCCAAAGCCATTTTAATTTTGCAACACTGCAAATTGCTACATTTGCCTTTTATTCTCTAAGCATCAGCAGGGTGAAATGTGCGCGCATCATATTATCTTCTATTGTCTGTGCTTTGTATCTGTATCTGTGTATATCTCTATGGTTAATGTTATGTACGCGTGCCTATAATGCCTATCTGTAGTCTGTCTATGTCTGTTGTTGTTAATAATAATTGTAATAGGCCTTACTTATTGTAAATTAATCATAACAGAAGCATGCATGGCGCGAGCCAAACTATATGAAGAAAGGTCTTTGCAGTAAGACTGTCTAATAAAGTATACTCCGCAAGATACTATTTATTTTTATACTTTATCAAACCAACGGGGGGCTCCCTTAAGGCTAACCCTGGGCCCGACTCTTCATAATATTTTGCTAGAAGTGCGGGTAAAGAGGTCGCTATTAATGCGCCTGAGCTACCCGGGGATGTGGAGGGCCTTAAGCCCGCGGGATTTTCCTTCAATAATCAAACTTTTACGTTGACAAACATTTATACTTAAGGTTTTTATATTATCAAACATTTTATACTTACATTTTACATCGACAAGCATTTGCCCTACACTTAAACCTTTTTTGTCAATCTTCATACTTTAACCTTTCATATTAACGAACCAAGGTTTTATGACGTAAGTTGATTGATTTTATAGTCACTCTGTTGCAGAACTTAAATGAGGCAATGTGACGGTGACAGTTGACAGTTCATATTCCAACAGTCGGTCGCTCTGCAAGTTGGTTTCTCGGCCAATTGGTCCATTTCTACTAATTTCCTTTAGGTTGCATAACAACATACTGGTACATATCACATTATTAGTTTTTTTCTTTAATATCATCCTAAATTTATAGTCTTCGTAGCTACAAATTTTCCACAGGAAGTTCACCAATTAAAAGCATCCAAGCCCAACACAGGCGAGTATATCATCCAGTCAAGATTATTGTTTTATGTGTTATAATCTCTACAAAATGCAGATGAAATATTACCAAAGAAGTTCAGTTCAATTCAATGGTCATTGAACAGGAATCACTGGAAAAATGTTTGGTCTGGTTAGACGCAATTACATAGTTGCTCCAATCTTATCTAGCGGCTTATCTTTCACCATCATTGTGTCGTTATCCAAGCTGTAGACAGTTTTATCTTTTGCAATAAAATATTCATAAATAGACATCGCATTAATTACATTAATCATGGGCTTATCATCGTCTGATATTTTATACGCAATATACGAAAGTTCAACACCAATGTCAGACGTCTGAAAATGAGCGAGCGATGAGTCGTCCCTCCAAACCGATTGATTTGATATCTATGATTACTGTTGGCATATGAATGTATTTGACCCAAAAGTAATTAAAAAAATCTTTATCTTGCCTACTGCATTAGAGAAATTCCGTTCCAATTCAAAATAAGGCCCTTTTCGCTAAGGCCAGTTTCGGCTTTCCTTCTTTTAGACACAACAAGATGTTTTTTTTCTAGTAATATTTTGCTTAATAAATTCGTCTAAAACGTAATTTTTGGATGTCTTATTGATATAAAAAATATTCCGAAACATTAGAAATATTTTAACAGAAAACCAAAATTTAAAATATTTTAGTTACAACCTTGATCAAGATTTTCGTGAAGTGAGGAAGCGATCTTACCCTATTTCTGTTTCATATTCATAAGAGTCTTTATATATTTTATCAAAAAAACTTTGAATTTTGCATGATGCAATTTTCTAAAATATTACTTAATCTAAATTTTTCAAACGGATTGTATTACTTTTGATTATCATATTATGTAATCAGTTTCACCAGTCGTCGGTTTTTTTGTCTAACCTTCGATACAGTCTTGAACCTTGGTACCTTTTCACGTGATCCATGAATGAAAATCCAGACATCGCTAAATTAAATCAGATAATCTTTTCTCTTAGGCGATTCACTAATGCTTAATGATTAGATTTTTTATTAAATTAATGTGTTCAATTACGCATATGCGTGTATTAATATCAATTTCGATATTAATATCTATAAGTTTGGTTTGCCTCAGTGTGCGCTTGTTCTACAAGTTGTCTGAAGAATTAATGAAGTCTCTGACAGCCCATGCTCTGGCTGCAAAAAATATGAAGCATCTATTATTTGATAGAAATGTGGTTTAGATTATAGCGTACCAATAGGATAAAACATCGCACTAGGATCGCCTATCAAAATTTTACCGCGCACGGAGACAGCAAGATCAAATAAAACTGTTAATTGGATAGTTACGATTTGATTGTTTTACCTTTTAATATTTTATCTTTATATTATTTGTCTTTTTTTATATTGTTGTCCTTTGTCATTTTTGATTTGATTTGTCAATAGTACAGGCAGCTGAGATGAGATACCTCAGAGGAGTGGCAGGATTAACCCTGAGAGACCGTATAAGGAACGAGTATGTTCGAGAGGCTCTCGAGGTGGAACCCACACTCCTCTTCATAGAGAGGTCTCAGCTGAGATGGCTCGGACACGTCATTCGGATGCCAGAGGAGCGGCTTCCGTTAAAAGCTCTGGAAGCCGAGGGTGCAGGCAGAAGACCGGTGGGCCGCCCCAAAAATAGCTGGCAGAAGCAGGTGACAAAAAAAGGAGAAACTGTGGTTGGAGTGGCCAGAGGTCCTGGAAGCTGCGAGTGACAGGGACCTCTGGCGAAGATATACAGATACTTTGGGCCCCCAACCCAACCGAGGATAGACGGGGAAGAAGATGTATGTATGTATTTTTTGTCTTAATGATTAAAAAATCCTGACATTTTCAACTTATCTCTGTTTCCCTGGCAGAGAGATAAAATTCTGGACTTGTCAGAAAATTCCTATCATCTGGTAACCCTAGAGATGTATCAAATGCTTGCATAACTTCTGCGGCGGGCTTCGTACCAACTGGGATATTTTTAAATGAATAATCTATTACAGTATTTTTATCATTACATTTTATCATTGTTAATTTATAGAAAACTCTTTAAGTGGAGCATCTTGACAAGTGTCAGTTTGACTATTTCCCTCGTTACGGTCGGACTGGTGTGAGGTCTTGTATGAGAACCACGGGTCGTTGAGTACACGAATAATTCGTATGAAGATTGTACCAGTTACTGAATAACAATAATATACAGTAATTAACAATTTTATTAACATTTACTTTACTTCACGATGGGGACTTTTTATCCATTCATTCCGAGTTTCATTGAATTTGGCATGTTTTATTTTTTACGTAATTTTTATGTCATGTTTTTTGTGGTGGTATATGGGATTTTCTATAAAATAATGATTTTGATGTTTAACAGTATGCATACCGACATTTCAAAAATTTATGAAAGACCTTGTATCTCGACAACCGTTACTAAATATGCTTTGGAACAAAACAGGGTAGATGCATTGAACCTTTATCTAGGGAATATCTTGTATAGATTTCTCAAGAAATATTTTGAAAAACACCTCTGATCTTTTTTCCGAAAGACGGAAACTCGTTTCCGGAGTCACGGAGTATTTTTTTTGAACTGATAATATGCATTAAAGTCTAGGGAATAACCGTAAAAGTTTTTTGATAGACCCAAAATTAACCCCAAAAAATGGAAAAAACGCTATTTTTACCATTTTATCATGCGATTGTTCACGCGATTTTGAACCTTAATGCTGTGGGAAATTACTGTGACGTTATTCTTGGTACCAAGCCCTTAATCCCCAACATGCATGGGCGTCTGCTAGAGAAATTAATAGGTAACATTTACCTAAAAAAATCACATTATTACAACATTGCTTTTCGTCATTGATATATCACATACTCTCAAAAAATATTGTAACATTAAATCACAATTATTTTATTATTAGAAATTACCTGCAGTGCTAGTTATTATTGTTTTTGTGTAACGTATTTTGTATATTTTAATCCGGATTCGCTAAATCGGATCCGCACGGTAGACGGCCGGTGTGGCCAGATGCTCCATAGAGTGCAGACGCGGGAATCCCCTGCCTGCGACTGTAAAGAACCAATACAGACTATACAGCACATCGTGGAGACGTGCCCTCTGAGAGAGTTCTCTGGCCCAGTGAGACTCGTCGATGAAACAACATGTACCTTATATTGTAAATCACATAATACATTGCCATGTTAATATAAAAAAAACACAATAAAGTCATTATTATATTGCTTGCTTGACATATAATTACATAGGTTCATAATACCACCCCAAATGGCCTGCAGTTTATTGTTTATTGTTCATTATCGTCCCTAGGCCGTAATTTCGGGCACTTGGACTCGTCAAATTTACATAGTTATAACAATCAAAAAGAGTTTTGAACAATTAACAGTGGCAATGTGCCAGAGAAGTAGAATCAATGCAAACAGAGTGTAAAGGGCTCAGTTTGCATTTCATCATGAAGATAATAACACCAATAACATCCTTACATAGTGATCCATGCTAAACTGGACTTATTGTCCTGGATAGCATTTCGTCAATTGTATACAGAGGCTTGATGCCTTGAATGTTGCTCTCTCCTGGACGTAACAGAAAACATAATTTTCTCTTATCTCCTGACGACGCAACTCGTTTCTTTGTATCATTAACAAAGTGTTTGTTGCCTTCCACCTAGATTCGATGCTGGCGTCGTCCTTGCCAACACGTGCAGTTATTTTTGAAGATTCACTTCCATCAGGTTTTCCCATTGATCGTTGACTAAAAACATCAATAGTTCACTTCCTTTTCTACTTTGAAGGATTTAGTTTATCTGTCACTATTTAGCATAAAGATGTACTTATGGGTTTTAAAGTTCTCCTTTTATATTCCATCGACCTTATCTTATAATACTATAATACTATAATACCTAAATATTTAGATTAAAATCCACAAAAAAATGACTTTAGCTTTCGCGACTAGTAGGTATTCGAGGATTTGCACCCTCATCATCAAAGTTTATTCACAATCGCCTGATGATGAGGTTGCAAATCCTCAAATACTAGTCGCGAAATCTTAGGTCAATTTTTTGTAGATTTTAATCTAAAAATTTAGTTTTTGCATTTTTTCCTTAGAAATGGGCTTCCACCAAATACCAACGCTCGAAAACATCGAGACTATATTACTATGATGTGTGGATGGTGGATAAAATTATTCGATTTATAAACTCTATATCGTAATAATCGGATCTTAAGTTTAATTACCTACCTGTATAGTGCTAATTATAGATTACGTGAAAATTTCACAAAATTACAATAATGTACGGTAAACGATAATTAGGTTCAAATTTTATGATCCCAATAATATGTGCGGTGCGCTCAGTAAACCATAGAGAATTAACTTATATAATTCTGGTGGAGATCGGGTAACAATTTATGTAACGCGGGCCCTGTGGCAACTTTTTCAAGTTGTTAGAATATAGATTGCTATGTTTATTTATGAATATAGAATATAGATTGCTATGTTTTATCGTTTGTAAATACCACATATTTTCGATTTAAGTTTGCATTTTTGATATAACTTGTATTGTATGCTATTAGCTATTACACATATAGATAATTTATCAGTTCTATAGGTACAGTTAGATTGTATTGTGTAGGTATTTGTTTTTTTGTATGTGTACTTCAGCATCAACTAAAGATTATTGTTACGAGTGCCTAGTTGCGTACTCTTGATTCTGTGTAGTGCATTGAGGTGACATTATGGTACCTACCTGGCGCCTACCTATGTACAAATATAGCTGGTACTATGTATAGTGCTGTTCTCACTGTTTACTTATATTATATATGTAGTTAATATTATCATAGTCGCGGAATATTATAAGTTCGCACTGCAGGTATTGTTGCTATTGTTATATATATTTTTATTAATTTGAGTATAAGTATTGGTATGATATTATAATAAGTAGCACAATAAGTATATTGTTTTATATATCTTTAAAAGGCTTTAAAGCCGTTGATTGAATAAATAAATAAATAATATACGTAATTTAAAATACTTATGCCCTCAGCTACAGTCGAAATGTGTTTGGTGAATATTACTTTTCATTGAATCATATGGCGCTATATGTGATCACTTTAAAGTGATCACTCAAGCCAGCTGAGATCGGTCGTAAGCCCGACAATGTTCATCCTTAATTATTTTACACTTTTGTAGGAATACTGCATTGCATATTAAGTAGAATAGAGAATACTATGCTAAACATATTTTTTTGAAAGGATCTGGGCTTGCATACACAAACCTAAATACTTTTCTGCACACTTTACACTAGGATAAAAGCCTGTAAGTATAGCAAAGTGTTGAATACATCGCCAGCTCCGGGGATTGAACCTGGCACCTCCCGCTTGAGAGACATCGCCTCAACCAACTGCGCCAACCATGTATTTATCAATAGCATGTATAATTGTATACGTACAATAATTATTATGCATGTAAGGATAGGGTCTGGCGATCGGTTCTCTCCGCAAATCACATAATTTTTGAGAGGTTACAGCTAGTTGTACTCGCAATGTAGTGAAGAGTGAAACAGTATAGTAACTAGCCAGGCAGTCACTAGCAAGGTAGTTGGCTGTATGTGTAACTAGCTACTACTAAATAAATTAGATCGGAATTAATGATAGAGCAATGAGATTTATTATCATCGTTATTATATGTATGGCTATGGTATACTTACTCTCTCATATAATCTGTTATTTAATCCTATAGTAACATCGGATTTTCTACAAAGATTTCTTACAGTACCTAAGGGCGGATCCACCGTTGTGGGCACGGTGGGCAAGCCCACAACCCTAATAGGCTTGTAATGTCACACTTTCACGGTCTATTGAGATCCTAAGCCAAAGTCCTGATGCGCAAAAAAAAGGAATAATCAAATTCAAAAGTCGTTCATGAGTCATGATTGTTCATGAGCGAGTTCGTACTCCGACCCGTAATTGGCCGATTTTCGGGTGAGCACAACCTTTTTTGAGCACTGGATCAGCGCCTCACAGTACCCATCTAATGCCAAGTCCAGAGGCATGGCATTTGCTGCAAACCTCTACAAACACACAAACATGTAGACCAACGGTCGTCACACTTTTCTGGCCAAGAGCCACATAAGACAACGTGAGGCTGTGGGCCGGGAGCTTATGTACTTGATGTTATGTACAAGCTTTGGAAACAGGGGTGGAAGGTCATGAAAAATCTAAATATTGTTATAGCACAAAAAACATGATTTTTTTGTGAGACTGAGTTAAAAATGCCGTGATGCAGTTTGGTTACAAAAAAATGTGTCAAGAAACAGCGCTGCAGGCGAATATTTTTTAAAGAAAAATGAGTGAAATGGTGAATTTAGTTGTCTTTTTATAGTAGGTAATACATACGGTTGTGTTATAAGAGGCTAGCGACTGAGCGGAAGTAGCGCCGCCGACATTTTTTTTAACGATATGAGTATGTACATTGTACCTACCTACATAAAAGAAGGTCGTGATATGAATTAAGTTTGTTTTTCGTGAAATACAAAACATACCGCCACTATTATTATTGATGTTTACGAGAGAGATTAAGTAAAGGGTGTTTTACGAAAATATTCCAGTAATTTCTGACGGCCGATCTCTCCAATTATTGCGGATCTTACGAGTATATCAGACTATCTATCTGATGTTATTATTCTGTATACTAAAACTACATACATCCATTCTACATGGAGAGCCGAGTGGCTCGTGCCTAACCTCACTCCGCACAGCTGAGCAAAATATGGACATAAATCATAATTATTATATTATAGGAGTGAATACAGTACACTACCTAGGCAACTGTTACATGCAGAAGCATTACCGTATTTCTTCACAGCATATTGCAGTATTGGCTCGATAGTTTTAGACTCAGAGATAGTATGTATGTTAGGGTGTCCCAACAATGTATGGAGAAAAAAAAAGTTCGAAATCAGAAATGCATACCCTCTATTTTTTTTCGTTTTGGTACTAAATACTCGATTATGAAATATTATCGCTTTTGGACAACTGGAACCCGTGCCGACTTAACGTCAAACTTATAACCTCATAATTTGTACTGAAATTTCATGAAATATCTAAGGAATTCATGTAGTTTGGGAAAATAAAACATAAAATTGGCCCAATCGTATTTGCATTTTACATTGTATGTATTGAAGATTGCAGGCAAATTTATGTATCTATCCATCCCACCAAGTCGTATCTCATCATGACATCGGCCGTGAAAGCCTTCAAATGTTTGAGTAATGGAGTAAGCACTATAGACGTAAGACGACGTTCAAGGGTCTCAGACATTGCAGAGAGAGTAGGGACACTGAAATGGCAGTGCATGGGCAAGGCAAAAGGACGGCAGATGGACCCCCAGAGTTCTGAGCCGGAGACCCTACGAAAATAAACGTGTAAGGAGACCACAAAGAAGATGGGCCGATGATATCATCGAGTCGGTGGGACATGGGTGGAGACAGAGAGCCCAAAACAGAGAATTGTGTAAGACACATATCCAGCAGTGGAGGGAAAGGGACTGATAAGAAGAAGAAGAAGAAGCACCATAGGTAATCGTAGGCTTTCGCAGCGTGATGAATCCATTTATATTTTCGTTCTTCGAGTTTCCTTAATGCGTGTAGAGTAGTTGAATAACCGAGCTTTCGGTAGCAATATTCGGCAGCATTTCGCTGCTGAAAGTTCGGTTAGTCAACCTGCACTCTACACGCAGTAAGGAAACCCGAAGAACGAACAACATAGAAAAAGCACCATAGGTGTTTAAAATGAATTGTTCTTTCTTAATTACCATAATTTTAACCTCGAGCAACAATTAGGTAATTAATTACACCTATTCTTATAATAGGTGGTAAATATATAACTCGTGCCACGCGTTCACCGGTACAGTGCCAGTAGATGTTAATTAAATTATTATATCTGAATCAATTAAAAATTAAATTTGCTTTTTGTAACGGTCACTCCAACTATTATAGTGTTAAATAAAATCTAGACAGTCGTAAAAATTCACAATTACGCGATCGACAATCATTATTATCTTAATTTGATGTACAGTGAATCAAGGTGCATATCTGTTGGCTGATTCCAATAGTGATTGATCGAGCAATCAAATTTGGTCTTGTGAGAGACCAATGCAGATTGGTCTTATTTTAATAATAAAATTGTTAGTTTACTTTTTAAATAATATCTTCATTCATTCATAACGTCTTGTGTAGATATCTCAGAATAGCCAAGACCAGTATATTCTAATTGTAGAAACAAAGACAAAATGGAAAGAGTAAACAGTACAGAATTTTATTAACTTGCATGCATTTTGAATAGAATCTAATGTAGTTACATACGAAAAGTGGATAATAAGCGAAAAGCCGCTAAATAATGAGATTTTTTTCGTTTTTTTTTTCAATGTTTTGTCACGAAATTTTATTAGCTAACCTCGTATTTAGATTCAGCTACCCAAAAAACATATAGAATAGGAAACTACCCTACAACTTTCCTGGTAAAAATACAATTATTGGACTGTATAATAAAGATCTGTAGTAGGAACGTGACGAAATAATGGAGTGTATGTAGAGATAGGGTAGTCTAGCGTTCTCTCTACCGCCTATCCTGCAAGGGAAGAAAGCTGAGGAAATATATTATAGTGATATTGTTTATTTTTGCTTATCATTCGTAGGCCAACAATAGCACATAATCATACAAATATATAGAATTATACAATACAACAGAAAATATGATCCAAGATCAATGCTAAACGGAGTGTAAAAGGTTCCGACCAGCATTTCGTCATTTAGTCAATCCAAATACATAGAACAATTATTAATTATCACATTGCGATGAATTTGATGTAATACAATATGTAGATATAAGACCATCATACTCGTAGGTCTATTGGTCTTGAAAGTCATGCACATTGCACATTACTAAAGTAGTTGCCTGCATAAGATCAACGTTAATTTAATTTATAACAATCAAAAGTAAGTATTTTAATAAAAAAAGTGATTGGTAATATTAAAAAATTACGCGGTCTTTAATGATTACTCATCAGAATTTACAAGAAAAACATAACTGTTGTATGATCTGGCGTTGAAAATCATATTGGCATAACTGTGATTTTTATTTTATATGTAGACAATGATTTTATTTCTTGCGTTATTGGGTATTTTTTTCTTTTTGTATCATATAACTATCTTGCTTTCTGAGTCAATGCTTCACAAATTTTTCTAATGTATCGGAAACTTTGAAATTTTAATTTAATTTTATCCTTAAGTGCGCAAAATACAGGTACATATAAACTGTCTATAACCATGCGATTCAACTTAGTCATATGATAATTTTATTTTACGTATTTATTTATTTATTTATTTATTCATGGCACACAAACAGACATCACCCACATGTAAACACAAATCAAACAAAAAACAACACAGATTCAGTTCAAGCGATGCCCTATTACATGTGTACACAACTAGTCAATGCAGATAAAACAATATTATAATGAGAGTGCAACAGTCAGTGCAAAAAAAGAGTAGAACAAAATTTTCCCTCACGTTTTTCCAACAAATAAAAATATATAAGTAGGTTTTTTTTATCTCGCCACATATACAGCAAAGGATGGACATTGCATAGGGTTTATGACTGATCGTTGGCTGGTTTAATGTGATCACTTTACACTTAAGTGACATCCAAGAATTACAGTCCATCCATCTGCAGGGAATCTAGCCCAGACCTCTATCATATTACAACATGTAGAAAATCTAATAATACAACAAAAAATCAACTGTGACATTCAGAAAAATAAAAAAATATCAAGTTTATATGTCTCATAAATCTGAAGAATAATTGTTAAAATTTGGTGATAAATCTATCAAGGTGACCTATTCTCCATATATTTTACATTCTCACAATTTAAAATAACAAGAAAATTTGGCCAGTTTTTGGAGCTTGACTGGTCGGCTGCTATTTAATTTAGATAAAAAAAAATGTACCTACATCAAATTTGTAGGGAATTTCATGTACTTTCATTCTTCTAAAAAGATAACCTACAAAAAGTTGATAGTTTTCATGTTTAAATCCAGAATTCGCAGTAAATGAAAATTTTCCCCATTTTCCGCCATGTTCCGTCAAGATTTTTTGTTGGCAAACCTCGGGTTCAGATTCAGCACCCCAAAAAACATATAGAATGAAAAAAATTAAGACTGCTCTACAACTTTCCACCGAGGAGCTGCATTGAGTTTATTTTGACTGGACTACCTGTTATCTACTAGCGTGATTTCGTGAAATGAGTACCCATCAGTAATAACAATTAAAAAATGTAATATTTAAATTCAGTAATTGCTGGTAGGTAGCTGGCATGCCTCTAGTGTAACGGTGGTATGAGTTGAGCAATCTGTGGTGCATATCAGAGAGAGATATGATTAATAAATAAATAAATAAGTAATTAATGTTACTAGAGTGAACCTCCATAATAATATTACAAGAACAACACCATTAGGCAGTTTGTATGTCCAACTTTATGATTTGTGGGGATTATCAGATTGCACGGTCATATCGTTACGCCAGTGGTGTATTCTTATTCGTATGGAGAAAGGTGTGTGATATATGCAACAATGGATTTCCATTATAAAAAAAAATAGTCTTTATTGTACAGAAAATATACAACGGGCGGGCTAATTGCCAAATGGCAATTTCTGCCAGCAAACCCATACTATTATAGTCTGCGTCTAAATTTTCCTCTTCAATTTTAATAACTGTCCAATGTCTCAGGGGATGGCGGGTTCGATCCCCGATGTCTACTTACTCCACTTCATGGCACAAGCTCTTAAAGCTTACTGTGAAGTGTTCAAAATATGTATTTGTGTTTTTAATTTTCATAACTCGAAAACTGAAAGAAGTCGCTGAACATGTATTTATTTATTTATTTATGCACATGGAACTGAAACAGTCACAAAATCAAATATTGACAGGTACATTAGTACAAATATGTACACAAAACCAATAACATCCTAACACACGCAAATAAATTGATTACATATTAGCATGGAAAGAGGAAAAGAGAGGAAGAAAGGAGGGAAAATGAAGGAAGCAACGAAAGAGTTAAGAATTATTACATTAGATGATCAGGAGATTAAAAACAATATTAACAAAGCAACAAAATTACGTTATTTTTTAATAAGAAGCCAATTTTCAATTTTGTGATTATTTAATTTAACTTAGTAACGCCTCTGACGCTCAATAAATCTTTCGGTTGCAGATGGAGCAACCGGCGAACAACTTTCAACCACACAACATATCGTCACGGTACAATAAATCACCAACTCATCAACCATAATAATCTAATGGTTGCCGTATTATTCCTACAACACGTAACTTCACCTAATCTAACACTGATCATATTTTTTAATTAGAAACATAGTTTCTTGAGATCTAATAGGTAATAATTCACAATTAAATTTCTAATTAGGTACCTATTTCTACGTTTTTACGACATCTCGCAAGGGTTAGTTGGATGAAATTTGGATGGATTTCCCGCATCGTTTTAAGGTTCAAAATCGCGCGCACAATTGCGTGATCAAATTTTTAGAAATATGATTTTTTTAAGGCTCGCTACTTAAATATGACGTCACGGTCATTTCCCACGTCATTAAGATTCAAAATAGCATGAAAAATTGGAAAAAACAGCGTTTTTTTTTTGGTTGATTTCGCTTCAATCAAAAAACTTTTATGGTTATTCCCTAGATTTTAATGCATTTATCAATACAAAAAGAAAAAAAAAATACCCCGCGACTTTCGGGAAACGAGTGTGTCTTTCGGAGGAATAATCAGAGGTGTTTTTCACTTTTTTTTTTTTTGAGAAATCAATACAAGATATAAAAAATCTTTTACGTTTATTCCCTAGATAAAGATACAATGTATCTACTCTATTTTTTATAAAGCATATTTAGCAACGGTTATCGAGATCGAAGGTCTCCCGTTTTTAGAAATTTTTGAAATGTCGATATGCGTCCTCTTTAAAGAATATAATTTAGTTTTTTTTTCTGCATTTATCCATTATTTTTATTCTGCACATAATTTCTTCAGTGAATTTGAATACACTGAAAGAAGTCTGGGTGACATAGTAACTTTTTTTATTTACGGTACAGGAGGATTTTCGTCATAATAATATCTAGATATTCATTGAAATACGGTCTGGATGTTTATTTAGACTACCTGTTGAATCGACTAAATGTAAAGTCTGGAAGTGATTCTATATCTGGTCATGTCCACGGGTCAGAGCATCTCACGTGTAATTAAAATTTATATAAAAATACAGAAACTTAATGGGCAAAGTAATGTAATCATGTCGATGTTAAGGTGGGTGCACACCGTATTAACTACTTATTCTACAGGGTGCTTTCTATGTAGTTACATTTTGAAATCCGAACTTTGCTGCGCAGGACACGTTGCCAGATTCTTCGATCCTAGATGGACCGAAAGATTCTCAAATGGCAACCTAGAATGGTCAGAAGGACGGTAAGAATACCTCAGGCAAGGTTGTCTGACGATGTGGGGTGAAATGATGGAGGCAGCTGAAAGCAGCATGCCTAAGACAGAAGTCTGTGGCAAGTCAAAGGGAGGATATAAGTATCCAGCAGTGAAATCAGAACAGCTAAGAAGATCATAATTAACTTTATACAATGACAGGTTGCTTTTACGATCCCCGGTTATAACTATTAACAAACTAAGCGAGTCTAAGAGAGAAAGAAAGTCCTGTTTCTACGATAGGTCCTTGAGTATTAGTGGACCAATAAAGTGGAATGCTTCGCAAAAACCAGCCCATCACCAGCTCCAGGATCAAACTGAAAACTGCTTAATTCAAAATTAACCCACCCTTAAGACAGAAAATTATTAAATGGCGTAATATACGTCATCCATCATCGTCAAATATTGATACTTCAGTAATTCTTAACACGAAATAATTTAGTTTCTATAATTACACCAAATCGTTTCTATTTAGAAAAATTGAATGTTTATGAAAAGTACGACTACCTACTTCTTTCATTATTATAGTTCTTATGAACAGAATCACTTAGTTTTGTTTTTTTTAATCGTGGCAAAATTTAAGTTAGACAATTTTTTTTTCCACACATTATAGAACACCCTGTAGTTGTAATCTCCATATTGTAGCGGAATTTCAAAGGTCTGCTTAAGGAAATGAAGGCAATGAAGAGGTGCCATATGATCAGCGAGATGTTATCATACAAGAGGTCTCATTTGCGCCGGACACTATTGCGTCATTTTGTTTGTAATAAATAAAGGTTTATTAGTAGTATCTTTTTATCGTTGGGTCTTTATACATTCACATTGAAAGCGTGCGTAGTTTAAAGTTGCGAATATACGAGTATTATCAACGCCCGATCACTAAAATATTACGATGAAATGGCGTGAGAATATGATTTTGCGATTTTGAGTGCCAGTCTTAATAAATAAATTAAACTTTTTTGGAAGAAATGAGAAAATAATAAAATAGTTTGCGAGCAATTATGCCAAATGGCGATCTTATTACATTATGTAATATCTTACAGTCAACCCAGAATTTAAAAAAATGTCGGTAATTGTCGCATGACCTTGCAATCCTTTATATTTTTTACTCACAAAAAAATTTTTCGTTGATTTCTGAAATAAATTATACGATAAATGGTTTTTCTATTCTGTGTCTTGCAGGGTGAGCAGAGAGAACAAAACGATAGACTTCGCTATATTCACACACTCCCCTTATTTCCGTCAAACTCGAGCAACTTTTCATGCAGGTTCTCCGCTTCCTTTTACTCAAAATGCGTCGAAAATCCAGTCGACATGATCGGGCCTTCTATTATTTGGCAAAAAAAAAACATTATTACCTAACACAACAGTGATTAATGATAGGATTGTTGCGATATCTTTCACGCAACCTAATTCATCTCATATACATAGCTTCGAACACTTTTTAAATGCAAACATATGACGTTGGGCGCAACTCCGTTGGGCGAATATCGCGTGCATTATTAAGAAAGGAGAATAGGGTAGATGTGATGTGTGTTCTGGTTAATGATGATCAGTGATTGCTGAGGCAAGTTACCAGTTAGGTACCCGAGTACTTTCACGGTACAGGTGGAGTCTATCACAGGTAGGTATTACGAGTATTATACTATTAGATAGTGTATGAATATGTATGAGAGATTGCTGGGCGCGTGCTGCGCGCGCGGTCAGCACGGCGAATTTACATATTCCCTCGGTCACTGAGCACGCTACTTCAAAATGCACAGATTATTTTGTTTGAATAGAAGGGGCTTAAGAATAGACATTTTAGTAAGTGTTAGAAATCTGATTAACAATGTTTAGGGTGGTTATTGACGCGATCATGTTTTTAGTCGAATTTGGGACCCTGATTGTAGACCGAAGAGCCATATAGAAACGTCATTTTATTTATATATTTATTTATTTAATACTCCAAGTAATACAGGAACATATTAAAAAAAGTCAAGCTTTAAGAACAATTACATTTTTTCACTAGGGCGAGTTATCGCAGTGCTGCGATAGTGGGATCTCTTCCAGTTAACCCCAGCAAAATTGCACACTTACATACTAAAAAAAGTAGAGGGGGAACAAATAGGTATAGGTCTAGGTATATATTCTAAACTCCTCATTTTATTTTACAACCTTATACAGCTTTTTAGGCCATTTGTACAAAGCATATCACAAAAAATCCCAAAAAAACAACAAAAAAAGCCATATAGAATTGCGCATTACATAATATATGTAAATCAATAATTACAAAGGCAACGTAATCAGTCATATACCGCTTAAAAGATTACTAACAACACACTAAACATAACATCAAAAAAAGTTTAAAAAAAAATACAGCATATTAAATTTTCAGTCATTCATCATTGTTAGCTATTTGCTGGAAAAACAAAATTACATTACGTTTTAATCCAACTTTAGGTATTTCAAGATTAGCCTCTAAAATAAAAGTTATTTAATAGAATTTTTCATCTATAGATGTACGAGATCTATGTTGTGGTGGTGATATGATTGTTATAATGATAATTAGAATGAGTGCTCAGTGCTCAGTGCTCACTTATATGTCGAGAGTGTGCTCTGTGGTGTTATGTTCCTTCATATGGAACGCCCTCTTACATATAGACATATCTATATACTACCTTATAGTGCCTATTATATCTACATTCTTCCAAGTGATAGGTACCGCTACCGGGTAGATAACTAACTTCCTCTAATTCATTTAGTGTACCTAGTTACATCAAATCAATTAGAGCCATCCTTTCTCTAGGACCTGTTGACGAAATGCAGTTTTGGACCATTTACATCCAGACCTGCATTGAATAATATATCTATGTCTATACTGATTTCTCTCTCAAATTCTGTTGTCATTGACGTAATGTAGTTCCGAACAATTTGAATCCAGACCTGCCTTGAACTAATCCACACCTACAGTAGGTATTCCTACAACAGTGCAGAAGAATTAAGGATGAACAGAAATACCTACTGCATTGTGTATACTACGGCATGTAGAAAAATCCAACGCTTTACAAGGATAATTTATAAAATAAAAACAATTCAAGTAAAAAATCCATACCTGTTTTATAGTTTTGTTTTGTCACCGTGTGTTTATTGATTTCATTCTCTTTTTGCTGTTACTGTTTATTGATTTGGTGCATTTGACTTTGCAACATGTAAATCTGACTATTCCAAGTGCCTTAAATATGGCCTACGGATGATTAAAAACCAATAAAACAATAAACCTCTAGTAAACATATACTCAGCTTCTTAAACAACATAGCTATCTGTTCTACCTTTGGACGACTTAGGAACGAACGTTCCTTCAGGATCCAAGGGTTAATGGAATGGAGCTACCCTTCAAGATATCATCCGATTGTAACGTCTTCAATACGAAATAAACTATCTATCTATACCCTCACGCCGCGTCCCTTGCATGGTAGGCAGCGAGGACAGAGCGCCATACTGCCCTATCCTTACACACACTCCTAGCCTTGTCACATTCATGCAATTTGTCATACACGCTCTCCGGTTCCCTTAACTCAAAAACACGTCCATTCTTGAGGATCTGGTCCACACGATCGGACCAAGTCGGTCTCGGGCGGCCGCGTTTCGTCACCCCTCTCCGCTCACTCAAATATATATTTTTCGTCATCCTGTCACCTTTCATTCTCTCGAATAAACTAATGTGAATCAATAAATTAATAAAGTCAGATAATAAATTATGATGTATTGCAATAATAGTTTGGTACCTTTCACATTGTTCATACGGTACGTGATCATCCTAGCGGTAAGTTAAGTTAGATTACCATATCTTTATCTCAATGACCAATCTACTTCATAATATTATTAATTAACCACCATACAACACTACATAACCATAGAACATACAATACAATACAATCAACTCAATTATTTATTTCATATACGATTTCTTTAAATCCAATTTAAATAATTCATATTTTTCAATTGTTGTGTAATCAATGTTCATATTTAATTGTAGGTATGTATTGTTGCTACATATTAGTGTAGGTGAATGCAATTGGTTGGAGTGTGAACCTTACAAAAGAGAGGTGCTTAGTTCAGATCCCAATGCGGACGATGTTTTACGAGTATGTCTGAACTTTTTTGAACTTAAGGGGATAAAAAAGAGGAGTAGGATAAAAAAGAGGAGTAGGTAACACTAAAAAGATGGGCCAACGATTGTATCCTAGTCGCAGGTAGAAGATGGATTAGCAAAGTTCAGGATAGGGAAAAATGGAAACAAATGGAAGAGACCCATATCCAACAGTGGAGAGATGGCTTAACGAAGAAGAAGAAGAAAAATATTAAGAGTAGGCAATAGGCATATATTGATATTAAAAAAAAAAGTTTTTTTGAGACCTTTAGATCTTGACAACCTTGCTAAATATGCTTAGGAAAAAATAGTGTATTGAACCTATGAGATTTTTTATATCTTGAGTAGATTTCTAATAAAAAATTGAAAAAACCTCAGATTTTTTTAATCGATGGATTTTTTCCCGACAGTTAAAAAACTGTTTTTCGTATCGAGAATATGCATTAAAATCTAGGGAATTACCATAAAAGTTTCATGTCGCGGGAAATGACCGTGGCGTCATAGATGGGTCCCTAGCTTTGAAACACAATATTTAGTTTCTCCTAGCACTGCGCGATACGGAATTGTAGGAGATACCAAGATAATTGCACGAAGAACCTTCGGCCAAAACACTCAACATTCTTAAACAAGTGTTTAGGAAAGTATTTGGATTTGTGTGTACAGTTCCTGAAAACACAAATCTTTATTAATTTGGGGTTAGCTGGAAGATACCGCAAGTCTGCGATGAGCTTGCCCTAGTGAACAAATGTTACGATTGTTACTGCATGCAATATGTTGCGAAATTTGGAGACCCAAATTATTGGCAATGTGATATCATATAGTATCTTCAGTTCGATCAGTAAGTTTCAGAGTTTAGCTGAAGGAAATCGTAAAATATTTATTTTTTATTATTTATATATTTATTCACAAATAACATATATCAATACAATATCACCGGGATTGCCCAACTAGGTGTAACCTGTATTTGGGTCAATCCCACTAAAAACACAAAGTTAAACAAAAAATAAAAAAACATAACAAAAAGATATAAAAGAGAAAGAAAACAATGGATAAAATAAAAATCCAAAAAGAAAAAAAAAATACACAGTCACACAAAACAAAACATCCTGGCAGCGCAGACATGATCGGTCACTCACATACACATCCTAAAGCATATCAATGCATACACCAACACACACACACACACACACACAACCGCATCCACTCACTCTTGCAACCCAACACACACACACACAACCGCATTCACTCATACTGCAACCTAGTACACGCACAACTGCATCCATCCATGCCAGCATAGTCAGCCCCAGCAGAAGTCTGACTCTTATGCCCACTCCGCTGATAGAGATGCCGCACTCCCCACCCACTTTATGATTTTTCTTTTAAATTCTACCACGGAACCCGAGCTCTTTATCTCGTCTGGCAACTGATTGAACAGTTTGGTAGATTTGTATTTGTATTGGTTTTGGGCCAGAGTTGTTCGACAGCGGGGTATGGGATAGCTTATGTTACGTGCCGTGCGCGTGAGGTAGATCTGCTGCGTCCTAGACAAATTGCGTTTTTCCTTAAAGAAGTGCAAGAGGGAAAACTTCACATAGAGCTGTTTCAGATTCAATATATTCATCGTACTATATATGTCAGCAGTAGGAAAGAGAAATGGAAGTCTTTTTATCACTCGTATTACCACTCTATGTGCCTTATTAGCCATCTCAATAAAGGTACAAAATGTTCCACCCCATGCCGATATTCCGTAAATGAGCAGGGACTGGCACAGTGCAAAATATATATTTTTCAAAATTTTTGCCTCAAATATATTTCTGATTGTTTTAAAGACATATACCGTTTTACGAATTCGTGAGGTGAGCTCAATAATATGGTCTCTCCATCCAAGATGGTTGTCTATTTTTATACCCAGGTATTTCACGCATTTGACTCTTTCCAGAGCAATGCAGGTGCAGCTGTCTCCCATAATACCGTATGTGAATAACGACCTCATACTGTGAGGAGGGTTGTCCGTTAGACCTGTGGCTAAATGTGACTAATTTACTCTTTTCTACATTAAGAGTTAAGAGTTAGCATGCTGCAATCCATCCATTCCCTCACCACCTGCAAACCAGCATTAGCTTTCCGGAAGACTTCATTCCATGTTCCACCTTCAAAGATAACAGCAACAAAGATATTAGCTCCCCATAGTGATTGAATTCAACGATCATTGTGTATTTAAAAAATGTTATGTTTTACGATGTAGGTACACTGAACGTTATTCTAACTGTATGTGTTTATTTTTATGTGTGTTGCACCTAGATATCTTTCCTCCTTCGCAGTTTTCTTTATTCTCACAGAACGCTCAAGAAAATTCTCACAGTGGATTATACATTTTCATATAAATAAACGTATGTATTATGTATTCCAATCCGACAAATCTACACATATTTATCATGTTTCTATGTATGTTTACTGTTTAGGTATAAAAATAGAGCATAAAATATCGGAGAATGAAAATGATTTGAGCATATTGAGAGAATGAATGACACAGGATGACTAAAAAGATATATTATGTGAAAAACAAGCCCAACTAGATTTACCTGGACCGATGTAACAGTGGAAAAGAGTGGATTTCTGTGAAGGGAACCCCGGGACTACCATTTCTTATTATGTCAAATCGAGACCTATTATTTTATCATGCAGAATCTAAAAGATAACTTGATGGGGATCGTATTTAGGACTCTTTTCCACTGGTATGTAAGGATCTGGCATTTTGGCTTCTCTGCCTACCCCTTAAGAGACGCGTCTTGAGGGTAGAAAGTAGCATAGTCTATGCGGTCTATCCCGTACACTAAAGCTTAGATTTTTTCCACACAATAATCATACATCACAATCCACTCAGGTACTCTTTCATTACTAGGTATATTCTAGTCTTAATCTTTGTCTTCACGCTTGGAGACACCTGACCGTTGACATCAGAAGCATGCGGGTGGATCCTCCACCGTTGACCGTCTATCATTACCCTGGCATCATAATTACCACGTTGGCATTCTTCACATACAAACCCAAAAGACACAACGTGGAAAGTCGTTGTGGTAGTGATGGAAAGCCAATGGGGTTCCCATGAAATCACGGGAGTGTGTCCACACTACTTCCTTTCGCTAATGTCACAGCGCCATAACGCACTGTCTCTTAAGACATTACTGGACAGTGTTTTATAGGACGGACTGACAATAATTTTATTAAAAGCATGCATATTGGCATTTCAAAAATTTCTAAAAACGGGAGACCTTAAATTTCGGCAACGTTTCTAAATATTGTTTGGAAAAAAATAGAGTAGATGCATTGAACCTTTATTTACGGAATAACCGTAAAAGATATTTTATATCTTGCATGGATTTCTCAAAAAAAAAATTAAAAACACTTTCTTTTTCATATTTTTTCCGAAAGACAGAAACTCGTTTTCCGAAAGTCGCGGAGATTTTTTTGTACTGATAATATGCATTGAAATCTAGGGAATGACCGTAAAAGTTTTTTGATTTAAGCGAAATTACATCTGGTATTGGCTTTGCTGCAAACCAATTATAACGATTGAAACTGGAGAAGAAGATGAACACAACATCCTATGAAAATGGCAGGAATCTTCATGTTCTGTCCGTTCATTTTTTATGTAGGCTCAATAAAATAGAAATGACATTTGCCGCGTGATTTGAAGTCTTCACGTTGGCGTTGTTGTCGCATTTTGATTTCCATTCGAATTAGAGACAAAAAGTCTATAGTGTCGTTCGAAATAACGTATTTTCCCTACGTTTTATGACGTCACCTTCCAGATTACGATTATCAAAAAAATGTCGGTGACCTATATGTCAAACTTTTGTAAATACTATATCAACACACAATTTCAAGTACATTTTACAGTAATAACAAAAATTCAAAATGGACAATAATTTATCGTCGGTATTTCAATTATTAGTCAGTTGATTAATATTTATAGAAAATAAATTATTTTACATTGCCCATCCGCTCATGTCCTTCAATCTAATGACCACCACATACCACATATTGTCACGGTACTGCACTCGAAATTCAACCATATTTTATTCATACCTACAGTATTTTTTTATAAGTAAACTGTTTTAAAAATAATACCTACATCTAAAATTTTGATTAAAAATCATAGATTTTCGAGGATGGTAACCCAGGTGGGTCAGGATTAGGGCTGCCACCTCTCCGAGTTTGACCCGGAGTCTACTACTGGCTTGAGTGGTGTTCTCCGAGCTCCGGTAAGCATCGCATAATTATATCTTCGGGACAGACTCGGGTTTTGGTTTTCATGGAATCCTCTTCGAATTTTTTGTACAATGAAAGTTTATGCCTTCAAGTCCTCGAAATTTTCTAGTTAGAATCTTAGCCCTGTTAGTTTCTTATGAAGTTCTTTTTTTGTAATGGAATTCTAAATTCGCGATAAGTTCGCCCTAGTGAACAACGATTTATAATCTGTACTGTGTCCATTTTTTACATTTATATGTATTTGTTGTTCACTTGAAGTTTAAATAAATAAATAAAATAAATAAATTCCGTACTCCAACTTCAGAGCACATTTCCCAACCAACTGCGCCAACGATGCATTAATATTTTCTTGTGTTATTTCGCGATTTTTGCTCTTTTTTGATCAAGTCAGATAATGTGAAATTGTCTGCACCTAATTATTGCCACTTCTCCGAAATTTGAAATACAAATAATATTCGGGTAAGTTCATTTTAAACCACATCCTCTATAAAACGCCAGATAACCTTTTTTAAAGAAACCATCCGGTACTCAATGGTGTAATCATAATAAAAAAAGTTGGATCTCGGCTGTCTGCGGTCCGCAAGTCCTAATTATAAAAAGACTTCGTGTGAACTCCGACCTCCACATCATGGGTATATATTAATATTATTAAATGGTATGCATTTGGAGAGGTTAAATTCAAAACCAGTTATGTCGTGTGAATCAAAATGTAGGTAGCAGTTTTTTGCAATAAGCAGGAACGTGAGATTATACAGGGTGTTTGATAGATGGATGTAAGTATATATTTTCAGGGGTGATAGTACAGGTCATTTGGGATCTTTCAAGCCAAACTTAGCTTAGTCCAAAGTCGCACGGTTCTCGTGTTATTCTAACTTTTTATCAAAAAAACCCCGAAATACTCAAGATTTACCCCAACACTTTCGTAAGTATAGGTACCTTCTCAGTTCTGTAATTATTTTTTGTTTCTTTATTATGTGTTTGGTCTATTAAACTCATTAGTTTCAATGTAAAGAAACAATAATGATAAAAAATATTGACTTAAGATGAGATTTTCCTTAAGAAGAAAATTACCTAAAGATTCAGAAATTTGGAAAAAACTTCTCTGATTTATGATCTTTCAAATGATGTACAAAACATAATAATAAAACATTTGTTTTATAAAGATATGCTACAATAACTTCAAGAGGTCACTACAAATTTAATGAAATTTCCATATATAGGTAGTTTATGTACATACGTATCAGTGGCGAAGGGTGGATTTCTGCAGAAGGGAAGCCGGTGCTAACATTTCTTATTGGATTATGTCAAATTAGACACTATTATACCTATCATTTCATCCAAAAGGATATCTCGATGGGAATCGTGTTCTTAGGTAGCTTCGCCCCTGATACGTATTATGTCTATAGTCAAATTACTTTGAGAAAATCAAAGAATAATTAAATAAATAAAACTTGTAGAAAAAATTCTGAATTTCTAAGTAAAAGTAACCTATTTACTTTATCCGATATTGTACCTATTTTTAACAGTACTTTGATATTTTTTAATTTTCTTTGCTATTTGATTCAATCACGTTTATTTGTTAAACATTATTTATAGAATATAGTGAACCACTTAATCTACTTATCTATTACATTTAGATTGTAATTTCTCGGAAAACATCAGTAAACAACATAATTACTTAAACCTAATAGGTTTTATTAATACAGTTTTTTTAAGCTACTGCTCAATATTATCTATGTAAGATCAAATCAAGAAGGTGTTATTGAAATAGGGAAAAGGCATATGGATAAGTATATGGTATTGTGGATTATGATATGTGGTGGATTTCAATGTTTTTTTATGTGCATCTGGAGTCTGTCTGGACTCCAAAAAAGATGTAATAGCGATTTTTATGAATTCCTAAAATACCCCTAAAATTTACGGGATCTGAAAATTTTCCGTTCAGTTTTTCAGATATGAAAGTATAATTAAGCCAAAATACTGGAATTATATTCTTAACAAATTGGCTGTTTTAGATTATTAAATTTCTTCCCAGTTTTCTTTTAAAAAGGTATTATTCACGTTGTCGCTTACGTTATTCTTATTTCGCGCTAACATTCTCATACGAAATTTGAAAAAGTTGAAGCAAAAATAGAACGATTTTTGCTCAGTGCATATGCCCCCTTAATTGTCGATTCCTAACTAAATTTTCCCCTTCATGGTAGCAAACTGTCGAAAAACCCATAAAAACTTTCTTCGAATTGTAACAATTGTAACACAATGGTAACACAGTAAATAATTACCAATTTTTTGAAAGCCTACTAAGTAGGCAGATACATGATGTATTTGTAAGAGCCACAATTATATTCATTATGTAACCGTAATCATTTTGATTGATAGATATTTGTAAATTGTAATAGAAATTTATTGATTCTACATTTTTATACACATTTTCGGTAATTTGTATACATAAAGTAAACTACTTACAATACTTACATGAATACGTATAGTATATTTTCAATAAATAAGTGGATTACGCAAAAATGGCATTAGTAATATAGGTAGGTACTTATAATAATAGAATGTAAAATAGGTAGGTAATAGTAAAAAAAATATTTTTAAGAGCCACGTAGGTATACATTTCTCTTCTTCTTCTTCCGCTTATGTTAGATTTGGGATTTGTTTGTTTCGGCGTTTGATGCTCTTTCTTTTCCGAGGCTGTTGTTTCCGATCTGTGAGCTTGATGATTTTTTTTAACTCCAGACAAGTATCTGACCCAGTACAGGAACCCTCCTCCTTTCGAATCCGAACTTGGGACCGGCAATGGCGACATTTCTCCATATGAAAATTAAGTTACCCAATTGTAATTTACAAATTGAAATGTGTTTATGATAAAAAAAGTACCTATGTACTATAATTTTAAACTGTCGCCTATTTAGAGCAATTAAATATGTGTGCAAGATTTCAAGTTTCTGGGCTTGAAAAGTTATTATAATTTATTAGAAGAGTGAAATGTATACCCAGACAGCAATAACTGCAATCAAAATCTCTCCTCACACATTTTTTAGGCCGGAGTTCTGGGTTCGATTCCCGGCCGTGGCAGATGGATGGACTGGAATTGGTGAATGTTTAATGAACTGTAAAGTGATGACATTAAACCAGCAGACTATCAGTCATAAACCTGATAGAAAGTCCATCCTTTGCTGTATATCTGTTGAGATATTAGAACTATACTTTTTACGATAAAACTTACTGTAAAGTGTGCACTGTGCAGAAATGTGCACTATATCGAAGATCCACTAGTTAGTTATGTAAAATTTGCTATTTTACCGTCCATCATTGCCAACCTGATAGAGTGTCTAGGGTTAAAAGCCAATAGACTAAAATAATAAAAAATAACTACGTTCGGTAAGTGGATAGGTGTAAGTACTATACATAAATTCGTTGTACGTGGTAGCTAAATTTGGGGTGGCGTATCGTGGGAACATTCATTAACCAGCGTGATTCAGCACATTGCCTGCTACAATACGCCTAAGTGAGTAGTCTATTGATGTATGGGATGTAGTGTGTGATATCAATAATAAGACACAATCTGAAGATGCTGGCTTGCTACACTATAACCTCTCTGAACTTGCAACCAAAAATTAAAGGAAACTGTTTGAAAATCGAACACAAAAACTTGGATGAAACTGAGTAATTCCTCATTAACATTAATTTTGCCAAAGTTTTTTGAGTCATGGTTTACTATAGAAATCAAAATATTAATCCAGCACACCACTACCCATCCCCCCCCCTGGGCGCTGAAACGAGCCCAGATATTGCACCATAAGGTGGTATCTTCATTCCTTTCCTTAGGTCATGTGTTCAAACCATCGGTTTCTCTTTATAAAGATCCCCGTCTCCTGCGTTTTCCAGAATTTCTCCTTACTAACCTTTGTCACCTTCTTCTGCCAACTACTTTCAGAGACTTATGCTGGATTTCAGCAACTTCTTAACTAAAGAATGGCGGATATAGGAGCCACTTATGATTATGTTTCGTACAAAATTTGTGCTAGGTGGGTCCTATCTACGCTATTCGTCACCTAAAAAGTTGGTGAAATCCAGCATAATTCTTCTTCATACATGTCTACGAGAAAGTGGGTTTAGATAAGGTACTTTTCCCGATGTACCGTCAAAGTACCCTTATACCAGCACGATAGTTGCTGTCTGGGGATAACAACATCTTGTGCAAAATATCATATTGATTATATTTTAATTATATTCTACATAGATATTTACGGTAAATAAAATTTATTATTACTATTATTAAAAAAAAAGTGAAAAATTAAAATTTGTAGTCCTTTCTAAGATTGAACTTTTATGCAATTCGGGGACTGACTGTATGGGTGAATAATGTAAATCACTTTATATTATCTATGAATGTGTTTAATTACATCTCATAGAGTATAGAGAACCCGTCTGCGTCTGGACCTATTGCCTCTGTGGTCACATTGTGGTCATCATCACCTCAATGCTACCTACTTGGTGTACACTTCACTTCAATAGGTAGCCACGTTTTTTGTAAACTTCCTAGGTATTTTATTTTTATTTTATTACAGGTATAAGTGCAAAACAGATAACAACTATAGATATAAGTAATTGAAGATTAGTTCATTCATAATTCAGCTGTCACCCACAAGCATGCACCATAGTTAAATTAAAACATATAAGTTCATTCTGGTCGTCTCACACACCCATACTCAATCTCGCTCACATACTCACCCATCGCACACGCACACATCAGATTTTTTCAATTTTTAGGCAGAAAAACAGAAAATAAACAAGAATATAAAAAATAAAAAATACAAAAAATAATAAGAGTTCGGGATAAGAGGATGAGTAGGGGGAAGGGGGAGGGGACAGGGAGGGATGCTCTGCATGTCAGGGAGGTAATATGGATGATATTAGCCTAGCACGTACTTGTCGCTTGTATACCGGTAGAGTAAGTCTGAAGATGTCAATGTCTGTCAAAGGGTAGGTACCTACCAGTGACGAAGAGAGGACTTCGTTTTTTTTTACATTTTTGTTGCATGTCAGATTAGACAATAGACCTATTATTTTTAGACCTATTATTTAATGGTCAGCCAATGACGGGAGGTGGCTAAAACTGATTAGATTTTTTTTTATTATTTTGTTTGTGACGATCCTATGTGATGATTTAATCTATCATTTTTACTGTTTGTGACGATCCTATATGGTGATAAATAAAGTGTTAGGTGCCCTTGGGGCGATTTATCGCTAAACGGCGCCCAAAATAGTCAAATTATTATTATTTCATTACCTTAAATCAAAAAGCGTAACGTTTTGGATCTCATTCAGCAATGAAGTCCGCCACCTAAAGTAACATAATTTTGAACGGAAAGCTGAGTGTTCTGTGTGTTTTGTGAAAACAAAAAGTAAGGTAAATAACCATCGTTGCGCTGTATATAAACAGAGCGTTTAAAACTCCTCGGTACGGGCCCATGCTCAGTATGGTAGATCAGATTACATGCTATGTTCTTTATTTTATTGAAATACAATATTACACCAGCCGGCATGACAGGTCATCTCCCTTTTCGCCGGCCGGTGGGCAATATTATGATATATGCAAAATAAATAGATAAGTATTGAAACGGGGCTTGAATGCGGCACCTTTGTTGTGACTATCACTAAACGAGGCTATATAATAAATTGCCCAATTACTATCTTCATACTTACCTATAATAACAATATTATATCCTAGCGGGGTATCTAGAGAGGATTATCATAAACATTTATGTTAATTGTTTTCTCGCAGACCTGCAGTGACCTTTTAATGCATTATATTTCCTGTTTGCGCCTTATCTTCAAAAAGCAACAACTGGTCGGTGCTATCTTCTGACATTCTTACTACATGACGGAACCAATGTCTAACTACTGCAAGGTAATCTCCAAACCAATCTATGTATTAATAATCTTAGCTGTTGTTGTCAATTAGTATTGAAACATTCTTAATTATTGCGAATGCTCGTATCTGCATAATATTTAAAACTTCTCGATATAGTTTTATCTATGGTGGATATCTATTCATTACAAGGGCGTATAAAGGGGGGAGAGGGAGAGCCCCCCCCCCTCGAATTGTCAGACAGTGATTTGCCAATAGTAGTTGCAGGTTTTCACGATGATCCATATAGGTAACGACGTCTGAAAGTGTATTTTTATGGTTATTAAAAAATATGTATATATTGTATTCTGTAATTGTTAATTTTAAGTTATAAAATTTGTTTTAATTAAATCAATATGAATTTGTTTACACCACTTTTATTTTGACCAGAGTCAGAGTTTTAATTATAATATAATGTCGCCACAAAGTAAAACCTTCAAAATCAAAGAAGTTATAAAATTTGTATTTGTAACTTTCTTAATAAATAAAATAAAATTCAATTAAATATGTAGATTTGTTTTTTTAGTCGGGTTTAATCGTGTGAAGATCTGAAGATCTGACGTTTCGGCGAACGTACTGCCACCTTGGTCACGGATTGTGATTTGCCATCTACTTTTGAAAGATTCCAGGTTCATTACTTCACCTATTTTTCAAAAAAAAAAAATAGCTTGCGGCCCTATTAATGTTTTTTACTGCGTCGATATTCAAAATTTAATTGCCTCCTCCAAAAGTTTTTTCGACTTAAGAGTGTGCATACCGACATTTCAAAAATTTCTAAAAACGGGAGACCTTCTATCTCGACCACCGTTACTAAATATGCTTTGGAACAAAATAGGGTAGATGCATTGACCCTTTATCTAGGGAATAACCGTAATAGATTTTTTATATCTTGTATAGATTTTGCAAAAAAAATATTTAAAAACACCTCTGACCTTTTTTCAGAAAGACGGAAACTTGTTTCCCGAAAGTCGCGGAGTAATTTTTTTTTTCTTGTACTGATAATATGCATTAAAATCTAGGGAATAACCGTAAAAGTTTTTTGATATACGCAAAATTAACTCCAAAAAATGGAAAAAAAACGCTATTTTTTACCATTTTATCATGCGATTGTCACTCAATTTTGAACCTTAATGCCGTGGGAAAAGACTGTGACGTCATTCCTGGTGCCATGCCCTTAAGATCTTGCAAGAAATCAGATTGAATAGTCAGACTTAGTTCCCACTCCCTATAATCAAATACTAGTTTGCCCCTCCGAAATGAAAACCTATATAAGTCACTGATTTATGAAGTACATATCCCTTAAAGCTGCGTCCCATGCGAGGTATACAGAGAAGACAGAACGCCAGACCGCTTTACGGTCCATAGTTTCCGTCACATTCATGCAATTTTTCCGCTCAAATGATTGACTGCAAGATCTGTGCACTAGCCCATTGACATTAGATATGTAAAAAACCGTAGGCATCAATATGTTATAATACATATTGATTATATGTCTACAGGGTGTTTGATAGATGGATACAGATATCTTCAGGAGTGATAGTAGAGGTCATTTAGCATCTTTTGAGCCAAACTTAGCTTAGTCAAAAGTCACACAGTTCTCGAGATATTCGAGATTTTAACTTTTTTTCGAAATACCCCGAATTACTGAAGTTTTAGCCCGATAGCATCGTAAGTAAAGGTACCTACTTAGTTCTATCATTCTTTTTTGTTACCTGAATATGTGTTTAGTCTATTTAAATCATAGTTTCAATCTGAAAAACAATCATGTTAAAAAAATATCGGATTAAAGTTTCGAGAAAGAGATATTTCAAAAACGAGTTACGACTTTGGAGAGGCTTTTAGATAAGAAAAAAAATGTTCAAAGATTTCTGAATCTTTGAACATTTTTTTTCTTATCTAAAAGCCTCTCCAAAGTCGTAATTCGTTTTTGAAATATCTCTTTCTCGAAACTTTAACCCGATATTTTTTTAACGTGATTGTTTTTCAGATTGAAACTTATGATTTAAATAGACTAAACACATATTCAGGTAACAAAAAAGAATAATAAAACTAAGTAGGTACCTTTACTTACGATGCTTTCGGGCTAAAACTTCAGTAATTCGGGGTATTTAGAAAAAAAGTTAAAATCTCGAATATCTCGAGAACCGTGCGACTTTTGACTAAGCTAAGTTTGGCTCAAAAGATGCTAAATGACCTCTACTATCACTCCTGAAGATATCTATATCCATCTATCAAACACCCTGTATATTTACTAATATTCATATAGTTAGGTATATACTAATACCTACTTTATTAAATATCAGCTCATTAGAGATTCCGTGTGCCCCGGCTGAGACCCGCAGACCCTGACTGTTTAGGGCACAGGTCACTGGGGTCGGTTGCCTGCTATCCATATTGTGAGTACCTACCTACTAACAACATGACTAACGCAACGCACATCGCAAAATTAACAAGAAACCGAAATTTACTAAGTATCAAAATATACCTATGTGTACATTGTACAAGCTGGCCCACAAGTCATGACCAAGCGAAGTTAATTGAAGGAAGAGGTGACTGAATTGCCCAAACCGATTGGATGTTCAGCAATCCGTGTCGTCAACATCATGACAATATCGTTGTCTCGCTTAAAATGTAAAGCTCCCGACCCAACTATGACATCACGGTAATTTCCCACGGCATTAAGGTTCAAAATCGCGTGAACAATAGCATGAAAAAATGGTAAAACAGCTTTTTTTTCCTTTTTTTGGGATTGATTTCGCTTCAAATTGAATAACTTTTACGGTTATTCCCTAGATTTGATGAATGAATACAATGAATACAAAAAAAAATCTCCGCGTCTTTCGAGAAACGAGTTTCTGTCTTTCGGAAAAAAGATTAGAGGTGTTTTTCACAATTTTTTTTTAGATATCTATATACAAGATGTAAAAAAATCTTTTACGGTAATTCCCTAGATAAAGGTTCAACATATCTACTGTATTTTTTGCCAAAGCATATTTAGTAACGGTTGTCGAGATCTAAGGTCTCCCGTTTTTAGAAATTTTTGAAATGTCAATATGCATACTAATATTGCCGAAAAAAATGATATATATTGCGAAACAATGTTGATCAATACGATTCGTACAAGTTGTCGCAATTATTGCTCGTGTAAGAGCACCTTTAGGCAATTTCGAAAACACCTCTGATCTTTTTTCCGAAAGACAGAAACTAGTTTCCTGAAAGTCGCGATTTTTTTTGATTGATAACATCCATTCAAATCTAGGGAATATCCGTAAAAGTTTTTTGACTAAAGGGTATTTAACCACAAAAAAATGGGAAAAATGCTGTTTTTACCATTTTATCACGCGATTGTTCATGCGATTTTGAACCTTAATGGCTTGGGAAATTACCGTGACGTCATAGTTGGGTAGAGAGCCTTAAATAATGTGGTAAAAATATGTAGAACTAATGCCAAAAAATATGAGATTCAAAATATTAGATTTTGGTGAAAATTTAAACAAAAATTAACGTATATTCTAATCGTAGTATTGGCCTTTGTATTATCGCATTTTCAAGAAGTTTATGAAGTCACCTTGTGTCTCTGTCTTACTCGTGTGTATTGTGTATGAGTGTGAAATCGATGTGACAGAGACAGACATAGTTTCGATACGTCTGATTATGCGGAATGATGTTGTCGGAGGTCGGGGGTCAAATGTCGCGGCCGGCGGCCCTGACCCGTGATCTAGACCGCAGGGCCGCATTGGGATTCGGAAATAATAATATTTTTTTTATTTATTCATTCTTTAAGCGAACAGTTAAAATAATTACAATAAAAGAGGCAAATAATTCACATCATATTGTTCACCAGGACGAACTTATCGAAATGCTGTGAATTTTTGCCACTAACACAACTCGATTAAAAAAAACTATAAGGTTCTTAGTGTTAAGCGTATGGTGCTCTAAAAAATTTAGGGACTATTTAACAATATTTAGTGAAACATCAATGGTCGAGTGTCGAGTGGGATGAGGTACGAAAACGAAATTTCTGTAAATATGTACCTTCTTACTTTTTTTGGGCCTGTACTTTTTGTAACATTATTTCACTGTAAATATTTTGTTTTTTTCTGCACAATTTTATAGGCCTTAATATGTATTTATTAAATTTGATTACAAAGTCAAAAACCAGAATTTTATCTGTAATTTTAAATCACGAAAAGCACAAAATCTAAGGGACTCTACTGAGAACAAGAAGAAATTAGGGTAAATTCTGCTACTAAATAAGTGAGTTGAGACGTTTTTTTTTTAACATTTGTTAGTAAAATGAACACAATTAATTTGTTTGATTTATTTTGGTTTTTACTTTGTGGCGACATTATATTATAATTAAAACAATATTAATTTGTTTACACCACTTTTATTTTGACCAGAGTCAACATGTTTCGGGAACAATGTTCCCTTCTTCAGGACTTATACAAGAATGAATATTCATTCTTGTATATATTTGTAAATATTCTTGTAAATATATGTAAATATCTTGTAAATATTCATTTTTGTATAAGTCCTGAAGAAGGGAACATTGTTCCCGAAACATGTTGACTCTGGTCAAAATAAAAGTGGTGTAAACAAATTAATATTGTTTTAATTACAATTAATTTGGTTTAAAAAGTTTCAGGATTGGATCTATCGTCACTAAAAATAAACTAAAATAAAAGTGCGTATTAAAATAGGTACATAACATTGTATTAAAACGATCAGTTTGAATGTACGCAAAGGTATTTAGGTATATTTTCATTGAAATGTACACAAGAATATCGATTACTAACGGCAGTTTATGACCTCTTCATTTTATTGCAAAACAATTATTAGTATGCAAATGATTCTTATATTAGATACGCTCCGACTTATTCATCGGCACAAGGCGATCAGTTATTGAATTTATCACCGAGAATAATTGACCAAAGCGGGAAGCTTTCACCAGAGACAAGAATGATATTAAAATGTTTTGATACAAAGTTGACAAATTGTTCTGCTCCTGATAAAAGAGCTAATTTCAATGCCGAAACTTTTGTATCGGTCATTGTCATTAGGGTTGCAGATGTCCGGTTTTGGACCGAACAATCCGGTTTTTCTTACATATGTCCGGTCGAAATAATCCTAGAAAACCGAACAAAGGATTGTGCGGTTTTTTAAATCGGACCTCAAGAAGTTCAACACAATAAAGCCTATAAGTTTTTTTGTGCCTCCCCTCCCCCCTCCCCGCTCAACGTGTTTTTCTTCTGTGTTGATGTCTCTGTTTCATTTTATCTTGTTTTATTGCTGTTCCATTTCATTTCTTTATCTTTTCTTCATTTCTTCACATCATTTTTTTCTCTGTTTCTATTATATTTATTTTATTTCATGTATTACTGTTGTCATTTCTTGTTGGATTTAGTCAAAAACAGGTCGTACCTAAATGGGCAATTCCGGCGAAAAATATTTTTTGTACAAAACATTCGTTAAAAAAAAAGAAAATAAACAGAAAAATAAATAAAAAGTATTTAAACAAATTATATGCCATGTATAAGATCCGATGTTTTTAGAAAACATGAATTTTAACATACGAAAAAAATATAAGAATAAATAAATAATTTCAGATTTAGTAATAGTAAATTTTATTGACATTTGTAGCTAAATAATCAAACTCCATTTGTCGTCAACTTTATTGCAAGAGAGAGTGTGTTCAATAATGATGTTAAAATACTTTATTGTCCTCGTAACAATTTGCATTGATTTTATTCATCTACAAAGTAATTAGTTTATTAATTGATCTCAAATGGTATATCGTTACTACTGGTTCAACTACGAGAAACGTGTATTATAAAATCATATTATTATGGGAATGGTTTATGACCCCTGCTGTGTAGTAAACAACCCGACTGGACCGGAAAATAAAGAATTTTAGTAATACTTATTTGTATGATTGTTAACTGCTAGAGTTTAAATGAAACTTGCTGAATTTGAAAAATGAAAAATAACTACTTAATAAATTAGAAGGTTTAATAAAATTTAAAAAAAAGCATCAGCTACCGATTTTAAAAAAACGTTTGAAACATATTAAGTACATTTAATAATGGGCGACATCTATTCATTTCTTACAACATAGGGAAAGCAACCGAGCGCACACGAAGCCTTTCGGAATTTTCCGGAAGACGTAGGTACTACGTCTAGCAAATTGTGTAAGGGAAATTACAATTTTTTTGTGCCTCTGGCAATACTCTGAATTAATTGTTTATGAATAAATATATGTAGTCACACATTATGGAAATAGGTATTTATAAAAAAAATAATAAATGGTTTTTATATTTCGTCAGAGTGCGGCCCTGTCCATTATACCCCCGTCCTTCCCCAAACCCCGCTCGCTCCAGAATGTCAGTCTACGTTCGTTTTTCAAAACATAACAATTGAATAATAAGAATTCGTTAAAAAGAAAAACAAAAAAAAAACACCGTTTCTTGACACTTCTATTTTCGAAAGTTTTGTGTTTGACCGAAGGTTCTTAGTGGAAATTCAATACTATTGAGTACTTCTATTTTTAATTTTGTAAAAGAAAAATTCTTAATTTCGAGTAAGTTCATACATCATGGTTGGGGGAGTCGGTTGGGTTCGAATCTCGTTACTGACGATGAATTCTGCACTTCACGACACAAGTTATTAATTTATTTATTGACTTTTCAAGTGAACAAAATACAGGACTATGTTTACATAACATGTTAACCAAATAATTGTTTACCTTCGTCGAAATATTTGTTTACTAGGGCGAGCTTATCGCGGTGTTACAATCTTTCCAGCTAAACACTAATTTACTATGAAGTTTACAGGAAAGTGCAGACTCTTTTTTTGCATAAAAAAATATAAATTTGTTCATCGCCTTGCAGGATAGGCAAGGTGCAAATTAATTTGTTACGTGAACGTTTTTTAGTGTACCTATTTACGAAATAGGCATTGGCTAACACATATAACTATGGATTTTTTATTGAATATTTAGTGGTAATGTGTTGGAACGAAAGCAAATAAAGTGATTGTGGAATTCGCATATAACATTACTTAGGTTATAGGTACCTACTTACATATACAAATAGGTACTAGGTACTAAATATTGTAAAAACGTTATTCAGTGTTGAATTATTGAGTGATCATCGCCGTTTACTGCAGTCACTGGTTACCCCTTATTGTGATTTAAGTGAGTTTTCAGCAATTTATTATTTTGCATTTAAATGTTAAGACAATGAATAAAGTAGTTAAAAAAGTAGAATCAAAGGGTATAAAAGATGGTTTTGGTATGTCGGGATAATGAATATGATGTCAGGATAACCAAAAGGATGAGTGAAAGAAGACGTACAAGGAGTTTTCCGAGACTCTTTATTTGTGAGACATAGTGAAGAAGGTCGTGATGTGGTTTGTTTATTCGAAAATGCATATGATACTTTGCACAATAAAATGTATGAAAAATGTTTTTATAAAAAAGCAATAAAAAATAGCGCCGCAGGATTTTTTTATGAAACTGGCGGATTTTCTTTCTAATTTTAGAAAAACTATGACATGATGAGAAAATGTGTGGTAGTACCTAATGTGATTTTTTGTGAGGTTTTGTCTCTCTATTCCAATCTCTAGCTGACCCTCCCACCCCCTCCCCCCTGACGACACCCATGGCATGCAACAATACCGTTTTGGACCCTTAAGTGCGACCTAATTCAGAACGAGTTTCAATAGACTCAACAACCCAAAAAAAATATTTCTAACCGTGAAATGGAAAATTGTTCTAAATGGAACTTATATTTCAAGGTGCTTGGGCATTGAAAAGTTATTAAAATTTGACCAAGAAAATAAAGTCGCAGACAACAACAGATGTTTAATGCTGGAATTTACCAACTTTATAGGTGAGGAATAGTGGAGATAGTGATAAGTGGCTCCGCTAGTCCACACTTAAGAAGTCGGTGAAACCCAGGATAAAAGTAGAAGATAGTAAAGATTCTTTTTTCAAAAACTCTTCTCATTTTAAAACTGGATGCGAAATAGAGCGATGTTGTTTACTGGTTATGTACAATCACAAAGGAAACTGAATATTATATGGCGAAGGTCATCTTGGGTCAGGAGAAGGAGTCATCGGAGAGGTCACGGGTCAGACCACAGAGGTCATAACTGATATTATAAAACTTAGCTCGCAGAGATGTTTTATCCAAATATATACCATTATATATCTACTATATACTGCATGGGTATATATAAATACCTAACCTACTAGCTATATGACCTGGTGGTGGTCGAACAATTATTTTTTTTAGAAGACTTTTGTTTTTTTTTGCACATCAATTGGATAGTCCTGCTTCAGATACAAAAAATATGTAAGACGTTTGAAGGGGATCCAAGGGTCGTGTGGGGTCACTGTAAAGCGATATGTTCGCCCTAGTGAACAATACTTAGGTACTATTGTTATAAATGTGTACAAATAAGGTTTTTAGGGACAATAAATAAAATTTAAAAAATCGAATATTTACTGCATTAAATAACTTCAAAATGTCGTGATTATTGCCTTCGACAATGTCTACCAACCAACCATATAATTTCACAGTAGGTAAGTATAAACAGAACTCGGACAAAAGAGCGAAGAATAAATTAATGTGTTTGTAATTATATTTATCTCATTTTGTTGTCACAAGTGGTTGGTTGGCAGACATTGTCTACACCAATAAACCCGCCATTTGGCATGATGTTTTTATATCCAATAAAGATTTTTTTTTATTTTTATTTACGAGTACTTAAGTATATTTATATTCATCATTTTTCAAAGGGCGCCTTAGGCGTCTCACAACCTAGTATTATTATAATTGTAGGACATTTATTTATTTATTTAAAATATTAAATTAATTACAATAACGAAAAAATAAATAAAAACTATAAGGTGCGTTAGGGTAAGATCACCCCCCTTCGAAACGACTGCGGCGTTTCGAAGGGGGGTGAAGAGGTATCTTGTGGGTAAAGAATTTTACACAATTGACGAAATGTTAACTGGGACAACGGATCCCGTTTAACATCGATTTAGGTATATTAATAATATGTTACAATTGACAAGTATATGAGTATTTATTAAGCTTTAGATATTTATGATTCATTATATTTTGTCCGTTATGATTTTACATGCCTGGCAATCGGCACCGTGTCTCCTCTGGTTGTCACATTGTGTTTTATTTCTTTTGTAAAATGATTGACTTGAATGCTGGCCGGAAACTTTTACACTCTGACCGGTATTGAGTCTCATCATATACATCGTACTGTGATATTTAATTAATTATTGTTCCATGTGTTGACTTGTATTGAATAATTGACGAAATGCTGGTCGGAACCTTTTACACTCCGATCAGCATTGATCTTGGATCATATTTTCTGTCTATTGATTTACAATCCTATATATTTATATTATACTAATGTGCTATTGTTTAATTGTAATTCTTATTTACATAACATGTTCAAATGACGATTCCAGGTGTCCGGATGGGCCTACGGATGATAAGCAACAATAAACAATAAACAATAAAAGATCGGAAATGGGGAAAGACCGAAAAATTGAATTTGTGATGAACTCTGGCAACATTGTTTATACTGACCATTTGCATTTGAAACTTTATTCTGTTACGCCCCGCCTCAGCCCAGTCCCATTTGTCTCTTGAGCTGAAAAGATGTGTAGTGAGTGATTTTATAAACGTCAAATTTTTCCGCGAAAATTCGAGATTTCCGGTCTTTCCCGGTCGGCTATATTATCGTTCCCAGGTAAGTTATGTGTTTATATTATTGATATTCATGCATTTTATAGCTGTAAGGTCAATGTATGTAGAATGACAACCCGTTAACTGTCGTAGTTTAAGCTGTACGTGTTTTTTCGATCTTTCCCCGTCAGAAATGTTAGGGGAAAGATCGGAATTCAAATTATCCGTTCTTTCCCCATTTTGGAACTCCATACTAAATTCCAAAGCTTTCCAAACTATTGCTATCTTTTCTATATCAAAAAATAAAACCGCTATTTTTTAATGTGACCATCTGTTAAGATAACTTCCTACTTTTGAAATACTATTTTCAAACCAATATTAACAAAGGTTTATTTCTCCGAAAATTGTTATGCTCTGCTCTGTACCAAATACATGCATATATAGTCCGAGAGCCCGTTGCTTAAATTATGACGTATGTATCTGTTTTTTGATCGAAATGTGGTATAAATGATAGCTTACCAATAGGGTAATACATCGCACTAGGGTTGCCTATCAAAATCTTGCTGCAAACCCCCCGATTCGTGGTTTTCCGCATTTTTTAGGAATATGGTAAGAGATAGGAAAAAATGGTCAATGACGAAAATAATTATATAAGTACACCCATTAAAGGACACCTATATGTCGTAGCTAATATTGTTACAATAGTAAATATTCAAATACCTAAAGCTTCGATTTTAATGACATAATTTTACTTTTTTCTTTACTCATGTGAATAAAATATTATTGCAAACAGTTTGGGAATGTCAAGGTAGTTCAAGGCCGTTTGGGGTAAGACCGGAATTCATAAATCATATATTTCTTAAATTCGGGAGTAAATAGTTTCCTATAAAGAAATAATTAATGTATGTAGTCATTAGGACAACATACCATTATTGTCCCAAAATCTCAGTGCCCTAAAGTATCTAATAGCGATTTTAGCATGAACTCCGGTCTTACCCCAGTATTTTCCGTTCTTACCCCATGTGAGGTTTTAATTAAATCATAAATATAACTGGTTTTTATTAATTAACGATTACGATTCTGATGATAAAAAATATACTGTAACGAAGAATGAAGCCTTATGTTTACCAATATTTAAAAAAAAATGTGCTAAACCTGGTGGACTGCATGTGATGAATGATACAAATTACCATGTGCCATCTCACCAAAAAACCATTCGGACTTACCCCAACGCACCTTACTTATTTATTTTGTTCTCTTTTTTCAGGTCGAGATAGCGCAGTAAAATTTGGCAGAAACATGACATCCAAAGATTTCGGTAAGTTTGTTTTTTTAAAAGATTAGATTGTTATTTCGTTGTATTATTTTACCGAATGTTTATTACACCTGCTTCGGGTCGCGGGGCTACTGAGCGGGAAGACCGGTGGTGACAGGTGATTTGCTGTAGCAGGGTTGTCAAACCTTTTGCACTAAATCTCTTCATATTCGTTTTACATACTTTTTATTTCATTTTACATGGGTTTTCAATCGTTCTACTGATATTTCGAACGAAAAAATTGTTAATCCTTGTGATTGTGGAGATTTAATCCATCATTTTTACTGCTCATGGTGATCCTATACGGTGGTCTTGGGGCGATTTTATCGCTAAACAGCGCCAATAAGTGGTCCGATTATTATCAGAAATGTTCTTTGATTTCATGAAAAACAAACTAGACTTATATCGTTTTTTAGGTAAGTACATGCATAGAAAATAAACCAAACTACGTCAGAGCCTTCTTGACTCGCCTGCGGCGCTATTACGCATTTTTCATACTATATGTTTTTTTTTTGTTGCCCTCCCTAGCTCCGAAGATAGCGACGCTCACGCCCGACGATAGTCATCAGTATAAAATGATATCTGATGAGGTGATTTGTTAGTTATCCCATGGGTGTAGTTTTCCGCTGTGCGGACCCCTGTAGGATCTCCCAATGGTCGGCAGGCTAGTGACCTTACAGCAATGCCGCTCACAGCCCCGGATTTTTATATTGCTATAAATATATCACTTCACAGGGATCGCCAATCTAGTAAAATAAGTTTGTTTTCATTTTCCCTCTCATCTCCCTCTTCCAGGAAAATAAATTGGCTGATTATTATTTATATATTTATAACAAGTATAATAAATGTTAAAACATTTGTTCATTAGGGCGAGCTTATCGCAGTGCTGTGATCTCTGCCAGCTAACCCCATAATACACCTATAAACCTACCTATAAAACATCTAATATTGGAATTCTCAAGAGATCCGAGTGATATCTACATTCAATTCACACAATACAGCATTATGCGAACTCCCTTGGGGAGGACGCAGGATGGGCGCTATAACTTAAGCGTATGCATATTGACATTTCAAAAAAATTAAAAAACGGAAGACCTTAGATCTCAACAACCTTACTAAACATGCTTTGGAAAAATGGAGTATATAGATACATTGAGGCTTTATCTAGGGAATAACCGTAAAATTTTTTTTTTTCTTGTATAGATTTCTCAAAATTCCTCCCTGTGAGGGAACTGACTACATCACCCAATAGACCACGGCCATATAGCCCGGGTAATCCAACTACTATAGTAAATGGTAACGTTGTTAACCATAAAAATTTATTAAATGTCTTTTTGTCAAAGCTAGCATTCTTCACAAAGTTCAGTAGGTACATGAGCCCTCAGAGTTAATTGGTGTTAAAAACCACTAGTAGGTATCTGGTGCAATGCCATCAACAAATAAAAATACATACTTACCTACAATATAATAGGTATAAACCTATACCTACCTATAAAAATATAATAGATATTTTTATAGATAGGTACCTATATAATAATATCAACAGGTAGCGAATATAGTAAATGAAATTACAAATCAAAATGATTGACTGTTCACGATCTATGTAGATCATGGATTTATAGCATTTCTGCTCTCCAACTCGGAGCGATTCATTATTATTATTATTGTTATAAAAACAGATCTAGTGAATTAGGTTCACTATGAGATCTTTTCACCTTATTTAAAAAAAACTCAAGAAGGTACCTACTACCTATGGATATACTTATGACTATACCTGATCGCTAAAAAAGTTAGGACGATTATATTGATGGTGGATAAAGAAAAGAAAATAGCAAAACATCAGAAGAGATGGGTGAGAAACAAGTATGATTGCGCTCGACTGTTAATCCGTCGGGCGCGGGTTCAAACCCCGATGCCGACTTACTCCACTTAGTGTACAAAGATATATTTGGGTTTATTTCGATAAACTCAGATTCGTTTTAAAAAAAAATCGTAGTTTCAGAAAAAAATCATGTTCATGATTGTTTTCAAACTTTGAAACTTTGTCGGAAAAAATCTGTTAAAAATATTGGGGCAGCTTCATGAAAAAAGGGATGTTGTGACTTGTGACTAGAATAGAAGTACAAGTTGAGATGGTTGGGACACGTAGAGAGCATGAATTATGAAAGGATTACGAAGAAAATATACCTGACCGATAGAAGAGGTGTAAGGAAGCGCGAACGTCCAAGAATCACGTGGCTTGACCATGTAGACCAGATTCTCAACGAAGGATGCGTTCAGGGTAAAATGAATCGTATAGTATGTACGACGAATTGCATGAATGTGACGCAGGAAGCGATAAGTGTGTAAGGATAGGACTGTCTGGCGATTGATCTCTCTGCATACTCCACAAGGGATGCGGCTTGAGGGGATAGAATAGAATAGTAATAAAAAAGAACTGGTAAAATATAGAGTTCCGCCGCTATTTACTGCGAGAAAAACTCGACTTAAGTCAATGGTATACCTATACCTTCTTCTTCCTTAATATTGACCTCCACACGTTTGCGAGTGATGTAGCAAGGTATACCTACCTATCAGGTGCGAAGCTACCTAAGAACACGATTCCTATCGAGTTACCTTTTGGATAAAATGATAGGTATAATAGTGTCCAATTTGTTAGCCCCGGCTTCCCTTTTGCAGAAATCCACCCTTCGGCACTGCTACCTATTGATCTAAAATTATGCGAAATTTAAAAACAGGGTTATACGGCGGTCGTCTGTTTTGGGTTGATGTCAAACATATTAATTTCTGCCTAATGGCTATAGTTAGTAGTTTTAAATAAACATAAAAATAAACAAGCAGTTGGCTGGGACAAAAGGAAATGCCGCGATTTAGTAAAAACCTTAACCGGCCATCCGCTTCCCAGTGTGCTTCATTCCTAGGCAGGAATAATACGGTGCTAAGATTAAGGCACAATTTATGATGTGATCAAAAATCTTGTTCTTTCTATCAAGTTTCTCAAAATTCAGCACCATACCTAGGTAAACAAATAATAAGAAAAGAAACTGGGGTGAGTCAATTTTCCAATTTTCACTACCTCATATCTGAGACAGGACATGGAAGATTATAACTCTTAGAATGAAAGTGAACAAGCTTAAATGGTTGCGACATGTAGAGAGGATGAATAATTACCTCCCTCCCCCCCCCCCCAGTTGACGTAATTTTTTTAATGCATTTTTTATAAGGAGTCCCTAGCAAATATTACAAAAAGTAAAACTGTTGACTTTGGGAAACAATAAATCGTAGACGGGGAGGGGGGGGGTTAAAAAATTCCAAGAGAATTCTGTGAAAACCAAAAAGTGTAACGTGGCCGGCCGCCGCTAGGGCTGCCACTTCCATATCTTGAAAATCCGAAATCTCCGGGCCTACGCTCTTACAAAGGTGGCAGCCCTAGCCGCCGCCCTATTTAACATTCCATGGATAGGAAACTCCCAAGCAAGCGAATGCCGCCGCCCATAGTACCCGACCTACTCGGCCTTTTGGAAAATTCGACCCTGGATTGACCTCTCTTTTTACACCGCAAGTGGAAATAGATATAGATCTCTTCAAATTAGTTACCGTCAGTTTACGATCTTATAACATGCATTGATTTTTGCAACGTATGCGACATTTGCGATTCCACTATCTCCTTTATAAAATCAGAACTACACAGACTGACACGAGTTAGATTGCCACAAGCTGTATATGTATGTGTATATATTGTACGTGTATGTATCCTAAGTAGTGGTAGCTGTTCTTCATGTAGTATGTAGTTCTTGTGGTAACCTTTGCTGACCGGTCCAGCGGCTGCGAGATGCCCGTTGCCCGCGCACTGCTCTCATTTTTTGCTACAGAATGCGGGTAAAGCTGGATTCAAGTGATCTGAACCTCTCGATTCTTTTTTTTAAGTTACAGTTAAAAATGTTTAAATTTTATTTCATCTCCTCTTTGTAGTAAGGGTTTAAAACAAAAGATAAACCAAATCCAATACTTTTTATTGTAAATCGATTTTGTTCTGATGTTTTTCAATTGATATTTAATAAGTTTTCTGTCCCTTGCAAGGTATAAGGCAGTGAGGATAAAACGCCAGAATACCCTATTCCTTTACACACTTCTTGTTCTCGTCCCATTCGCTCTTCACTACTTCGCCAAAACGCGTTCGTTCGTTCTTCAGGAGGATCTTCAACATGATTGATCCAGGTCAGTTTGCGGATCACCAAGATACTTTTTACCTCTATATTTTGTATCATCCTGCCATCACTTCATTCTCTCAACTTGTTCAAACCATCTAAGTACTTTCATTCTAGTCAAAACACCCGTCCTACCCTACACTCACTCTTATAATATCCCTAAGAATCACATTCCTTATCGTGTCTCTCAGTGTTTTTCCACACAATTGCATTCAACTCTTATTCATCCTTCTTCAGCCGTGTCCAAGTTTCACCAGCATGCATATTTAAGGCCTCATAACAGCATGCACCTAAGGGATTAGAATGACACAATACATTTTTTTTAAAAGGAACTCTTAGAATCCTGTTTAAAAAGTCACGTGAAACGAAGGCGTCTTTACATTGGGTATGTAGTTAGTTGTGTAGGTACGCGAAAGTGAAGCAAAACCCATCCGGCTAACAATAATACTCGTATACGAGTACCTAGAAGACTCGTATCTCGTCTACTCGCAGGGCAGGGGATCAGAGTGGAGGAGAGCGAAGTAAATGAAATGGTAGCGAATAGTTGGAGCGTCAGGCGGGCAGCACCTGCGCACTGCCCGGGGTTATAATACCAGGAGACCATACCAACGCAGGAGGAGGTATATTTACAAATCTATTATGTTCCTATCATTATTATACATGGGCTAATGTTCAACACCACCACTACAAACATCACATTTTTATATCTTCGTTGATGGTTCTTAGGGTTTCCTTACTGCGTGTAGAATAGGAAACGCAGTAAATTTATCACGCTGCGAAAACCCACAAGATTATTATTACATTTTTACCTTACCCACATATATTTTAAACGTCATTCTTCTTCTTCAGCCTTTATTTCTCCACTGCTGAATACAGGCCTCTTCCAAACGTTTCCACTCCATTCTGTTGCTCGCCTTTCGTACCCACCGTCCGTCCGAGTTTCCATCGTCCATCCATCTCTTTTGTGGCCTTCCGACACCCCTTCTGTTTGCTCATGGTCTCCACTTTACGAGTCTGGGCGTCCACCTACTATTTTCTTGCTATGAGCACTGCTCATTACTATTTCAGTATAAAATTATATGTCATACCTAAAGATAAATCAATTGCAACAGTTCGAAATAATAATTAAATTGAAAAACTCACGAATGTTCCCTGTGATTTATGCGAGTGGCAGTGAGAAAAAATCTCAAGATAGAATCAAGACGTTTGGAAAAACCCTAAGACTACATAATACATTGAGTAATGATAGAGCAGAATCCGGGCTAAGAGTGTAAGAATAGTGGCTATTAAAAAATCAAATACCTCTTACGGTTAAAGATAAACATAAATAATTATAAAATAACATATTTGCAATAGTGGTTGCATCAAATCTAACGTCCAGGCGCAGGCCCTCCGCTAGCAATAAATAATCTGCTCAATAAGTTTTTCACATCTCCAATGAAAATGTCATTTTTACTACTTGAGGATTTCCTTGTGGAAGTGTTATACCCTGTATAATAATGAAGGCAGTTCCGTGCCATTACAATCGTAAGCATGAAGTGAGTAGGTAGGTACAACACGAAGATTATTATTATTATATAGAGTATGTAATAATAGATTACTATCGCTTGCCAGCTTTGCTAGTTGCGGTAGTAATGTGGAAGGCGGTAGGAGCCTAGGAACTATTTGCGAAATTAACTCTTACAATACATATACTTATACATACTACCTATACTTGGTCTAGTAGTAGAACTACATACTTGCTCTAGTACAATTTTTCTCCTATCACTTTATGTTTACCTGATACTTTCTAAATATTACTGCGCATGACTTAGAACTATAATTAGAATATTTTGCTAGGATCCTAGTCACGTTAGTAGATACTCCTAGTCAAACTTTATTACCTTTACAAAACATCGAATTTCGAATTCATTTTTGAAAATTTCTCCACTCATTTTATTAAATTTTTAAGTGTCCTATAAAAAATGCTTTTCGTCTTTTTCAGCAATGACTCTAAGAATTGGCTCGAACATGTAGAGATTTTGAGTAAAAGGAATCGTAATGTGTGTATAACGAATAGCACGAATGTGATGGAAGCAACAAGTGTGTGTAAGGATAGAGAAATCTGACTTTCTGTTCGCTCTGCCTACCCAGCAAGGGACGCGGCGTAAGGGAGTAAAATCAGACAGCACCTTATTGACATGAAACTCTAGGTGCGAGTCAAAATGATTTTAAAACAAATTATTATCACCAATTCTGTATTTATCTCAACCGATATACAGCGTAAGATGGACGTCTATCGTGTATTTACGATTGATCATTAGTTGGCTTAAGTGATCACTTTACTATGAGAAACAATCGCCATTTAAACTATCTGCCGTGTATCTTATTTCATTTTTTAAATTATTATAAACACTGAAAAATTGCAAAGATACAATTTGTGGCTCGTGGAAATATACTCGGTTGTACGGTCTACATTTAAGGATGGACCTTCCATCAGGCTTATGACTGATCGTCGGCTGGCTTAATATGATAATTTTACACTTACGTAAATTCCAGTCCATCCATCTGCCGAGGCCGGGAATCGAACCCAGGCTTCCAACCTGACAAGCCGGTGTTCTACCGTTGTGCTACGACTGTTTGTAGTTGAGTCGAGAAGAAACGTGTATTTAGGTAGTATTATTTTTTGGTATTTAGTGTACGCATCAACCATTTTTGTTTAAAAATAAATTTAAAACACACTTATTTTAGGTAGTTCAAAAAGTTTAGAAAAAGTCCTCTTCGGAAGACACCGGTAGGAGTGTCGAAACGTCGATCAAGTTTATGTACATACGGTTCACCCGAAAAATCAAGAAAGAATGTCCATCGCACACTGTGCAAATCTTCAACATGGACCTACAACCGTATCGTTGGGGTAATGACAAATTCGCAGTCTGGGGTAAGGGTAAAATTATTTCTGTTACCTGTTACCCTTCCAAGAGACGGACAAGAGATGTTTAGTATAAAAAGAGAAGAATTTCATATGGAGAGGTACCCACCTAATAATATATTGGTAACATCTCTAAGAGATACACATATTGATGATTGTGTGACTACCGGATAAGGTTAAAGAATGCGACTAGTGTGCACCGGGCAAGTACCTACCTCCGAGCTGGAGGCCACAGTAGCAACGAACAAATTGTTATGGACCACTCCACAATATGAACTTGAAGATGTTCTAATATTAATAGTTGGACACGCGACACCAGAGGGCCTGGTACAGAAATTAATGAATCGTACACTTTTTCTTTTCTTCTTCTTATCAGCCCCTTTCCCTCCACTGCTGGATATAGGCCTCTTCCTGTGTCTTCCACAATTCTCTGTTTTGGGCGCTTAATTGTCTCCACCCATGTCCCACCGACTCGATGATGTCATCGGCCCATCTCCTTTGTGGTCTCCCTACACTTCATTTACTTTCGTAGGGTCTCCAGCTCAGTATTCTGGGGGTCCATCCGCCATCCTTCTGCCTTGCCACAAGACTCGCCCACTGCCATTTCAGTGTCCCTACTCTCTCCGCAAGGACTGAGACCCTTGACCGTCGTCTTATGTCTTCATTTCTTATCTGGTCTCTCAAGGATACGCCTATCATTCGTCTCTCCATTGCTCGTTGAGCGCATTTCAGTTTGTGGACACTTCTGGCAGTGAGCGACATGACGTACATTATGTATGACGAATTGCATGAATGTGACGGTAGCAATAAGTGTGTGTAAGGACATGAAAGTCTGACGATCTGTTCTCTCTGTCTACCCTGCAAGGGACGTGTCGTAGTAGGGGATGAAATAGAACAGAACTCAATTCACTTTATTAATCAAATTTTGTTCATATTTTGGTGCGTACTGGGTGACTATTATTGACCGTTATTTTATGAAGCCAGGATGTTGTGACATTCGCGGCTACAGCAGCCACTGGGAGAAGTAGCATCGCTCTCCAATCCGTCATTGTGAAGCCAGCAGCAGGTTAGCGAACTATTGCCCTTTTAGACCTGACAACGACATATCTGTATCGGACAGAATGCGTACCTCCATACCTATACCTGTATGAACATATTATACTTATAGTAAAGTTACTTAGTACTCACATGCACAGGTAGATGGCGACAAGCGGATTCTAGCTGTATTATTATATGCAACTTTATTGTCATAATAAGAACTGAAATTTACGCACAGGAATTCTCAACTCTTCACGGCTTATGATGATCTCTTTTAGGGTTGATGATGATGTGGTTACAATCATGTAGATTGGTTTGTACCAAGCATTTTAGTTCTTTCTCTCCACGCCATCCTGTCACTCGCCAATCTCTTCACTTCCGTGTAGGTGCTACAGAGCACGCCCTCAATAATCTGGTCCATATAACTGCTACTTGGGCGACCTCTCACATAACTGCCCTCAACCATTCCTTCTGCTATGGTGATGAGCAGGCCGGGGTGCCTGATGTTATGGTCTAATTACTGTTGGGTTATTTTGTCCTTAGTTAGACCTATGAAACAAGAAAAAACACCAAATCATACCTGAAGAGTGTGGATGCAGTAATAAAGGGATGGAGGAAGCCTATGTGTTCCGAAGGGAACGGTTAAAGATAAGATCTACAGAATAATACCACAAGAAAACAGAACTTTCGGAAGAAATACGTTTCTATATCCTATTATATCCCCACACGACGCGTCCCTTTCAGGGTAGGCAGAGAGAACTGAATGCCAAATATCTCTATTCTCACACGCTTCTTGCTTCCGTCACATTCGTGCAGTTCGTTACACATCTCTACAACTAATTTTACTCAAAGCCCATCCGTCCTTGAGCATATTTAGTTCGTACCTAATCTAACTATACTATAGATTCCTAAAGGTTCTCTTACGCGGGGAATTTTTCGAGAAATAATTTCTCGGCAACTCGTATTGCCCCAACTGGAGCAATTAATTGCGCAATTATTTCGGCGTTATTTCACACTTTCAATAGTTGCCCAACTAATTTTGGTAAGAGTTGCTCATGTAAGCGAACCTTTTTATATATTTGAAATCGTTGTTTACATTGATGTTAAATAAAACATCAAAACTTATGTTGTTCACACGAAGTAAAAATCTTTATCTATCTATTTATTTTAATGTATTATTAGGTATGATTATTGTTTCATAGTAGAGATTGCTGTTCATTCGTGGCTGAGTGGTTGTTTTGTAGGTTCTATTACACGCCTCCTCTTTCAACTAATGGCTTCGGGTTCAGGTCGTGCGCGTGTCTCTTACATGAAATATAAAGTCAGTAAATGTATTTCTATCTAGACTAGGTACATGCAATATCTATAAACGTATATGTACCTATTTCTATTTCTAGATGTACCTTAGATAGGTATACGTTCATGGGTGTCGCCAGCCTCGGAGTTAGGGGGGGAGCGACAAAAATTAAAAAAAAAATGATATAGCATAATAATGTGTAAATAGCGCCGCAGGCGACATTTTTTTGTGAGACAGTAAAAAAGGTCGTGAAGTAGTTTGTTTATTTGAAAATGTATATTATAATACCTTGCACAATTATATGTATGAAAAAGTTTTTTACAAAAGTTATAAAATATAGCAACGCAGGAATTTTTTTTTGAAACTAATGGATATGAATGAATGAGTGAAATTTTATTTTTCCAGATATGTACATACAACTTACAAAAAGAATTAATTTTGATATACACATAAATAAATCAAAAAATGCCGTGTGGCACCAGTCGCTCAACTATCTGGAAATATTTTACTGCCTCACTAGACCGGAGTCTGTTCTAAGACAGTAGACGCCAAATCTATTTGTGACGGAAGTATAATGTTGCAACAGTAATCGTTAAAATCTATTTCACTGGACCTATTCATACTAATTTTAGAAAATAATGATATGATGAGAAAATTTGTTGTAGTAATGTGATTTTTTGTGAGGTTTAACCAATTATGTAGTATGAAAAAATAAATACATATTCCAATCTCTAGGGGGGTGGCAGCTGCTCCCCCTGCCCCCCCTTACGACGCCCATGTATATGTTATGAGCAATGTAATATAGCCGCCATGACCTCAAACGTTGCGGACGTCTCAAGGAATCTGTATCATTTTTGTACGTACCTCCTGTAGTGATTACAGGGTGGCTCAAAAAATCTGACCAGTTATTATTTTATGTCAGTCTGCTCGCAACTTGGTGTATGAGAGTGGAAATAGTGAAATTCATTTGATTAGAATCATCACAGATGCCCAAATCGCGGATCAAGGGAAGGCGCTATTGTGATTTTGAAAATTTACAATCTCAAAAATGTACGTAATGAATTTTGACTTGTGGGTTCTTGCATATTTTATTAATATGTTGCCCGTAGCCTGGACTAAAGCTTTGCTACGTACGTCTGGTCTGTCATGTACTGCCGCTTTGTATTGTCAATCTCATAATTTAGCCGACCAAATCTGAAAAAAAAATGCTTTAGTTGCTGTTAAATTTTGTTTTGTTTGACAATTTATTGTTACTCCTACACTTACCAATTTTTTATTCAAAAACGATTGTTGAAATAGCTGATGTGCTGTGTGTGTGTGTGTCGATTCGGCGATGTTTCTCAATCCCTTCCCTATGGAATTTCTTCCCTTCTGTCCTATACTGTGAGTCGCTATCTGTCCAACTCCTCTCCCTTTTTGTTATGTTTCCCTGTCAATTACTTGTGTGCATTATTTGTTTACGATAGTGAAACAAAAACCACTAGTGCATTGCCATTATTTATCTTATTTCTCACCTTTTCAAATGTGGCAGTTTATTTTAACCCACGGTCTACTGGTAGTCTTATAGAGGCGGGTTGGCCGGTTGCCTACGGCTACCGGGTCCATCTATTATTAAGTAGGTACCCACCACCTACCATACATATTATATATCTATATTATACTCATATTATAAAACAGTGGTATATCGTATATACCTACGTATACTATGTACATCCTAGAATCATTATTTAGTGTATAGATATCGAAGAGGTTATGTGGTATTGTATCTATATACCTACATACCTGTATATAACAATAATTATATTATATCGTCATGTTATATTAGGTATTTGGAATGTGAACTGTAATATTGATAGATTGTTTCTGAATAAAAATATTTACAGCTACTGTTTTATTTCGTACTACCAAAAAAATTGACATAAATGTCGAATTCGTAGTTTCGGTATAGATAAAATGAATATTGACACTCCCAGTACCTGCAGGAGTATAGGCGAGGGTAGTTGGTATAGTATTTATCTACATGTTGGTATTTAAGATGACTATATGTATTTTATACCATCACATTATTATATAGATTAATTATAGTTACTGAATAAAAATATTTTATAATGTGAACAAGCTACTGTTTCTTTCGTACTAAAAAATGCAGCCCTTCTTTTTTGGGGTTTCCAATATCACACTTCCTGAAATACGCTAAAAAAATTCCTAGTGATAACATGCATTAAAATCTGCAAAACTTTTTTTAGAAAGAGTTATTTGTCCTGAAAAAACCAAAAATCTTCTATTTCTAAGATTTAGTCATGCGATTTTTTAGTTATTTCGAACCTTAAAGACGTGGGAAATGATTTTGGTATACCTGCTCAATAGGCATTCCCGAATTAATCAACACAAAAGTTAAAAGTTGCACCCAAAACGGTCAGAAAATATTTCGTTGCGCATTAATTTTTTTTCTTCTCCTCCGCACCATATCCCATTACCATTTCGCCGACTCGGGTCTTCTCTCTCCATATTTTGCCCCATTCGAAGCAGTCTTCTGGAGTAAGCTCCAGGTGTTCCATGTCCTCTCTGATGGTCTCCGCAAGGCACTTCTTCGGACCTCCTCTTTTCCTTGGTCCTTTCACTGACCAGTCTGTTGCCCTCCTCAAAGCGGAATCCTTGTCCCATTCCTCTGTACATGTCCATACTGCCGGGGTCGGCCTCTCGCGCTTTTAGATTTTTTCGTTGTACCTCAATAAAAATCGTTATTGAAATTGGGCTATCTGACTTAGCAAAATAATTATTCAGAATGGTATCTCCTCAGTAGTAAATGCGTAGCGTTATGTAGATTTTATGGAAAATTTATACTTTAATCTAGATTTCACTACAATGCAGCTTAAAGCACAGTACTGGGAACTAAAATAACCTTCCGCACTGTACTTTCAATGAGCTTTTCTCTTAGTTTTGTCACAGTGTCTGTGTTCTAATAGTCAAGCTAAAATATGTCAGCTTTTTTAGGAATAGTTTTGATATAGATATGTACATTAAAATCACATGCTATTTTTTACCACAGTTTCATTTAACTTAATTTGTCATTGTTGTTATCTGTGCCTCCATTTTCCTCTTTGAATTTTAATTACTTCTCAATTTCCCACCACCTTGAAATTTTGCATCCATATTTGCTTTAGGTGACAGTTTAATATTTTAGTAAGTACTGTTTTATCATAAACTCGTTTCAATTGGTAAATTTTAAATATGTGTATCTTACCTATTCTAATTTTTATATGCAGAAATATGAGTGTTTCCTGAAAAAAAAAACGTTAACTTATTAATAAACTATAGGAGAATCAGTTCGATCGAGTCCAAAAATCGGTCAAGGACCATCATAAATACCTATCTGAAAACATTAAAGAATGAAAAATATCACGGAGTTACTGAAAAATCAAAAATAATAGATAAATTACAGAAGATTCTGGAGATACTCGTATATTAAAAACACCGGACGTATTTAAGTTTGGTGTGCAACGAAAAAAAATAGAATACATTTTACACCCATCATTTCTTTCGTGTCAAATCCAGTAGTAGGTACATTCTGTGAGACCAAAAACATTTATGGCTAACTGTGGCAAACACAATAGTATTATGGCAGAAATCCTTATACGGACTATCAAGATGGATGGTTTATAATATTATTATGAGAAGTCTTACAGGTTGCCATAACAATGACTTACTATCTCCGTAGACCGTGGAGTCGACTATTTCGGGAAACTATTCTTCCATATAAGTCTTAGGCTAAGTCTAAACTTTCCTTGGAAGAAATGGTTATCTGACTGAACTGTATCTATACCTACCATTTTGCCTTTTGGCACACTATAATTGTCTTGTTTTTGTAACTATGCATTTTTTCTGGCCAATAAATATTTATTTATTTATTTATTGTATTGAATGTACAAATTAAGAGTACGCGTACTGAGATTTCAAAAATTTCTAAAAACGGGAGACTTTAGATCTCGACAACCGTTACTTAATATGTTTTGGAAAAAAATGAGTTGATACATTGACCCTTTATCTAGGGAATAACCGTTAAAGTTTTTTTATCTTGTACAAATTTCTCACAAAAAAAAATGTGAATAACACCTCTGATCTTTTTTCCGAAAGACGAAAACTCGTTTCACGAATTTTGCGGGAAAAAATTGTAATGATAATATGCATTAAAATCTAGTGAATGATCGTAAAAGTTTTTTGGATGAAGCAAAATTATTCACAAAAAATGTTAAAAAAAAAAACGCTATTTTAACATGTTATTATGCGACTGTTTATGGGATTTTGAACCTTATAGTGGTACGGGAAATGACCGTGACATCATATATATATAGTTGGGTCCCCAGCTTTACCTATATATTTGTCATCAAGTGATTTCTTTTCGATTTCACGTATGTTTTACTTGTTATAAAATTGTCAACACACGTTATACTTACAAGATACAGATAATGTTACATTGGTACCAACCTAAGCATTATATTGTATTTCTGCATGAGCAATAAGAAAGTATAGCAACACAACAGATAGTTGGTAGGTATGCCTACCTACAATGCGGTGTGACCTCGCACTGGTTATGAACCGCGTTCCCTCACGTTCGGTAACCGCGAAACTATCCACTCAACCACTATTACAATATACGAAACATATACCTACGTACTTTTTGTTATTAAATTCACAATTTTTTTTGTACCTATGTCATGATTTTCTAAAAGGCAAAAAACATTAAAATTGTGAGTACCTATCTAACAAAGATATTAGATCAAACATTTTCATAGAATAAATTCAATACACAAAAAGACATTTGAAATATATTCGTATGGGTGAAAGAAGAGGTGTTAGGAAACGGGGCCGAGGGTAATCTGGACCGACGATGTCGACCAGGTTCTCAAGGATGGACTCGTTTTGAGTACGATAAATCGGAGAGCGTGTACAATTTAGGATGTCTCGTCAATGTAGGGAAAATTTATTTTTTGAATATCGAAACACAGGAGGTGTAAAAATTTGGGCATTAACAAATGGTTTCAGACTGCATATTTAGTTTTTAATTTTGAGACTACTTTTAGACCTCTACCAGGCCCTATAGAGATGAAAATTTGTTCCTGATAAATTATTTTGCAAAAACTAGAATGAATGTGAACAAGTTGAGATGGTTGAGACATGTAGAGAGAATGAACGATGAGAGGATTTCGAAGAAAATACACTTGGTAGAAAGAAGAGGTGTAAGGAAGCGCGGCCGTCTAAGAACCACATGGTTTGACCATGTAGACCAGATTCTCAAGGACGTGTCTTGAGTAAAAGGAATCGTAGATTCATCATCATCATGTCAGCCCCCCTGCATCCATTGTCGAACATAGGCCTCCCCCATTGATTTCCACAGCTCCATATCCTGGGCACACCGCATCCAACCGCCTCCCGCAACTCGCCTTACATCGTCCGACCACCGTGCTTGAGGCCTACCAACACTTCTTCTGACTGTTCTAGGTCGCCACTCCAATCGTAGATTGTGTATGGCGAATTGTATGAATGTGAGGTAATCAAGAAGCATGCTGATGTGTAAGGATTTCCGGCGACCTGTTCTCTCCGCCTACCCCAATGGGATGCGGCGTGAGGGGATAGAATTCAATAGATGGTGATAGTATTACGATGATATGGCTGTATATAGACTTCATTTTGTTACGCAAGGATCCTATGGTGTTCAAATGTCAGGCATCCGTCTGACCACAAACGGTTGATAGGTAAGCAGGCACCTAAGTATATTATTTAATACTATTTAATGCTATATTCTTGTCTCTCTCCTAGTGCTAAGACTAAGAGTATGTAAGTAGAACTGAACAGTAGCGCGGTGGTGTAATGTGTAATGCGATTGCATACCGATTCGGAATAGTGCGGTCAGAGTTGATTTCTCTCGCCAGGCCATTATAATCTATAATGTATTGATTATTACTAAGTATATACTATGGTAGCATTATTTTACTTATTATATGGACCAGTATATAATATCGATTCTGCTATTTAATAATAACTATCTGTATCACCAGATGTAAGCAACAAATTGACTCATTTTTATTTTCTTAATTTTAATACTTCCAGAATTAAACATTTTTTTTAATTACTAAAAAAGTCCAGTGCAGTTGTACTATTTCTCGATATATATTAGCATGTAGTCCAGTGCAGTTGTACTTTTTCTCGATGGAAAGCTGTGGGGTAGTCTGGATTTCTTTTATTCTATAGTTGTTGAAGGTTTTCACGATGATTCATTTGTTTTTCGGGCTTATCGTGTAGTGATATTCATTCTATACGTTTTTTGGGGTGCTGAATCCGAATCCTAGGTTTGCTAACAAAATTCAGTGACGAGAACATAGCGAAAGATTAATTAAATGGCAAAAAATATTATTTTCTGACGTTATTAGAACTCGAAAACTATAAATTTATTTTAGGTTAGGTATCTTTTTATGCAAAATGAAAGTACGTAAAATTTTCTACACATTTTGGAGAAGTATAGATAAAAGTATTTTTCTCTAAAATGAAAAGAAACGGAGCTGTCAAGCTCCAAAAACTTGCCAAATTTTCTTGTTATTTTAAATACTCGTAGTTACAATCGAAAATGTATGGAGAAAGTTCACCTTTTAACAATTATTATTCTTCAAATTTATGAGACATGTTTAACCTCGTTGGTATAAAGAGGCTCCGTCTTTGACAAGATTTTGAACTCATTCGCTTCAACATTTTGCACACCTACACACCTATCACAAATTACCCCACATTGAGAAAACTGTATACGGTCTAGTTCGATAGAAAGCACACAAACCAAATGTTACCAACTGTTTTTCTATACAACAAGATACAAACATACTTACACAATATTTTCTAACCCATGCTCATATGTATGTATGTGTGTGTATGTGTATAAGTATGTATTTGTGATCAGTCTGAGGTTAGCTTCTGTATCCAATAAGATTACTATTGAATCCATCTAATGGGTTATGGGTAACATAAAGTGTAATGACAATACATGGATTGCTACTGATCCTACTAATGCTTTAAAGTATACCCCCATATCTTCAACATGTTTATGAGCTCCTGGTAATTGATTTCTGAAGTAATAATCATTAAATCTCCTATTTATGCAAAAAAAATATGTAAGAACCAGGTTTACCTATACTACTCCGTATAAAAAAATAATTAATTAAAATTTACCAATTCAATTTTAAAGTTTATGATAAAAAAGGATGGGCGCGTTTTGAGTACAAGGAATCGGAGAGCGTGTATGACAAACTGTATGAGTGTGACGGAAGCTAGGAGTGTGTGTAAGGATAGGGCTGTCTGGCGCTCTGTCCTCTCTGCCCACCCTGCAAGGGACGTGCGTGAGGGTATAGATAGATAGATAGATGATAAACAAAGTACCTGCTACGTATAATTTAAACTGTCACCTGAAGCAAATATGTGTGCATAATTTCAGGGTTATTAAAATTTGAAAATGAATATGTAGATCTCCTGAATAGCTGTTTTACCCCTGAAGGGGTAATTCCCTCAGGCTGAGGACCCAGGGTTTACAGCACTACAGCACATTATGCGTTAACTATTTCACAAGATCGAAACATTAAATCAATGGTGTTCATTTGTTTGTCTGATAACACACAGTGGGAATTTAATTATAGGTCTGTAATAAAAACTAAATAATAGATGTAGGCATAAACTAATGGTGAATGATAATAATTTATGTAAGTTGTGGACACTTCTAATTGGAGGGCTTTATTTATTTATTACATAATATACGGCACCAGTGTGCTTTAACAATATACTTTATAGTAAATGTTTAACACAGGGAGATCGAGAGTATAAATAATCAAGAAAAAATCTGTCAAAAAAAGAATAAAAAAATAAAAAACAGTCATCTAAATATGAATAGTCAATGATAGATGCAAATTTGTTAGAGATAAAATACTAATAATTAATTTTAAAACATCAATAATCAATAAATGGGTAGTAAATAGTTAAACCAAAATGGCAATAGAAATAGGAAACAAATAATCACTAAAAAGTAAAAGACAATAATTAAACATTAACAATAAAACAAGCAGAAACAGGGTTGACGCGTTTCTCATTTTATGTTTGTTATTGCGTATATGTGTTGTTAGCTCTCTGTCAGTGTCCCTTATACGTAAAATAAAATAAAATAAAAACAAAATATTATTCTCAAGTTATTCTACGTACTGTGAAATTAATTAAAATAGGTGTAACTTGTAAACCTCAAATAGATTCTGTAGAGAGAACGTATGTTACCACATTGACAATAAAATGGCATAATAATATTGTGGACTGTATAGTTAGTTCAGTCACTTTAGGAAATCAATGTATGGGGAAGTTGGCAAAATTAATAACAGATGGGACTCTATGCAGTATGATACCTTAGGGTGAGGTGTTTCAGAATATCAGGCGTCCCCCCCGCCACACCTGACGCGTCACCCCCCTGGCCCCCCGAATAGGTCCCCCTACGTGGTTTTCCTCTATTTATCAAAAAACTGTAACAGATAGAAGGAAAATGTTAAGGACAAAAATAGTCCTTAATAAATTCTCTACAAAATAGGTAAAGCACATTTTTTGATAGGACTAGTAATTTACCCGCAATAGCCGGTGAAAGTATCGTAATTTTTTAATAAGAACCAAATTTTTTTTATTTTACTCAAATTGCTGAAAATTCATAAGAGCTACAAGAAAATGGTCAAAGAATGAATTAATTGCTATAGTTTTAGCTATAAAATGAGCTATTATTTATTTTTGCACGGCTCATAGTTTTTGAGTTATAACATAAAATTCCAATGACAGAAGTCTTAAAAATGGAACTTTTCATACAATTTGTATTGAAATGCTGTGATATTAAAATTTAGGTTAAGCCTGTTTTTCACAAGCATGTGAAAGATAAAAAATGTATTGGAGTATGATTGGGTCTTTTTAGTATTTCAAGATATAATCCTTTCGAAGTTGAATGCACTTTTGCCAGTCATGTTTCAAAGCCATTATCCCAGTTTTCCAGAAGGATTCCTCAAGGTTAGGATATGGGTCAAAAGCATTGGCACCCGGCGATTCGAGGGTTTGTACAAGTCCTGTTCTGAAGTTAAGATGAACACTACTGATTAAAATCAGATCACTGGAATCTCTGCTATCACCTAACTAATAATTCCGCGATCTTTGAAAAATTAATCCATGTCTTTATCGACGTTCTCCAGAACTACTGCATTTTATTGCTTTCCGCTTCAAGGGTTGTGTTTGACACCTTGCTGTGCCCATTCAAAATCTGGCACTTACTTTCTAATCATGGCATATGATGGAACAGACTCCATTAATGAACCCGATATTTCTTTTATGGTTCGTGTCGGTCTATGACCTTAGATAAAATAATATTTTATCACGGATCGCAGCTGACAATTTCACATTTTCACAAAAATGTCAAACACGTTGAAATAAAAATGGTGCCAAGAGTGCCAGCGTCGTCCTATCGATCTCAAATTTTGTAAATAGCCCTAATGAAGTTTAAATTATCTATATCAATAATGAACTTAAACTGGTCTGTACATTTTTTTCTCAGGGCTACGAAGTGTTCAGCCGAACCTCGTATCTTACACAGACATACACTAAATTTTCTTCTTTAATGATCTTGACGAATCCTTCTGCAAAACTGGGATACGGCTTTGAAATATGGCTGGCAAAAGTGTATTGAACTTCTAAAGAATTATACCTTAAAATACTTACAAAATCCAGTCATACTCCAATACATTTTTTATCTTTCACATACTTGTGAAAAACAGGCGTAACCTAAATTTGAATATCACAGCATTTCAATACAAATTGTATGAAAAGTTCCATTTTTAAGACTTCTGTCATTGGAATTTTATGTTATAACTCAAAAACTATGAGCCGTGCAAAAATAAATAATAGCTCATTTTATAGCTAAAACTATAGCAATTAATTCATTCTTTGACCATTTTCTTGTAGCTCTTATGAATTTTCAGCAATTTGAGTAAAATAAAAAATTTTTGGTTCTTATTAAAAAATTACGATATTTTCACCGGCTATTGCGGGTAAATTACTAGTCCTATCAAAAAATGTGCTTTACCTATTTTGTAGAGAATTTATTAAGGACTATTTTTGTCCTTAACATTTTCCTTCTATCTTTTACAATTTTTTGATAAATAGATGAAAACCACGTAGGGGGACCTATTCGGGGGGCCAGGGGGGTGACGCGTCAGGTGTGGCGGGGGGGACGCCTGATATTCTGAAACATCCCACCCTAAGGTATCATACTGCATAGAGTCCCATCTGTTATTAATTTTGCCGACTTCGTGCTGCAAAAGGACTGAGCTAAGTGTATAGTGTCTACGTATACCATAATATGTAGTATATGGGTGGCTATTACTAAAACCATCAAGGATAATGGTTATAGGCAATAATAATATGCACGTTAAATTATCTCATCATCTTATAGGTGCGTACAAAACCGTCAAGTTGACAATATTATGTTCTAGGTCACGTTCTGTATCCGTTAAAATTCACTAGGCGATTCGCTCGATTGTTTATGGTTCTATTGTTCGCCGTTCTATCATCGGTGCGTTTCACTCGGTTGTGCGAGTCAACGTGTTCTAGGTGCACAGTTGACACGCTCGGTTGTTGCGAAAAACACCCAACAAAATTGTTGGGTGACATTCGCTCGCCATAGATAATAGAATGGTCCGCACGTGCAGTTCACTCACTCTTATTAACACGCGATATGTCTATCCCTTTCTACCAAAGAAGAGTATAGTGATATCGCTATCTCGATGTATATCTATCAACTCACTCTTATTAGTATTCTCATATCTCTATCTCTGTTTGACAATTCCAATTGGAACAATCACCCAAATGCGTTCTGCTTCGCGCGATAATCGCTCGTTCACTCGCCGAGTGAAAATTAACGGATACAGAACGGACCCCTAGAACAATTAAGGCCCTATATGCTGTCAGGGGGCTTTGGCGCCCTGAATTTTACTCAGCCAATACTAAGGGAATCGTCTTGAAAGTGAACACAGTGATAGATGAAAGTATGAACTACAGATCGGCTGTTCTATAATTACAGGATTTGGAAATTCCTTGAATAAAAAAATATTCCTAAACTACCCCTAAAATTTATGGGATCTGAAGATTTTCCATTCAGTTTTTCAGATGTAAAAGTATAATTTAGCTAAAATACTGGTAATTATAATCTTGAAAAAAAGGCTGTTTTATGATTTTTAAATTTATTCCCAGGTTTCTTTTAAAAATGTATCATTGACTTTGTCGCTTACGTTATTCTTTATGAGCACTAACATTCTCATACAAAATTTGAAAAAGTTGAAGCAATAATAGAACGATTTTTGCTCAGTGCATAAAAGCCCTCAACTCGGAGGTACCGAATATATTTTAATTTGAATAAATACTTGCGTTTTGTTTTCTTTTTGGGGTTAATTTCGCCTCAATCGAAAAACTTTTACGGTCATTCCCTAGAATAAAAAAAAAATCTTAGCGACTTTCGGAAAACGAGCTGCTGTCTTTCAGAGACAGAGATGTTTTTTACTTTTTTTTTGAGAAATATATACAAGATATAAAAAATATTTTATGATCATTCGCTAGAGGAAGGTTCAATGCATCTACCCCTTTTTTTCAAAACGTATTTAGTAAGGTTGTCGAGATCTAAGGTCTCCCCCCGTTTTTGATTTTTTTAAATGTCAATATGCATGCTCTTAAAACATTCGATCATGCGATTGTTCATGCGATTTTGAACCTGAACGTGACATCATAGTTGGGACCATAATACATTTCATGTTAATTATACGTAACTACGTACCATCTACATACGTTAAAATACTATCATATGGACGGTAGGGTAAAGGTCCTTAACTTGAAAGTTGGTGGGGTAAAGGTCCTAAACTTCAAAGTTGGTGGGGTAAAGGTCCTTAACTTCAAGGTTGGTGGGGTAAAGGTACTTTACTTCAAAGTTTTTTTTTTTAATATTTAGGTTTGATTGGTTTAATGCTCGGCTAGAATTAACAATTAATTGCAGGTACCTAATATAATGCAAGTGAATGTCAGACTATTGAGGTATGAGTGAATGTGTAACACTAGAAGTGTAATAGGAAATTTAATACCTAATTTTATTACAGACCTATAATTAAATTACTAATCCAATACCTATGTAATTTTACAACACAACTAATGCCTTTTACTTTTATTGATGGTAACTAATAGGTACTTAATCTAATTGCATGATTTTATTGTCGCTACTAGGTACCTATAATACCTGCCCGTAAAACTGATCTGGGACGTGATCTAAATTTTTTAAACTTAATCATTTCACGGATGCAAGTGGCCCAAGATCGTTTGGCATGGAAATGGATGGAAGAGGCCTACCTCCAGGAGTGGATGGCTACGGGCTGAAGAAAGAAGAAGAAGAATCATTTCATTTATCTATACCTATATGTACCTACTATACAAAGTAAAGTCTGATTTTTGTAAGTGTTCGCATAACTCCTGCATTTTACGATGGATTGCTGCGAAAATTTGGAATAACATTTGAGATAATATAGGCTGTGTCTTAAAGTCGCCGGTTTTTGGAGAAAAAGTTTTTCCTAAGAGATGCCATGATGATGAGGGGATCCAAGGGATGCGTGGGGTCATGTATGTATCACATGAAAGGGCGTCGGAAAAGAAGTTCAGATCTTAAGTCACATTTTGTCCAGCTCATCAAGCCTGTAAAGTATGCCGGGTTGTTTTGTCAAATTTGCCGTTGCGAAGCACGGGTAACTCAGCTAGTTAGGTATACATAAACAACAGATTGAAAAGATTTTTCCTTTGCATTTTCCAAAAACACCACCGGGTAGTAACCCTTATTACCCTAAGGTACCCGCCCTGATGCTCATCACCGTAGCAGAAGGAATGGTAGAGGGCAGTAATGTGAAATGTCGCCCAAGAAGCAGTTACATGGACCAGATTATTAAGAGATCCTCTATCTCTCAGGATGACACCCAGCATGGCTCTTTCCATGGATTTTTGGGAAACCCTTATTTTTTCGGTGCTCTGTTTGGTCAGTGTCACTGTTTGTATAGGCCCTATGTTGCAACTGGTAATATGCAGATATAGAAGCTTCAAAATGAGTTCAGTACGCCTTGGGCACTTGCACAGTATCTGCACCAAAGATTTTGACTTTATTTGAATAATTATAAAAGATTAATAAAGATGTTAGTTAGATATATTGCATGGACATCGCCAGCCTCGGAGCTAACGGGGGCAAGAAAACTTAAAAAAATTGATGTAACATAAAAAACGCGTAAATAGCACTGCAGACAATTTTTTTGTGAGACGTACCTATTGAAGAAAGTTGTGATGTGGTTTTTTTATTTGAAAATGTATACTATAATAACTACTTTACACAACAATATGTATGAAAAATGATTTATATAAAAGAGTAGTAAAAAATAGCGCCACAGGGAATTTTTTTATGAAAATGTTAGATTTTCATACTAATTTAAGAAAATTTATGATATGATGAAAAAATGTGGCCCCCATGTTAGCAGCTGCCCCCCTGCCCCTTATTGGCGACGTCCATGATATATTATATTATAGATAGATATTTTGTATTTTATTATTTTTGGTGTCGATAGACGGACGGACGTGAGAACGGAAATGAGTGAGTGATCACAAGAAGATATCGGCTCTTATTGTATCAGTGTATATCAATCAGATCACCATTAGGTATATTGCAATGTAATCATAATAATATTGTATTGAGATTTGAGCCACATTCAGATAATGTAAGGAAATGGAAATGTGTTACTTAAGTTGGTACCAGTGACGAACGGTTTTAAGAACCCATCGAGTTAACTTTTCTAACGATTCCCATCGAGTTAAGTTTTCTAACGATTCCTATCGAGTTAACTTTTCTAACGATTCCCATCGGGTTAACTTTTCTAACGATTCCCATCGGGTTAACTTTTCTCACGATTCCCATCGAGTTAACATTTCTAACGATTCCCATCGAGTTAACTTTTCTGACGATTCCCATCGAGTTAACTTTTCTAACGATTCCCATCGAGTTAACATTTCTAACGATTCCCATCGGGTTAACTTTTCTAACGATTCCCATCGGGTTAACTTTTCTAACGATTCCCATCGGGTTAACTTTTCTAACGATTCCCATCGGGTTAACATTTCTAATGATTCCCATCGAGTTAACTTTTCTAACGATTCCTATCGAGTTAACTTTTCTAACGATTCCCATCGAGTTAACATTTCTAACGATTCCCATCGGGTTAACTTTTCTAACGATTCCCATCGGGTTAACTTTTCTAACGATTCCCATCGGGTTAACTTTTCTAACGATTCCCATCGAGTTAACTTTTGGAAAAAATGCATGATGGGTGTAATAGTGTCTAATTGATTTGTTGGTTTATTGGTTATAAATCATCCGTAGGCCTTATTTAATTAAGGCACTTGAAATCGTCAGGTTTACCTTATTGAACAAAATTTATACATTGCAAACTTATAAACCGTTACAGCAAGAAAAGAATAAAAACAAAAATTACACGGTGACAGTGGCGGATCCAGGATTCAATTTTGGGGGGGCTGAATGTCGTCACATGGTAAAAAGTACTGTCACTCAACGTTTTGGGGGGACTAAGGGGCTGAAACCCCTAGATTTGTTGTATATAAAGTACTGTCACTCATGGTTTTGTGAGGGGGGGCTTCAGCCCCCTAGCCTTCCCTGGATCCGCTAGTGCATGGTGACAAAACAAGATTATAAAAAGGTGTGAATCTGACGTAATCCCATTAGAAATGTTAGCCCCGGCTTCCCCTCTACAGAAATCCACCCTTCGCTACTGGTACCTCTACCTATACACCTAACCCAAATATGTCTGAAATTAATGTTCTTTGATTGTGATATGCCTTCCAACAAACTGCGAATAGCTCAAAGAAAAATGGAGAGAATAATGTTGGGCATTAAACTGCAAGACAGAAAGAGGAATGACTGGATACGCAGCCAGACTAAAGTGACTGATGTGGTTGAGAGGATAGCGGTGTAGAAGTGGAGATGGGCGGGGCACATTGCAAGAATGCAAGACAACAGATGGACGACGAGACTGCTGGAGTGGAGACCATGGGGCGATAAAAGACCACAAGGGCGACCACCTACCAGATGGATGGACGACATTAAGAGGTTTGCCGAAACCCAGTGGATGGGAATCGCATAGTAGCGGGAGAAGTGGAGGAGGAGAGGGGAGGCCTAGATGTCCTGCAGTGGGAAAACGCGGGCTGATGATTGGGAGTGCTGGGACATTGGTATATAGTTATTAAAGTACGTAGAGAAAAATGTGGACGCAGACAGATATAACGACTGATAAAATTAAATAAGAGTCCCAGAAAGAATACTGTGTTTTCGTAAGAGAACCGTCCAAGGGTCACGTATCTCAACCATGTCGACCAGATTGCCAAAGATGGAAGAGTTTTAAATAAAATGAACGTGTGTAATGTGACTGAAGTAATAAGTGCGTGTTATGAAAGTCTGGCATTTGGTTCTCTATGCCTACCCCGCAGGGGTCGTGACGTCAAGGGATGGCATAGAATATGGATGATATAATATTTCTTTTGTTAAAAGCAATGTTTTAAAATTCACAGGTGAAAAACAATATTTCAGTACAAAACATTCGAGTACCGAACCTTTGATCTCGCAAACTATAAAAATCATATAACATACGTTAACTCTTTCACTCTTATACTAAAAGAAAGAGAAGGCAACAACACGTCCTTGTCCCGACAATACAAAGACTTATTGCTTTCATTCAGTTATGTGGAAAATCAACTCAAATACAAGACATACTTTTGTTGTTTTGTTTCGTTTCAATGTAATGTGTATCTCTTTCTAATGCATGTAATTTTAATTAGTACGTACGTCGCAGCCGTATAGATAAATTCGACTACTTTATTTTTGCCCTAAAGTCGTCACCTTCGTGATCGAACGGGTCACAATGTGATAAAAAATACGATCGGGACCATCGAGAACTTATATACAGGCCTTGTCCAAGTGACATTATTGTTTCTTGTTTTTTTTTGGGTGAACCGTGTGTAGATGAACTTAGAAGAAAACATCAGTATGAGTGTCTAAACGTCGATCATGTTAATCTACACACGGTTAACCCGAAAAAACCAAGAAATAATGTCAATCAGAGGTGGTCGGTAGCCTGGTTGGTAACGAGCTCGACTGTTTATCCAGTGGGCGCAGGTTTAATCCCCGACTTACTCCACTTCACAACACAAGATTTTCAAGCTTTCTGTGAAGTGTACAAATATGTATTTGGGTTTATTTCGATAAACCCAGATTCATTAAAAAAAATCGCGCACCGGGAAAACCTTCAACATTTACTGGCAAGCTAGGAACACGATTTATGGTGAAATAAATTAAATAGTTTGCCCGACTAGCGAAATGTGTACAAAGGTTCTCATATGCTGACGCCACACCCTTTCCGAGCGTCCACAAGTTTGGTGTTAATGAGTAAAAAGGCGTGTGGATGGGGCATTTGTCTTGGTACGTGTACGTAACCAACCGTTACGCTTTTTTACTCATGAGCACAAAAATTCTCGAGCGCGTGGATGAGACACGGGCAATTTTTCGAGTAATAATTGCTCGGCAACTCATAGGCGCAATTAATTGCCCAATTATTTCGGCAATAGTTGCTGAAATAAGCGAACCTTCAAAAAATATATAATTGGTATGATGTTGTGACTAGAATGAACCAGTTGAGATGGTTGGGACATGTAGAGAGGATTAATGATGAAAGAATATAACAAAGAAAATGTACCCGGGAAAAAAGAAGAGGTGTAAGAAAGTGCGGCCGTCCGAGAAGCACATGGTTTAACCATGGCGAAGACCATATTCGCAAGGACGAACGTGCTCTGACTAAAAGGAATCGTAGAGTGTGCAGTATGACAAATTGTATGGATGTGACGGGAGCAAGAAGTGTGTGTAAAGGAAAGTCTGGCGATCTGTTCTCATTGCCTACCCTGCATATGATGCGGCGTGAAGAGATATAATAGAATATAATTATTTTTTTAATTACGATTTATGGTGGACCTCCGCCATATTGTTTCAGTGTCAGGGCTTCAATTCACGAAGGCTTCGAATGTGATAAAAAATCCAATCAACATTCCTTCTCTTTCACGCACACACCTTTAATAGTATGCGCGAAAGGGACGAAGCATAAAAATAGGAGAGATATTTATCGATACAAATGTTATTGGAAATTCGTCGGAAGTTCACCACAAAAAAAAACTAAGTTGTTTTGTTGTTTGTCTCACTCGCTCTTGCACGATTTTTCATTTGATTGAAGCCTGCACAAGGTAATAAACGGAGCATTGTATTCCGCGTGGTTTTTTACAAAAAAGTACCCACCAATAGTACCGCAACAATAGTTTCTAGTTTTAATGATTTTAACCTTTTGATGATTGTCTATAATTTTGTATGATATTTTCTTGTGGCGTGTGTATGATTAAGGTCACCGTTTGCTCTCGTCACCTTTGTATCCGATGCTGTTATCTATTTAGTGTTTCCGTCTCCCTCTCGCAATTGTATCTCCCAATATATTTCATATTAGATTTAATCATCTCCCCTCTCTTTTCATTAAGAAGTTCCTATAGTTTTCAAGATATAGTATGAAACAAATTTGATAGAATTTCATACTAGCCGTCCATCGAGTTCTTTTTTTGAAAACTGTTCTATTAGTTAAATTTAAATTTGTAAGTCGGAAGAGATAGCAGCATTGCAATTTGCTCGCCCTAGTGATCAAATTGTATGATATCTTGTGTACATTTTTTAACATAGTGTTAAAAAAATATAGTCTATCAAGAAAGACATGGATTTCCATGAGGGCGCTCTATGTCTTCTGGCAACTATAGCATAGAATAAATAAAATTATAAAAAAAATAGTTGTCAGAGCATTTGTCTACTAGGAGTACTAGGTATGGAAAAGAAAAGAAAAAAGTTAGAATATACCATTTTTTTTCTACGTTTTACAAAAAAAATAATAAAAAAAATTGCTCGTTTGTAAATGTTTCTACAAGCTGTCAGTGGTGTATATTAGCGAAATATTAATTATCATTTTTTTTTGTTGAAAAGTTTGCGATATACTTACTTACATAATGCTTACATATTTTCGAAAAACCCTTGAATATGTTATATCACGATGTTGTAGTACGTATCTATCTAGTAGTAGAGTTTGTGTATGTGTTTTTTAGGAAATTCAAACTCCTTGCTTTTTTGGCACATCCGCATCTGCATCTGACATCCGCGGATGTGAGAATCAAATATTTGCATCCGCGGATGTCCAAAAAATGACATCTGCAACATCCCTGATTCCGATCAATTAAGTCTTTTATTTTTATTATTATTTTGTTCTCTATAGGTAGGTACCTATATTCGAATGAACAAATAACCAATGATTTTCATACTAATACGTTTTCTTTAAATACACTTTTTTAAAGAATGTTTAATTGAACTTATTTGTCTATTTATTTGTTTTGAGTAAGAGAAATCGGAGAGCGTGTATTACAAACTGCATGAATGTGATGGAAATGGAAGCAAGGAGTGTGTTTAACCATAAGGTGGTCTGGCGTTCTGTTCTCTCTGCCTACCCGCAAGAGACGCGGCGTGAGAGGATAGATAGATATTTATTTATTTATTGCATATCTTTTATTAGTTTGTTTATTTTCAGATATTTGTTATGTTCAATACAGACCTACATGTTGACTACGAATCAACAAGTATAAATACAGTAAATAAAGACATCTTCATTAGCCTTAAATAATCAAGAGTTATAAAACAAGACCATTGTAGCGTGCTAAAAGGCGTACTTATTCCAAAAGTAATATCTTACAGTCAACTATTATAGACTGATAAGTGCTTTTTGCAGGACACTCGAAATTTCGCATCTACTACGCAAATTTTGACCCTTATTTACTAAATAGTTGATTACAAAATATATTGTACTACTTATTAAAAAGATATGCGAATCCTTGATAGGAGAAGAATCTGATCTATCGAAAATCTTGTATCATTGTAACACATCGAACATCGCAATCATTATTACCTTTAATAAAATCGAGTATCGGAAAACGCAATTTCTCTAAAAATACATTTTAGTCAATATTATGTCTGTAAACATTTTGTCGTGGGGACATTTTGTCGTAGGGACATTTTGTCGGGAGACATTTTGTCTGTTAACATTTTGTCTTGTAAACATTTTGTCGGGTAAACATTTTGTCGGGAGACATTTTGTCTGTGGACATTTTGTCGTGTGAACATTTTGTCCGGAGACATTATGTCGGGAGACATTTTGTCTGTAGACCATATGTCGTGTCACCGCCCAGGATAGGGATCTGTGCAAATTCAAAGGGGAGTCCTATGTTCAGCATTGGAATTAAAACTGCTGATAAAGAAGAAGAAGGGCGAGTTAATCGCGAGTTGAGTGTTGATCTCTGCCAGATAACCCAGTTTTTAATTTTAAAATAATATCACCAATAGTTTAAAAAAAAAACATCACTTGATGTCCAAAAAAAGGGGGTTGAACGTACAGGACACCGTGTAAGAGGCCTTAAGTGCAAGTACCTACCAGGGTCTCAGCATCTCAAAGATGCAATTTTTTTATCAACCTGTAGCTTTCTCAAGTATTTTATTTTGTACAATGGACAGGTGATAATACTAGTAACACTGGTTTATCAACTACCCATCTCGCTCGCACTCCATACAACTCACTACGAGAGCGACAGAGACAAATATAATTATTAGGTACGCGAAGTATCGGGAGCAACAATTATTATTACAAATAATAATCAAAGCATCCATCTCGCTCTTACCAATAAGATCTACGTATTTGTGAATGAAACAGATATATAAATAAAAACACCTGTGGACAATGATCTATTACTTTTTTGTCTCGTTCTTGCGCCCAGTCTTACACGTGTGTGAATGAGAGGGGTGATTTTGATCCGATTTTGACTGTAAACGGGAGCATTTTATGTCTGTCCCTCTCTAACCTATCGATTAAGGCTAGGGACTCAACTATGACGTCACGGTCATTTTCCACGGAGCGGCGATAAAATATTAAAAATAACGTTTCATTAAATATTTGGTAGATAATTTCGCTTAATTTAATAAAAATTTACGGTCATTCACTAGATTTTAAAGCATATTATCACAAGGAAAAATATTTTTTTCAATGTGACTTTCGGGAAACGAATTTTTGTCATTGAAAAAAAAATTTAGAAGTATTTTTCATTACGTTTTTTGAGGAACCTATACAAGATATGAAAAATCTGTTACGGCCATTCCCTAGATTAAGGTTCAATGTATCTATATTATTTTTTGAAAAAAGCATATTTAATGAGGTTGTCGAGATATAACTCCTGAAAAATCTCATATTTTTCAATTTGTCGACTGCCTCTTGATGTAGTGATTATGGGAGACAATCGTATTAGATCACCTGTGTTCACCTTTACACGTTGCTCTCTCTCTAACTCTATGGGCGCCGTGTAGGAGTGAGCGAGATGCATTGATTCAATTCATATTTTATTTAAACAGGGGCACTTCAAGTCTCGGCAGGTTTTCTTTTCCTTGGTCATGTCACGTCCGAGAATACACTCTTGTCCGTGCGTCTAAAACTACGTAACTGATTTAAAAAGAAAATCTAACGTTCGTGTTCGAATTTAGAACTCGACGAACTGTTCAACTGTTTTCAGTGCGTAGTATAATAACTATAATAAGTATGTATTATGATTTTTGACCAATGATTCGTAGTGAAAGTCAATTTTTGGCGATGGCGAATGGTTATTAAACGCGACTAGTGAAGATGTAGCAAGTTGATATTCCTAAAATACACGTTATGAGTAAAAAACAATTGACATTCGACAATCATTTACGCAAGGCACACAATAATTTCTGGCGCATATAGGTAATTTCTAACGGCTATATACGATACCTATTGTTAAATTTACTGTTTTTTTCTTCTTTTTATTTCTTTGTTTATTTGTTCATTATTTAATGGAACAGTTAAAACCATATAATCAAATAAATCGCATCAAATTAGGTCTACTACTAAGTGAACTTATCGCAATGCTACGATTTCTTTCAGCTAACCCAGTATCAATTTATAATTCACTTTAAATGCTTCATCTTTGATATAAGAATTAGGTATTCTTGTACGTACTCAATACTTATATATTAATTTAAATAAATAATAAAATAACGGCCTTACAAAGTTGTTGGATGACCGCGGGTGCAAATGGCAGGTCGTAGGTGCCACCGTGTCCTTTCAAGGTATTTCAACATATTCCAACATGAGGCATCACAAACTCAACGAAGACTAACAAACTGTAACCTACCTGAAGCGATTGTCAAATAAGATATGTTTTCGATGAGCTAAATTAACGCGAAGGAGTATCAGGTTATGTTTTTATTGTGTTTTTAGAGAAGAATGTTTCGATCGAGTAAGAACGTTTACTCATGGACAGCTAAAGTATGACGTAACTGTTTTTTAATCGAAATTCGAAATGTAATTTAAATTAAAGTACAGACATAGGGTCATACATCGCCACAGGGTTCCCTATTCATTAAAATTTTGCCCCTACGAGGTTTATCTCATTTTTAGGAATATGGTAAGATTGGTAAGAGATGGGAGAATATGGTGAATGAGAAAAATAAATCTTTCTAAATTCTCTACAAAAAGTCCTACTTATTTGTTTCATAGGACTGGAAGTTCACCCGCAATGGCTGGTCAAAAAATCTAAATTCATTTAAAAACCGAAAAAACGAAAATCTATAAGAAGTACGAGAAAATAGCCAAATAATAAATTAATCGCTAAAGTTTTAGCTAGCTAATTTACTATTTTCATACAACTAAGTAGGTATACATACCTATAATATGGAATGAAAGTGGATGATTAAAAATCCATCAAAGTCGAGATGCATAAATGATTTCGAAATTTATGTTTGACGATTTTAGAACATAACATTTTGAATATTAAAAAACTGCAATCGACCGGTAATAAATCCGTTATCAATAATCACGATCGCGATAGTAAATAAGTGGAATTAGGAAGGTCGTTACACATCAGTCATGTTTAGTTGTGTTAGTATAGATCTATATACGTATATGTGTGTCTGTGTCTCTGTATGTGTAGAGGTGAGGCCTTCCCCCTCTCTCACCTGTTCGCCCTGCCTCCTCTCTCTCCCCCTGACCGAACATTTGACACCGCTCTTTCAGTAGCCACATTGTGCGCACTCCGACAGTACGCATGCGCGCATTACGTCATTTTCTTAAATCATTCCTTCATTATTATTGTCACTTGCGCGCGGGGTTTGTTTTTGTATACGGCGCACGTTTTTCATACATTATTATTCTTCGATCGGAATTCGATTTTTTTCCATCACGTGAGTTCACGAATACTGAAGTTTTCTAATTTGACAGTTAAGTTGTTATCTTTTGTTTTAAAAACAAATGTCACTCGATTAAAAACACAAGACAGTGCTCCGAATTCTACATAATTTAGTGTTGTGATTTTTCTTTTGAAATATTTTGTATCGACTGTGATTTTTAAGAAAGATTTTATGTGTTATATTTTGAACTTGTGAACTAAAAGTGATAATTGTCTATCCCTAAAAGGTAATATATTTTTGTATTTCAGAATTTTCAGTAATTGAACGTAATTTTTCAGTTATACCAAAACCAAAATCATCTACTATTTTTTTCTACGCACATACTCGTTCATACTAAATATCTAAGTTTTTAGTATGACATTCGCAATTTTGCACAATGTATGGAAATAAATATTTTTATTTAGGTCCTAGGTACCCTACCTGTAGGTATTAACTTTATAAGGTTAGGTATCTATCATTGAAACTTATGTTTGCCCAGTGTACAATAAATTTAGAAGCATTTTTTGGGTAAAACGATTTTGCCAAGTTATGTTTTGCTGAAAAAAAATTGATAAAAACAAATTTCTAAATTTAAAAAAAAAACTTTATTGGCCAGAGAAAACATGCATATTTACAAAAACAAGACAATTATAGTGTGCCAAAAGGCGGACTTATTGCAAAAGCAATATCTTACAGTCAACTCGAAATGTACAACCAAAAATGAACAACCTAAAATGTAGTACCTACCTAATTAAATAGATGTGGTTTGTGCTCCATTGATTAATTTTTGAGAAAAAGGCATATCTAATTACTTGATGTACATTTAAATGTACTAATTGTACTCAGGTAGCAAAAAAGGGGAAGTCCTTTTCTACAACCCAGGGTTGTAAAATTATTTTCAGGTTCAAGGACTCTAAAATTTATTTGTTACTGGAAATGAAACCATTTTCGTAAAATTGTTATTTTAAATACACTACCCAGCTTCTCTACCAGCGAGTATCTTCTTAAAATTTTGATATTGACAAGTTACTTGGTGCTCACAAAAAAAATGATAGATAATTTTGGTTTAATTACCTTTAACAAATAACTGATTAAACAAATTACTTGCATGATATTTTAATTTGATAAAATTGCACAAAAATAATCTGTCGTTTCTCAACAAAAAAAACTGTAAATTCACCATCGGGCATTTGTAGATCCTGGCAATTAGTTCTGGCAATCAACTTATAACTATGTAAATTTGACGAGTCCAAGTGCCCGAATTAGGGCCTAGGGATGATAATGAACAATAAACAATAAAAAACTACAATTGAGCATGCTTTAAAAAAAGTTTTATTTTACGATTGCGCTTATTAGGAACCTTAATCTTTATAACAGATACCAGTATGCATATTGACATTTCAAAAATTTCTAAAAACGGGAGACCTTATATCTCAACAACTGTTACTAAATATGGTTTGGAAAAAATAGGGTAGATACATTGAACCTTTATCTAGGGAATGACTCTAAAATATATTTTTTTATATCTTGTATAGATTTTTCAAAATAAATTTGTGAAAAACACCTCTGATCTTTTTTCCGAAAGACAGAAACTCGTTTCCCGAAAGTCGCAGATTTATTTTTTGTTTGTTTGGTAACACGCATTATAATCTAAGGAATTACCGTAAAAGTTTTTTAATTGAAGAGAAATTGACCACAAAAAATGGAAAAAAAACGGTATGTTTACCATTTTATCATGCGAGTGTTCATGCGATTTTGAACCCTAATGCCGTGAGAAATGTTCGTGACGTCATAGTTGGGTCGGGAGGCTTAAAACCAATAATCATCGTCCTTTTCCGAAACGTATTAGTACCTAGTACCTACTGTTTAATACAGCTTTCAAACAATGGACAAAAATTACTTACGAATTTCATTTTTTCTGAATCTCCTAATCTCAAAAAAAGATCTTTGTCTCGCCAATATTTTAATCTTTTAAAATCTCTACGAAATAATATCTTTTATACATCTTGGTCCATTAGGAAGATGTTTTCTCAGAAAACATTTCACATCTAACGGTCAAGCTTTTTTGTATTGCATTAGTCGCCAATGGGAGATGAGAAGGGGACAGATTAAGTCAAGTATAAATGCACCACCTGAGTTCTGAACAAAAAAAAAGGTTCTGAACCCTAAGTAGGAATAATAGAAATATTATTTAAGCGCCTTGGTGGTCACGTCGAGTCACCTTTTCTCAGTATTTACTGTAGTATTTGTCAACCAACATTCGACAGGTAGAATTTAAGTAGGTGGTAACAAAACAAAAAAAAAATAGTTTCAAAAAATATTAATTTACTATCTATGCATTAAGTATCTATGTATGGGGTACGCAAAACTCTATTGTATCTCTGTCCACCCACGCCACGTCCTCTGCGGGGTAGGCAGAGAGAACAGATCGCCAGACTTTCCCATCTTTACACACACTTCGTGCTTGCCATACGTTCATACAATTCGTCATACACACGCAAAACACCTTCCTACAAATTTTCTATATTTATAGAAATTATTTTTAGAAACCCTTAGTTCAAGTCAACTTATTGTAATGTGTTGTTTTTTCTTTCCACGCTATAATATTGACTTCATCTGTAGTTGTTGCTGTTGATGTTGTATGCGTCTACATTTCCCTATTCAAATTTTAATAACCTCCCAATATCCCAGAACCTTTAGGTGACAGTTTAAAATTTTGGCACCGATAAAGAGAATGTCTGTGTGCTTTTTATTCCTACACACAACAATCACTGGTTATCCGAGTATTACGAGCAGGGGGGTTCGACTCTGTTCTGTGGATTTTTACCGTATACTTCCCCATAGGGCTGCTGGAGTTGACAGAGAAGACACTACATCGGCGCTCTTTACTCTTATACTGTCGTATGGGGGGATGACAGACGTAAAAATATTATTGTACGGGATTTGCTAGATTTGATTGTTAATGACATTCTTACATATTTAAGACATTAAATAATCCAGGAATTAATTTATTTATGTCATGCTTACTTCATTGTTATTATGGACGATACAATTTTAATAAAACAAGATAATATTTACTTATATAAAATACGTTCTTGGATTTTATGTGGCAACATTTTGCTCATCGAATTTTGACAACCTGATGACGCCATTTTTCATTTTCGTTAAACAATGCGGCGGCGCGCGGCGGTGTTATTTTGTGTTATTGGTTTTAATATTGTTTTCGTATAGTTTTAACAATATTTAATGTAATACGGACATTTGTAAAGCCTGTGATAATGAACATACTATTTTGTATCTGGTGTTTGTGACGCTTTATAGTGTATTTTACTGAGGTAATACGGCTGACAAAAAGTTGTGGTAAAATCAACATTGTTACACTACAACAGTATTCCTGCAGACATTTCATCGATCCCTGTTATAGATTTTTCAAACCACTCAGTATTAAGGTATGCTCATAAGTATCTGTATTAAATTTACAGCTGTTATATTATTTGAATCATTACTGAAACGCAAATGTTTTGCTTATTTTCAGATTTGGAATATGGGCACGGGCAGCTCATTGTATCGCGATTGTCTTCATAACATATAACCTGCATTACCTGTACTTCATCAAGATCATAACATAACATTATAATATTGACATTTAAAAATAAACGTATATAAACGCAATCAATCTTTTTATTTCAATGTCCATTGTAAATAGACCATCAATGCCTATTCCAATAAAATAGTATTTTCATACGGCGCCATTTTTTCTTCGCGAATTGTGTTTCTGCCGGGATAACATCAGGGGGCGCTAACTTTTCATGTATGCACAATTTTTGTATGGAGATGCCATTCTTCTCTCGTTAGAGAGTATATATGTTCTGTGATTACGAGTACCGTGATGGCATAGTAGGTCCCTTCAAAATTAGTAATACGTGCATAATGTAATGTATGGTTTTTAAATGACGCCAAATCCACGTGATTTTCCAAACAAATTACCTACGAATATAAACATCCCCGACATATTAAGAAAAAAAATCACCCACAATCGTTTCGGACGAACGAATAATGGTGTACGTAAAACCTCACAACTCCATTTGTAAAATTGCACTACTAATGCTTCATTTCAAAAATTACTTCTAGTCCGGTAGTCATAGGTTTTAAATGTATGGGAACCTTGCAAATACATACATACTTTGGGATATTGTTTATAGATGCCCAGTGGAGCTACAATTAACTAATCCAACACAATTTCCTTGTGCTAACTCGGGGAGGGGCAAAAAACTCGTAATTTTTTTAACACTTTGTATGTTTTTCGTTTATATAATCAAAAATGGGTTTTTTGTAAACCACATGAACTAAAAAATCGTAGTGCCATAGAATTATATAATCTAAGTGTACCAAGTGCATTAAATTTTCTTTAATTTTCGCTGGTCCGCGTATTTTTTGACCCCATAATTACCGTGGTACATGATTTTAAAATGAATGCTATTTTTTTGTTATTTGTAAAGAACTGATAAAAAATTTGCTACCTTCAATTTCGCAACATATTTGCAAGTTCGGTAAAAGTCGAAATTCAGAGAAATATCACATTTCACAAACAATCACCATGAATTTTGAATGAGTAATTAAAAAAAAAACGATCAAATGCTATAAATTTGCAGTTGTGAGTTTTTGAATACGAAGTGCGGACAATAAGACAAAATGAAGAAATATGCAAGGATTGTATTTTTTGTAATACCCTATTTATTTATTTTGTCCATGCAAAGGTCCCTGGGGCCTGAGACCAAGGTCTAACTACCTGTAACGTATATTGTTTAGAAACTATTGTTAGATTTCAGTCATGCAAGGTCTAAGACCAACAGGTAGAAATGTTTTCATATTTTTGTTGGGGGTGAACCGATGTAATGATAATTTTGATTTCAATACCATCCCAACCCCTCGCGCCACATCTCTTGTGGGGTAAGTCACTGCGTTTGAAATTTGTTTAATTTTTTTATGAGAGTGTAAGCGCAAATAAGAATAACAGACTTATTGTAAGAAAAACGGAATGAATATCAAAAAATATCCACTAGAGTCACTGATAGTAGGTATTTCAAGAAATTTAAAGACTCCTGGGTTGTTCATGAATAAATAAATACTTAAATAAATTGTTATGCAGATTTTTTTATATTATTATTATAAAATGAATCTGGGATTATCGAAACAAACCCAAATACATATTTGTATACACATCACAGAAAGCTTGAAAAGCTTGTGTTGTGAAGTGTAGTAAGTCGGCATCGGGGATTGAACCCGCGCGCGTTACCAACCAGGCTATACCGACCACCTCATTACAGATTACCTACAGATTGTACTTTTGCAATTAATATGAATACAAATTTAAAAAGACTGGAAGTCCAGCATCCGCATTTCAACAATCTGGTCGTCATATTATGTCCCTTCCGTTTTATTCAGGGTCAAACAAGTGGTTTATTATAAGTAAGTAGATGTACTTACCGATTATTTGTAAAGCATTCTTCAGTAGATTTTACATAAGTTTAGTATGCATGGTACCAGAAGCCCCCAGCGTGGTCCGCACTGAATATTTATTCAAGAAGAGTATATATGTATCTGTATAAAAAAAATATTATAAAAAAAAACATTCAGACACAAACTCAAATAATTTATTTACTGCAAACTTTACAGTGCTTGTGTCCAGAAGTGCAGAATAAATCGTCGATTTGAACCCAGTTCTTCCAGTTTAGAGGTCCGCGTTCCAACCCACTATACCGACCATCTATTCCTGTCTAATTCCAAGTTATTTTTACTATTAAATTTTTAAGAGGTATACAGGTATTGTCACTAGGTAATTAGTAGGTATACTAAAATTATGTTTGATACTGTGGCCCTTGATTTATGTGGGTCTACATCTTGTGGATTCGAAAATGGAACCTAATGCTGGATTTCATCAACTTATATATCTATTCTATTCTATCTTTATTTTGCTATTATCTCTGTATGTGTGTGATATCGATATGTACGAACGAGTGCTTTTGAATGTTTGGTTTTAACCATACTTTTTTTTCATGTAAGTATTCTTTTCTTTTTTTCATTTTTCATGTTGTAATATCTGTTAACTTTATGTACCAATGACCCTGCGCAGTGCATTATTTAAAATAAATAAATATATATTATGTTAAATGACATAGACACGTTTCCATCATGACTTATCATTCAATCGGGAGGGCTTGTATATTATAACAATGATTATCAAATACATACTTCCATACTTACATGTTTTAATATAATTCAACATACATATTATAATATACTACTATATAGATAGATAGGTATAATGATTATTGGCTTCAATCATTCGCTCAGTGGTGAGTTACAGTTAAATCAACATACGGCACACGCTTCGAGACCCGACTTGGTATAAATTATACTTACCTTGCCTCTATAATAATGATGATGGTGGTAGTGATGGTGCTCATGAATCATATTTTCTTACATTATACCATAATAACTAATAATACATCAATGATGCTGCACTCTATCATTTTGTATTCTTTTCAATCGTTTATTGTTTTGCAATCGTAATTTTAGAGTTCGCCAAAATTTCATTTGAATGAAGTTTCTTAGTGTCTTTCGATCACCAAACTTTGTTCACTTTTTTAACTTGGCAACACACTTCTCAGTATTGTCATCCAAAAGAGTCTACATATTGTCATTCATGATTGATATATAAACTCATCAGCCTAATACTGGGAATCATTCACCTATCCAGATATCTTGAATATCTAAGGGTTAGGTTTAGATATACTGCTCTATATAAAATACAGACATTGTACATATTATTAAATATCAGATCAAAATAGAACAACATAATAGTACCTACATCAAACTACGGGATCCAACAGACTGTGAAAGTGCAAAATATACGTTTGTAGGTACTAATGTACCTGTCAATATTTGTTTTTGTGACTGTATCTGTTCCATGTGCATTGTGCATAGATAAATAAATAAAAAAATAATGAATTAAGGTATAATCATCATAAAAATGTATTTAAACAGATAGGCATTATATACTATATTAATAATTATAGTGCGATGTATCATTCATTTTCCCGAGTTATCGCAGGTAACACAATTAAGCAGACGCCATATACATATAATTACTCTATACAAGTTACCTACAATAATTTGACTGATAAGCGCTAGGCGACCCAGTTTCTTATCTATTTACGGCCTACAATAATATAACATATGCTGATAACACACATATATACCTGTACCTGTATATAATACATCTACATAAATATATTATGTGAGTGTATTGTGCTATTATTGCATGTGTGAATGCAAAGGCATAAGGTATGTCACATATGTATAATGTACATACAATTAGTAAACATCTATCACGCAAAATGCCTTACTCAAACTAATTACTTTAATAATCTCAATGTTTTCGACCGTCGGTACTTGGTGGAAGTCTATTTTTAAGGAAAAAATTAAAAACTACATATTTAGATTAAAATCCACATAAAAATGACTAGCTTTCGCGACTAGTGTTGGAGTTAATTCGCAATCGCCTGATGATGAGGGTGCAAATTTTGGAATACTAGTCGTGAAAGCTTAAGTCATTTTTTTTGTGGATTTTAATCTAAATATTTAGTTTTTCATTTTTTCCTTACTGCTTTCGTCTCATTCGTGCAATTTGTCATACACAGTCTTCTACTTTCGTATCATTTTACCCAAAACAAAACACGTCCGCCCTGGTGAATCTGGTCGGCATGGTTGATCTAAAAGGTCCTTAGGTACATCTTTTCTTTTGCCCAACTTCGTTGTCGCTATGCAGGACTGTGAGAGTTTACCTATTCTTGGATGCTAAAAGAGTTGGGGGTGTATTGTTTTAATTTATCCAGAGCGGCATCTACGAGTAATTATAAAATGATGATTAAAGTGTATTAAGTATTTAATTCATATTATACTGTGATTATTCATATTACTGTTTACACGTGCCAGTAATGATACCGTTGCACTCGCCTCTAATCAGATCGGTGTAAACACGTCTTCATGTTAGTTTAGGTGCAATCTTGTGTACCTATATGTTATCGGAAATGTATGAAATCCGTCATTGTTTACAATCTCTAGGATATGTACACAATGGCTAAAATCGGCAGGAAATGCAATTAATTTCATTTTGTGTGAAATGACTATAAATTAATGTAGGTAATAGGTATGTATTAAGTATGTACATTTTAAAACAGGAATCCGAAATTATGTAATTATATGTGCGACTCCAGTTTACCTGCAAAAATAGTTAGGTTCTTCGGTTTTATTAGGTACATATCTACGTATTTTCCTCGATTCTATACACTTACCAGCACCAAAAAAGTTTTTGAGTTATCAAAACATATATTCCTAAGGAAAGCATGAATAAAAGAACCTATAACAAATTTTTTCACACATTTTCTAAATTAAAATAAAAATAAAATAAAATAATCTTTATTGTACTAAAAAAATAATCGTACAATGGGCGGACTTATTGCCAAATGGCAATTTCTGCCAGCCAACCCAATTAACCAGGCATTCCTAGCATTTGTATACAGTCCTACATTTTATACATTTCAGGTAACATATACAAATGTAGATATAGGTACTGTACCCAGTTAGGTAGCATAGTGCTTATAGTTCCCACTTATAATATGACTAATTAATGTTAATTTCTGTATCTACGATTAATCAGATCTGGGGCTCATTATTTATAACAGTTCATTTAATCATATTATGATGTACACGTACAGATAGGGTAGATTTAGAAATTAGTATTTTTAAAAGAAGGCATGTTGACATTTTGAAAAATTAAAAAAGGGAGACTTTAGATCTCGACAACCTTACTAAACATGGGTAGCCAGACAGAAACTCAAGATGACAAAATCTCAACTGTCAAAAGGGTAACCTACTACTGACAGAATCGCAACTCATCGCCGGAAAACCTGTAGCCGCCAATTTCAATATTGTTGGGTTAGGTTCGTTAGGTTGTTTTTTTTTAACACACAAAAACAAAACAAAAAAAACAACGGCATCAGAGAATAGTAGGTTACCCATTTGACAGTTGAGATTTTGTCACATGAGATTTTGACATGAAACCCTAAACATGAGGGAATGACCGTAAAAAATTTATTATATCTTGAGCCGATCTCTAAGATCCGATAGTTGAAAATATGACCTGTAAGTATATTTTTTAATCGAAATGTGATTTAAATAAAAGTTTACACATAGGGCCAAACATCGCCATAGGGTTGTCTATCAAAATCTTGCCCCGCCCCCTTCCAAAAAAGTCCCCTACACGGTTTTTCGCAGTTTTTAGGAGTATGATAAGAGATAGGAGAAAGCAGTCAAAGACAAAAATAATCCTTGCTAAATTCTCTACAAAAAATGTTCCACACATTTTTTTCATTAATCTAACAGTTTACCTACAATGACCTACTATCATGTAATATGACACCTAAAAGAACGCACACTAACCACTAAACCACCGAGTCAGAGATCAATTTGTGAATTATGTACCTTTGACTTTGTCGTGTCGTTGGAGTGAATACCTCCACGAGGTAACTAGCACACATATGTACAGACATATTGTGTATACACAATACACATGTATACACAGCAGTGGCCTATATAGGGGGGGCAACAAAAAATAAAAATAATGATATACCTAGCATAACGAACGCGTAAAAAGCGCCGCGGGCGAAACTTTTTTGTGAGACATAGTGAAGAAGGTCGTGATGTGGTTTGTTTATTTGAAAATGTATATGTAATACTTCGCACAATAATATGTAAGAAAAATGATTTTTCATAAAAAAGAGATAAAAAATAGTGCCCCAAGGCAATTTTTTTTATGGAACTGATGGATTTTCATACTATGTAATTTTCGAAAATTTATGATATGACGAGAAAATGTGTTGTAGTAATGTGATTTTTTGTGAGGTTTTACCATTTAGTATGAAAAAATGGAGGTGGTCGGTACCCTGGTTGGTAACGCGCTCGACTGTTAATCCAGTGGGCGCGGGTTCGATCCCCGACCTACTCCACTTCACAACACAAGCTTTTAAAGCTTTCTGTGAAGTGCACAGAGATGTATTTGGGTTTATTTCGATTCCAGATTCATTTAAAAATAAAAATAAAATAAAACCTATTCCAATCATTAGGGGGGGGGGGGCAGCTACCCCCTGCCCCCCCTGACGACGCCCATGCATGTATACACAGTGACAATACAAAAGTAATTATTGTATTATTGTTATTTGTATTAGTAGGTAATAACCTCGTCTTATTATTAGTACAGAGTGTATTGTTGCATACCTGACACTTCTATGGTAATTACACCTTACTGTATATGTTGTGAACTTTGGTATTTATTAATTGCGAATTCAAAACCCATGTGTTTTTGAGAAGAGTGTTTCGAGTGAGAATGTTTATGTATAGCTTAAGATTCGACCGCTAAAAATGACCTACTTATCTGTTTTTTAATCAAAATGTGTTTTAAATAAAAGTTTATACCTGGTACGCGTTATTCTCATTTTTAGACTAAAATAATCCTTACTAAATTGTCGACAATAAAAACCTTTACTCTTTTTTTATAGGACACAGTATCGGGAATGGCTGGTCATAATATCGAATATCTAGAGAAAAACAAAATTATGTAATCTTTGTACTAACTGTATTTTAGGGTTTCTCACACATTCTTCTCAACTACCTCATTTCGACTGCTTCTTCCTTTTTGAACCATGTCTATTGTCAAGTTTCACTAGCAGATGAATTGCTACTAGTTACTATAGACAAATACCTGTCATTTTAACGGCTCAAACCTCCATATGCTATAAAACAAATATTATATTTTATATAAATAACATTAGAATGAACGTCAACGCTGTGTCAACAGCATTTCGCTATTAATATAATAAATACGTATACACATGCAACTATTGTATCGTTCAAACAACACATCACTTGGCGCAGAGTGCTGTGCTGACCATCCATAAAATATTATTGTACATTTTCATAAACAGTCATCACGTGACATGCATTGTCCTCTCCGCAATACTAGTTAGGTACTGTGGACTGTGGGCATGGGCGTCATCAGGGGGGCAGCTGCCTACCCCTAGAGATTTAAATAGGTATTTAATTTTTCATACTAAATAATAAAACCTCAAAAAATCATATTATTGGCACCATAATGATTGGCACTCGTCTCATCATATCATAAATTTTCATTAAAATCCATCAAAATACAATTGTCTCACAAAGAAATTGGCCTACGGCGTTATTTACGCTTTCTTATACTATATCAAATTTTTATTTTTTTGTTGCCTCCCCCCTAGCTCCGAGGCTGGCGTCGTCCATGACTGTGGGTACCTACTTCCATCATACTATTCTGTTTTTCATACAATACAAGAGTACGTACTAACTATCTTATGTAAGTGTACTATAGCATCTATCACAGTGTGACAATATTCAATATATCAGCTGGCATTGTGGAGTGGAAAAACAGAAAAATCATTCATATTCAACTGATGACAGAAAAATATGTTTTGATTCTTGTATTTACTATTGCCAGATACTGGAAACTAGCAGTGTTATTTTTTGCAAAAAGTGGTGTTATTTTTTACAATAAGTGGTGTTATTTTTTACAGTGTTGGCGAAAACTGGTGTTACTTTCACATTTTTTAGCAAAAACTGGTGTAATTTTCACATTTATTGACGAAAAGTGGTGTTATTTTTCGAAAGAATTCGGGACAGATTCGGAGTTTACATAAGAGCTGATTTATCAAAATTCACAATGCAAAAAAAGTTGACGAGCTGATCGTCAGATAATGTGAAACGGATTCGACTCTCAACCAGAGCGATGTGGTTCAAATCTCTTTAATACTTCGTACTCCAGATCATTTTTTCATATAAAAAAAGGTTTTTTATCCCTGTTTCTCATTATTCGCCCATATTATCACATCATTAGTATCTACCATAGTTGCTACATAACATACATACTTACATAAAACATAATATGCAAAGCAAAACCGAGATGTTTGCGGGGTAACTATTGTTAGGTACATCTCCCACCACATGTAAACGTTTAACAGTGACAAAGTGTTCGGGCGTTTCCGCCGCACTTCGGTCCTCTCCGTCACCTGTGCACGCCACGTGACCTTTGCCTGACAGGTGAGGTCGCGTCTCTGGCCTCAGAGGTCACATGATCGCGATTGTTTTCATCGAACGACATCTTGCGAGTGAATTAATGAAAAGTGTCATTGTTACGTTATGAATTGTTTGTGTGATTTGCATGTTTTTGAAATGACATTGCGACACTTTGTTCGATATTACATGCTGCAGGAAATACCTGTATATATTATTTTGTTTGGTATTTTTTGTGTCACCGTTAAGACTTTAATAACGATTGTTTTGTATGTCCCTATACTTAGTACCTACTTGTAATTATTTATAATAAGTATTCAAATCACATTCAGTACCTACCTTGTCCATCATACCTACAGTGGTTTCACCCATTGATGCCCACAAATAGCTAAGACTATCAAAACAGTAAGTAAAAGAAAACTGGCTGTCAAAAATATAAGTGTCGTTTGTGAAATAGGCTATAAGTACTAAGCAATTAAACAATCTGTGGTATCTAAGGATTGAATTCACACCTGTTGCTTTTTTATAAACGAACATCTATCTATACCCTCACGCCACGTCTCTTGCAGGGTAGGCAAAGAAGACATCAGAGTGCCAGACAGCCCTATCCTAACACACATTCCTAGCTTCCGTCACATTTATGCAATTCGTCATACATGCTCTGTGATTTCTTTTACTCAAAACGGGTCCATCCTTGAGGATCTGGTCGACATGATCGAACCAGACCAGTCACTCAAATATATATTTTCGTCATCCTGTCATCCTTCATTCTCTAACATGCCCAAACCATCTTAGCTTATCCACTTTCATTCTTATTCGCATATCAGGACCTTGTTGAAAAACGTAGGCTATCAGTGGCGAATCCAGGATTTTATTTTGGGGGGGGGGGGGGGCTGAATGTCGTCACATGGTAAAAAGTACTGTCACTCAACGTTTTAGGGGGGGGGGGGCTAAGGGGCTGAAACCACTAGATTTGTTGTATATAAAGTACTGTCACTCACGGTTTTGGGGGGGGGCTTCATCCCCCTAGCCCTCCCCTGGATCCGCTAGTGCAGGCTATCACATCAATATTGACGCTTATTAAGCAGGCTTTTGACCCTAGTTTAACATAAACGTATTGCATTAAAAATGTCGGTGTCTACCTACATACGTGTGCCCACGACTATCCTATTTACATGTAAGTCATAATAGTCAACAGGCAGAGGTCACAGAGGTGACCCACCTAATGTTAGAGGTGTTTCCTCTGGCTATAATATTATGGATCATTTTAGCTTGCAATTGTTATGATAGGTAACAAATTATATGATAATAATTACTAATTATCATTATAGTTGAAGCTAGGGACCCAACTATAACGTCACGGTCATTTTCCGCGGCTTTAAGGCTCAAAATCTCATGAACAATCGCGTGATAAAATGTTAAAAATTGCGTTTTTTTTAAATATTTTGGGGTTAATTTCACTTCCTTAACAAAATTTGCGGCCATATCCTAGATTTTAATGCATATTATTAATACAATAAAATATCTCTACGACTTTCTTTTGCGAAAAAAGATCAGAGGTGTTTTTCTAATATTTTTATGAGAAATATATACAAGATAATATAAAAATATTCTACGGTCATTCCCTAAATAAAGGTTCTATATATCTACCCTATTTTTTTCCAAAGCATATTTAGTAAGGTCTTTGAGATCTAAAAGGTCTCACGTTTTTTGTACATTTTTGAAATGTCAATATGCCTACTCTTCAATACATAAAATAATGTCATTGAATACATTGGAAATATTCACTCATTGTTCTTTGCGTGTTCATGAGTTGGTTCAAGGAAAATGAATCAAAATTGTGTATAGGCATAAGTATAATAATCTGTTACTATTGTTTAAGTGTTGTTCTTCAGAAAGTGACACGATTCTGAAGAAACAACTGTCTTTATGGTCAGTTGTTGTCGTTATACAAGAAAGGTGATGGGTCAGATTGATGACTCTATGTCGGTATTGGGTCATATGCTGAAACTTCCGCGAGCATTTGAAGAAATCTTAACATTGTCTTATTCAATTATCCAGAATATTCTGGTTAACTTCTAACTAACAATCAATGTCAATCAAGTCTTAACGGATAAAGCCATAGACAAAAATTGACCGCCGCCATTTTCACTTCTAGCATTTCCGCTATAGGTATACGCCATTTTTTCTTGATGTAAAGTACGCTAATTTACCATTTAATTACATAGGTTATATTTCAAAGGTAATTTTCACACTAGTTATACATAATGAGTCGCAAAAATCACTGAAATATCACCAGGTTTCACGCATTTGCGGACAACCAACATGACACGCAATCATATGTTTGTAGCTCCCATGGCGTCCACCATAGATTTGTCATAGATATAAAAGGGGCTCGCAATGTTCAATAGTTCTTCCCACCTTTATATAGGTTCCTTAGGGGTAACGAGACTAAAAAGGTTGGGAACCTAGGCATTATAAAGACTGTTGTCTATAAAGTTGAACTGTGTTTCGTAGAAGTCATTGTAAAGCAGAATAAATAAAACTGTAGAGTGTCTAACACTCGCACTCATATCACGAGGTCATAACTGATTGTATTATTTACTCTTCACTCGTCAACTCGACTCTCTTATCACGTTGACGATATTCATAATCACAATATCCGCTACACCTCACATATAAGTCTTTCATTCAGTCAACTGTGACAGATAGAAGTTTAGCTGTTAAGATGACGAATTGCTTAAATGTGACAAAAGCAAAAAGGGTGTGTAAAAGCCGGTCCAGTTGCAACGATAACTGAGCAAAAGAGCATAGATATCTGTGACCCGTTCAGACAAGTCGGTGCATGTGGACGGTAGCACCGTTTTCCGATTCATTTTGTTCCTCAGTTTCAATTCGTCAGGCCAAAATTGACCACAGCAGTACCTTCTCCATGACGGTATTCACAAAACTGATGGAAATATACAGATATCACTGCACCGTGTGGACCCTTTATTAATTGCACCGTTTTCATTTCGTCTTAAGACTGCGCAGACAAAAGGTTGTACAAAACATAGCGTCTGGACCGGCCTTAAGACTAGGAAAATCTGCCGTTCATTTCTCGTGTCTACCCTGCAAATGACGAGGATGATATTTACCCTTAGATATTCCGCCAGCAGCTAGAATTCTACTGTAGGCACGCACAAGGATTGATTGTTAGTATTTATATGCAGTTTTTTACTTTACATGTATTAGCCGATATCGATGTCTAAAATCTGAACCATACAGATATTCATTCTTCTAGAATGTCACTGTGACAATGCTTAGAACGTGATTTGACTAGAAAACAATAATTAAACATTAAAAACAATACCTAGGTGGGGTTATATTGTATGGAGCATACATTGATAGACAATCATCATTGTTGTTGTAGCCGGTGTATGGTGAATGATGTAGCTATTGTCCGTACAAAGGAAGCGCGCAAGGACCTTGTGACCTTAACGTATCCTTATTAGGCAAAACCTTGCATCAACATGAAGCATGCAACTTATAATCGCGTCACTTTGACGTTGATATAAAAAAACTTCTGGTTATCCCACAATCATTGACGCACGCATACATTATAATATTGTACTTAGGGATACAAAGTTTGTTCACTAGGACGAGTAATATTATTAAAAACCTTTAAGGCTCCCGACCCAACTATGACGTCACGGTAATATTCCACGGCATTAAAGTTCAAACTCGCATGAACAATCCCAAGATAAAATGGTAAAAATAGCGTTTTTTCCATTTTTTGGGGGTAATTTCGCTTCAATCAAAAAACTTTTATGCTGCTTAGCTGTAAAATGATCACATTGAACCAGCAGACGATCAGTCATAAGCTTGATGAAAAGTTCATCCTTTGCTGTGCATCTGTTGAAATTACTACTTGATTATTATTTACAAAATTATTTACAAGTAAATAATTTTAAATTTCTTACTCAAAATATGTCGATATGTTTTAGACAACCGCGTTTCCTTACACCTCTACCCATGTATATGTACTTTCTTTGTTATCCTTTCGTCATTCATCCTCTCTACATGTCCTGTACATCTCAACTTGTTCACTTTCTTTCCAGCTATAACACCTGTCTTACAGGTCACCTGTCACGACTCATATCTGTATTTTTTGTTCCATTTTTAAATAATCATATTTTTTATTTTGTCTTCAATATATGTTTTGTTAGGTTGGTATTGTATATTTAATACAAACATTACAAACAGCCTAAGTATTGTCAATTTGCGTCCTTCAGAAACTGATTAGATAAGCTGAACTACCTATGTCGTACTCAAACATCAGGGATGTCACAAGACAACATCGATAAAGAAAACGGGACGAAAATATGGGATGAAATTATATGGAGGAAAAATTCGAGCTAACATTTTGGAATATGCTTTCCCTGACAGGGAATTAATTGTTCATGGTTGCAACCGAAAAAAATTACATTGTGTGTAAAACAACCGTTTTCCATGTGATGTGTGAATGTGCTAGTCAGTTTTCCATCTGAATATAAGGTGATTTTAAATCAGTTAATTTTTAAACCATATTCTATAGTTATTCGTAATTCTACCTTCAATGCCCCTGATTGGCTTGGTAGCCTGGATGTTGTTTTGTAGTGTACATATTATGGTTTCCTGCACATGGTGAATTATTTTCCGACGTTACCACCTATCGGTGGGTGATGCCATATGAAATACTAATAAAAACAGACAACCCTTTCGTAGGCCGTAGGAAGACGGTTTCCCATTAAAAATTCCGGAAAGTACAAAAAAAACATTAGAAATCGGAATTCCCGTATTAGACTTGGACTGACCTCTCTCATTAGAGAAACGCTTTTTATAAAAAAAAAACTGTTTTACTGACACTCTGACGCCTTGTTATTAAGCGGGAAATCTGACATTTGACATATTTTATGTCTCACTGCAACGATTTTGCTGTAATTTTTCAATTTTTCTAATTTATTTCTAGTTTTTTGCCTTTTTTAAGCTCTAAGAGCCACTTAATGCTTCTTACTTACTATACTTTCCGTGTCCGGAACACTATCAAATTTTATATCTCCGATGTTCGGCCACCAGGACACCCCTAGCATTCGCCAGTAGCGCATAGCGTATAGCTACTAAAGTAACATACATACTCAACAATACGGGATCCAGTTAACGAGTTGACATCCCTGGTGTGGCTGTTGTCACGCCATGCGATTAGTTAGTTTGCCGCGTCTCAGCTAATATAATAGTTACAGGTACAGGTAGGTAATGATTGTTTTACTCGTAACATTCTCAACTATTGTACCTCCAACTCATCAAGGGGTCACGAGGTATCGTACCATTTACTCTTTACCTGCATTGTACCTCACTAACTATCAGGGGTGAAGGGGGACTTCTCTGCGTAGGTAATCTCATAAATATTCAAATTCAAACCAGATTTATTTCACAAATTTAATGTTGCATACTTATAATTTGGATCATTTCTCCCCGCTATGGCAAGCCGTTCTAACATTACTCCTTATACCAAATTTTCGTAGTTAAGTATTTATTTTGGTTACTCGTGTTACATATTATCTGGACACTCAAATTAGTTATTTGACCGTGTATTTTTTTAGTTTATTGTTTTTACTTGGTATCTAAAAAGAAAACCAAACAACATCACAGCATTTGCATTTACGTCGCTAGGCGTAAACAAATTGTAAAAGAGTTCATTTTCGGTAAATCACTCGCGAACGGGTGGAGGCCAATATAGAAAAATGAAAAAAGAGTTCATTTGTTAAATTACTTATATTACAACAAGTACGAAAAAACAGTGACACCACACTACTTCAAATATTGGTCGATGTGTTTGTTGGACTCGACATAAGTTTTTCAAACATATGGACCCAATATGCCAGTTTTTCGTTTATTGTTCGTCATCCCTTGGCCCTATTTTCAGGCACGTGGACTCGTCAAATTTACATAGTTAATAAATAATAGAGAAAGAGAAAAATTGCAAAACACATCGGTTCATTAGATTAAAATCATGTACCAATGCAGAGTGTAAAAGGCTCTGCTAGCATTTCAGCGGAAAATAAATTTTAATAAATAATTGGAAGGGAAGCCGGTGAGAATTGGATTACTATAACTCTTCGCCCCTGATATCTACTACCTATTAGGTACCTGACATGACAGCTATTCATATTATTAGGTACCTACCTGTCTATATATATTCTTTATCATTATATAGGTAGTATTATGACCGTCATGGTATATTGGTTAGTATACTTGTCGGCATAATCGGTACTACTACCTATTAACATAGAAACATTTGACACGTACATAATTACGTTTTAAAATTCCGGGTTCGACTTCCGGCTTTTTACCATTTTGAAAACAAGCTAACCGCAAAACCCTGACTTTTGAATTATGCCTTCTCTTTTTTGAAACCAACATTGTTTTTGAGTGTCTTGTAAGAGTCCTTAATTTAAAACACGTTGGTCAATTTTTATAACTATCCCCTCACGCCATACGGGGAAGACAGAGAGGACAAAGCGCCAGTCCACCCTATCTTTACACACTAGGTACTTGCTTGAGTCACATTTATGCAGTTTGTCATACACGCTCTCCGATTTCTTTCACCCAAAACGCGTTCGTTCTTGAGGAACTGTTCGACGTGATCGGTTTGGCTCAAACTCGGACGGCCACGGTTTCTTACAACCCTTCCATTACTCATAAGTACATATGTATCATTTCATCCTGTAATCGTTCATTCTCTCAACATGTTCAAATCATATATGCTTATTCAATATGAAATAGACAGTATTTGAAATAAGTACTACGTAAGTACCTAAATTCCAATACTTATATTGGTTTCGATAACTAAAAAAATGGGTCTTTGTGTACACAAACCTGAATACATTTCTGGCACACTTCACAGTAAGTAAAAGCTTGTATCGTGAAGTGCAGAATATTTCGTCAGCACTGAGATTTAAACCCGTGACCTCTGATTTGAAATCCGCACTCCAACCAACCCAACAACGCTAAATTGAACAATATCTGTTTTATTTGAGTAGATACCTATATTTATATACTTATATTGGTTTGGTATTTTTAGCTAATCAATATTTGATTAGAATATCATATTAATACAAGTATTATTAATTTCTAATTAGTTTTTACTACACAGTCGGAGGCTGAGGCTAAGGTCTCTGTATTCTAGAAGTCAAATGAGCAGACAATACTACCAACCGTTGGTCGTCCACCTATGACGAATCTATGTCTATGTATACATACAGCTCCATTACTAGGGATGGCAATAACTTTTAAATATTTTTTTTTTTTAATTATTTATTCGGATGTTTTACTCTCAGATATCTCCTCAATCAATGGTGGTTAACATCTAAAGAAGATTATTTTTTGCTTATAAAATATAGAAAATCTCCTTAATTTGAACGAAACTGGTTGCCAAAACGCTCAACCTGGTATTTTTTTTTTGTTGGCTGACTAAATAATTGTTAAATGATAACTAAGTTGTATAAAAACCCAAACTAAGTAGACTTGTCCTCTTCTCTGTGTTCTTTTTTCTAGTGAAAAACATATGTAAATTGTTTTTGTTAATTTAATGATCAAATCAAAAACAAGCAGTACCTAATTAAAAAAAAAACTTCAGGGATCTTAAACCTGGGAGGTGAAACATATCTGAAACAATTACGCTAAATTCGTGTCAGTAATTTAAAGAAAGAAATAACCACATTTTTTTTACATTATTGACTGGTTATGAAAACTGGCAACCCTATCATTGATTTAAGTGTGCCAAAGTTTAATTAAATATGAACTCTGAACTTTCCTCAACAACTTTTTATATTAATTATGTATTTATATATTTAGCTATGTAATATAATATAATGAATAATTATATATCATGCTATGTTTAGATATTAATACAAAATTTCTATATTTAGAGATTTACATGCATAGTAAAATCGTCGTCATTTTTACAAAAAAAGTGGTTTTTTCGTCACCAAGCGGCGGCCTGAGACAGTCGCAAATTTGGATCTTACATTATGGGCCTAACAACATTCCAAAAAAGATTACTTTTCGACCTTTTGCATATCTAAATGTACTGGGATAATATGTATTATTTTCTTCTAGACAACTTCTTTAATTCTGCAAGGAAAATTTATATCTTCAGTACCTACATGATTGTGAAACGTGAAACCATCTGTCAAATATTTCCTCCCTTGTTCATGTTTTCCTGATAATTATCCTTGCAGTTACGTCAGAATTGCAACAATGGGCACTGCACCACTGCAAATTTAATGTCCACCTTTTTTTATGCTTGCCTGATAAATATCCTCCTCAGTTACGCAACAATTGAAGAGATGCTGTATTGCGCAGTGTCAACACCCAACTATGATATAGAGCTTCTGGACCTTATGGTTTCTTGGTAATTGTTCTAACCAGTTAGGGAAGAGTGGAACTTTGCGCAGTATCAAAGATAGTGAATTGTACAGAATTTTCCCATGCTTTTGATGCTCTCCCGTTAAAATCTTTTAGTGCTTTTGTAAAATAAAGGTGGAGTACCTATACTGCATTGCGCAGTTGCATTACCCCACCATAAGACAGCATCCTTTAGTGGAAACTCTTCATGCCTTTTATAACTTCCTGGTAGAAATCGTTACAGGGAGGTGGAGCATTGCATTGCACGCTTACCCTTTCAAACATAGTTTCTAGTTATATGGAAATTTCCCTTATATTTTATGGTTTCCCATTAGATTTTCCTAAGAGTTACGTAAGATCAAAGGCGGAGAACTGCATTTCCAGCATCTTTCAGTGGCTATTTTCCCTGATTTTCTTGCTACCCTGATATGTTCTTGAGTGGTGCATGAGAATTGAACCCCTAAATTGACACATAATAATATTTTTGAACACAACCTTTTCTTAATCTGCTCTTACCCAGTAATCTTAATGAATGCACAAAAGCACACAGCATTATCTTTGCACGAACAAAATGGGTGGCGAACCTCTGCTCTTCCTGCTTCCCGGTCATCTAAGAATTTCTAAGAACTACTTTGCGTGGTTGAAATTCCTCAAAGATTCCAAAGCATTCTATATTAAAACACTTTTACGTTGTTCATGTTTTCCGGATAAGTAACTATCCTCATTGGCTACGTATGAGGGTGCAGTTTAATTTAATGCGCATCTGCTGTGAACTTAGTTGACCTATTCAATGACCATCCCGGGAGGGACATCATAGAAATTTCATCTCTTAATAATTTCTTCTGAACATTATGCACTCCTGGTTAATATTCTGTGGTTTCCTAAGGAGGGGTAATTGTAATGCGCAGATGGCCTCTTCTCCCAGAGGACTGCCTCGATCGGGGCAGATGGAGAGAGAGGATCCGAGCCGCCGACCCCAAATAAATGGGATATGGTTCAGAGAAGAGAGATGGACTCTTCTAGAAAATGAATACACTGTAGAACAAACACGCATGAGCAAAGGATGTTGCATAGTAGTGCATCCATACAGAATCCTTTACCGGATATTTAATCCTCTTCACTTCATGTGCTCCTGGTAAACATCTTTGATAGTTACGTAAGAATTTAAGGTGGAGCACTATTTCTGCATCGCTCAGATGCATTTTCCGACTTTCTGTTTAGATATCTGGTTTTATTTTATGCTTTCCTGTGTGATGGGAACACCCTACTAGCTAAAAATAAAAGAATACTAAACTAAACTTTTGGTGTTCAACATTACCTCCTAAATAACTGCTACCTAAATTCAAAAAACTAAACCCTATTGCCTAGTTCTAAAAGCTACTTTCCCTAAGTCCATTTCTACTTTCACTCTATCACACATTCTAATCTCACCTTTCATTCCAAACTTTCATTCAGACACTGAATTTGCGTAAAACGAATCGCTGCTTGTCTGCCGTTATCCTGTTTCCGTAATTTCGTAATAACTATTTTCTCAACTCTTTTCGTTGTCTATTGGCCTTTACGATGTGATCGATCTAGGGATAAACTCTTCTTTAATTCGGACCACCCACGTCATGTTTTTCTGCTGGAATAAAAGTCTCACCTTTAATCGTGAGTAGCGCCCATGCGATTCATAGCATCGAGACAGTAGGTACCTGAGTATCACTAAGGAGCGCAAACTACACACACCCCATACATAACGTATAATATACCAGGGGCGTACCCGAAGTGTGAGAACGTTACATCATATATTTTTAACACAAATAAATTTAGAAATCTCCCTGAAAAGTGACATAAAAGTACAAGAAACAAAATACAACACAATTATAACACAATCAATAATTATTCATCTACGTAATTGAAGAGATATAGAGTTGGTTAGTTTTTATAAGGATAGACAGAGAGTCACATACGGCTAATTGAAAATTAGATTTGGGCATGCAATTCGGCCCCTACGCCGCCGAACTTTTGTCTCAAACAACCAAAGCGATTTTGAGTCCAAGTGCTGTTATCACGCGAAGTTTTATCACATTCACTACTATATAATAAGTTAATAATATAATACGTATAGAATTGACTTTGCTTTGGCCAAATTCTGGGTCTAATGTCTCTTAATTCCACTTAAGGCTTAAATCTGATTATTCCCCGCGAAATGGTTTAGCAGTCAGATGATACTTCCACACATATTCGTGCAATCAGTAATTATAACGTAAATATTCATGCAATTAGGGATAATAATGTACTAAGAAGTTTCTACAAGTTAATCGAATTCATGCACATCATTATAAGTCATTTAGGTTATAGCATCTTGCTTATAATATGCTGAAACAAAGAATTATTGCTTAGTTGTTATTATCTCTGAAACAAAATAGTATAAATAAATTCTTAGCTTTGCTCCATCGGGCAGCATCACTGAAGTTAATTTAGTTGATAAAATAAAACTAGGATGGTATAATAGAATAATCCTGGATTAGGATTATTCTCACTACAAAATTCAGTAAACTATAGAAAGTGGTAATTAAATTTCGAATATAATGTAACACAGCTTCTAAGTTCCACCACCTCCGAACTCAACCGAACTAACACTGCCCCGAGAAATATCTCTTCATCTCACACTTTAATCTCTGAAAAAAAATATTATTAACAAAAAATCATACACCACCTACTACACACACAGACACACATCTTATTCTCAATACCTGAAATCCTGATAAAAAATATATCTATTATCCATCTCACTCTTATTATAGAAAAATCTTAATCCTATTTCATCTCCTCTTTAGTAGATTCTGAAAGAAATATGTTAAGTGGGAGTCATCTCTCTATAAAGGGAACAAGTATACCTAACCTTTGCCCTATAATATATAGCTACTTACTACTTATGATATTGCTATAAAGATGGGCCTCCATCACACCTGGTATCAATTTCTGGCCAAGCGTTAAATAGCAAAGAACTCTCAGTCACAGCTAGTTCAAGAAATTCACTTAAAGCTCCCGATCCAACTATGACGTCACGGTAATTTCCCACGGCATTAAAGTTCAAAATCGCGTGAACAATCGCACGATAAAATGGTAAAAATAGCGTTTATTCCATTTTTTGGGGTTAATTTCGCATCAAGAAAAAATAGCTTACGGTTATTCCCTAGATTTTGATGCATATTATCAATACAAAAAAAGAAAAGTTTCGGAAAAGATCAGAGGTGTTTTTCACATTTTTTTTACAAGATATAAAAAATATTTTTCAGTTATCCCCTAGATTCTAGTTAAAACATATTTAGTAATAATAGTTGTCGAGATCTAAGGGTCTTCCGTTTTTAGACATTTTTGAAATGTCGGTATGCATAATCTTAACAAATTCATTTAATTTTCATATGTTTATAGGTCTACTTTTACCATAATTGCGATTAGTTAAGAAAGTACTAACGATTCATAAATGTAATTAGGTACTTTTAATAAATAATGATTAGGTACATAGGTTGTATCTGATAAAAATATGATTAATATTATTATAACGTTGAATGGCGATGATCTACAAAGATTAATAATAAAGCGGTTTAAAGATATACGGATCGATAAACTGTCGATCGATAAGCGAGTCAAATGTCAATTGATTTTGATAATGCGTCATAAATAAAATACACAATTCGAACTTTGTGTGAACTTTCTGTATAAGACAATTTGATACACTAGCATTCACGAACATTTTGTGAAATAAACGTTAAAATCGTTAAGGGGAGTGCCTATATTATATGGTTACTATTTCGCTATAGGTATTGAAGAGTATTTAGAGAGATATCATTGGTACAGAAGAGTGTTTTTTCATACACTGGCACTTCGTACCTAACTTCCTCTTGAAGTAGTAACTACCGTTTTTGTTTTATTTTTACTTTTTTATTTGTTTTGTTGGGCGTTTTGCATTGGTCTACCATAAAAATTAGCATAGCCCGTACCAAGGTAGATATATTAAAGAAAAAAACGTTAAATGTCATAAAAACCCAAAAGTAAAAATAACTTTTAAACAAAAAATTACACTCTTGGACACATTTCTCTCTCGATTGTTTCCTTACTTACTTTTTTACTGTTATCCACAATATCGTTCCTCAGCTTTGCCTGCTGCGTTGTTCTTTAAAGTTTTCCACTGTCTCAGTCTTGGGCTATCTGCTGTCATTTACGACCCGTAAGCTGCACTTTTTCTGTGGTCTTCCTCAGCCTCTTTTGTTGTCCCAGGGCCTTCATTTCAGCATTCTAGGTGACCATCTGACACTCTCCTGTCAAGACACATGCCACATGCCCCTTATTTTCCTTAAATTGAGTACATGGTTGGCGCAGTTGGTTGAGGCGGTAGTCTCTCGAGCCAGGTTCAAACTCCGCCGCTGGCGATGTATTCCACACTTGCGATACAGGCTTTTAGCCTAGTTCAAGGTGTGCTGAAAATATTTGGGTTTGTTTGATGAAGGCCAGATGCTTTTTTATAAATGAATAAACCGAGATTTTAAAACAACCCATAACCAAGCCTTTAAACATAATTTAAAATACCCCCATTTGAAAAGTGCCTGTAACATTGTGTTCAAGGAGTTAATTTATAGATAAGTATCGAAGTATTGTCAAGTCAAAGGCATACAGTCCGTACTATAAGATTGTAATTTAATAATTTGTTCATACTCGTAGGTACCTACATAGGTTCAATGCAACTATAATTTATTATCTGCTAAAATCTTAAATCAATAATAATCAACTGACATAACTCTGGTGGAAGTCGGGTATCTTTGTAACGCAGGACCGTGGCAACTTTTGCAAGTCGTTCGAATACATACGGAATTTATAACACGTCTTCTCGATCACAACGCCTTCAGTTCTGGTAAAGTGTGTTTAAATAAGAATACCTGCAAGTTTTCATTGAAAAAGTAACATATCGTTTGTCCAAACCGTTGGTATTTATTCACATTATACGAGGCCATAAAATGTTTCGAGCAGTCATCGATAGATGTCGAGCTCATATGTATTAAATTTGCACATTTTGATTTATAAATTGAAGTGGTAAATATTGTACTTAGTGCAAAATGTTATTAAGTAGAACAGAAAATACTATTCGCCAAATAAAAATTTAATTTTAATTAAAACAATATGAATTTGTTTTCACCACTTTTATTTTGACCAGAGTCTACATGTTTCGGGAACAATGTTCCCTTCTTCAGGACTAATGTATTAGTCCTGAAGAATGTTTCGGGAACTAATGTATTAGTCCTGAAGAAGGGAACATTGTTCCCGAAACATGTAGACTCTGGTCAAAATAAAAGTGGTGCAAACAAATTCATATTGTTTTAATTATAATATAATGTCGCCACAAAGTAAAACCTTCAGAATCAAAGAAAAAATTTAATTTACCATTACCTACAATAATTACACGTGTATGAATAGCGTTTGGCGATCTGTTCTCTCTGCCTGCCCCGCAAACTGCGTCATTTTTGTCAGGTTACAGCTGGTCATTTATAATACTATGTACCTACTGTACAAATAAAGAGTTTACTTGTAAATACAATTGTTATTTGTTATTGCGTTGTTTTTATCATACAAATAATATATGTAATTAATCAGCAAAGTGCCCGTATCATTACCAGGGAAATTCATATTATTCAGCTTTTCCAGGAAAACCTACGACACAAATTTATTTATTTATTTATACTATATAAGCATTTGAACAGATAACATATACAAATAGGTATAAACATTGAATCAATTAAACAATCTCATTTTTCAAGCGCACATCTAGTCCATTCATATAAAAATAATCAGATATAGGTAATTGGAAATCGCAACACAAAGAAATAGTAAAAGAAAACAATAAGAACAAAACACATGCATACACAGACACAAGAACTAGGTACAAACAGTAAGCAAATCAAGTACATAAATGAGCAGTGGAAAATAAGGGAGTTACAGGACAGTAGGTACTATTAGTAACTAGCTGCAAGCCGTCAAAATGAAGGTCTTTGCGGGGTAGGCAGAGATAACAGATTGCCAGCTGACCAAATTCAAATATAATTCAAAAATTTTACACGTCTCAATTTGACACGGATGGGCATGTATTAAAACATAATAGGCAAAGATAGAGTACAAAAACTATAATAAAAATCTAAGAAATTAAGACTAGGAGCCCAACTACCCCGCGTCATTTGTGTTAAGGGTTAAAAAGCGCATGATCAAATGTTTAGATTAGAGTTTTTTATTTTTTATTTTGGGGTTAATTTCGCTGCCTTCATTTTTTTACGGTCATTCACTGGATTGTAATGAATATTATCGATATGAATAAGAAGTTCTTTGCGACATTCGGGAAAAAAGTTGCTGCCTATGGTTATTCACTAGATATAGGTTCAATGTATCTACCCTATTTTTTTACAAAGCATATTTAGTAAGGTTGTCGAGATCTATGTCGAGGTCTAAAAAATTATTTTTTTTCAAATTTATGTATTTATTAATGTAATATTATAATATTTCAAACCCTGTTAATTACGGGATACTCCTCCCCCTTAACACAAGTTTTACTTTATAAGGGGGGGTAAAACGTTATTATATGTATTTTTAAGATCTGTATCCTCAAACACAAATTTAATCTGTCTATTTATTGTAATAACACATGTTTTGAATAAATAAAAAAAAAATATATTTATACATCAACGGCTAAAGCCTTTAACAATTTTTTGATTGGTAAATAGGTCAATCTCAATATTCTTAAATACATAATCAAAATACGGAAATGTCAATATGCCTCCTTTTAATAGATTTAAATTTTCACGTGTGGTTTTGTAACCTTTGCCTATGTATTTCCCAATAGGTAATACTTACTTAAGAGTGTGCATACCGACATTTCAAAAATTTCTAAAAACGGGAGACCTTCTATCTCGAGAACCGTTACTAAATATGCTTTGGAACAAAATAGGGTAGATGCATTGTACCTTTATCTAGGGAATAACCGTAAAAGGTTTTTTATATCTTGTATAAATTTCGCAAAAATAATATTTAAAAACACCTCTGACCTTTTTTCCGAAAGACGGAAACTCGTTTCCCGAAAGTCGCGGAGTATTTTTTTTTCTTGTACTGATAATATGCATTAAAATCTAGGGAATAACCGTAAAAGTTTTTTGATAGACGCAAAATTAACCCCAAAAAATGGAAAAAAACGCTATTTTTACCATTTTATCACGCGATTGTCACGCAATTTTGAACCTTAATGCCGTGGGAAAAGACTGTGACGTCATTCCTGGTGCCGTGCCCTTAATTATAGTTTGTATAAAATATCAATAACAGTTATACTCGTAATACTAGTAAATAGTAGATGTATAAAATAAAATTGTGTCCAATTTCAGTAATAAAAACGAAAGTGACATAAATAGTAATTGTTATTTGATTATTTAATGATGTAGATATAATAATTTATTAATACAGCAGTTCTCAAACTGCGGTGCCTAATTTGAGAGGGGAACCGATATGTCAAGATCAATGCTCAAAGCATAAATTTGCGTCCGTTTACTGATTGAAATTAATGAGTCAAATAGAATAAAAACATTTTCAAGTGACAAAAAATAATATAACTAAGGGAGCATCTTTCCTTACGACGATATTAGAGTAAAGCTTGATTAATTCGGGTATTTTCGATAAAAAGGGAAAATCTCGAAAACCGTGAGATTTTAGTCTAAGCTAAGTTTGGCTCAAAAGATCCCAAATGACCTCTACTATCACTTTTTAAAATATCTGTAGGTGTATCCATTTATCAAACATAAATACTCTTATATTAAATAGCACAATAAAATCAATTTTTCATATAGGTAATACACAACTTTGACAAATTTAATTTGCTTCATTTCCACTGTTAAAATCGGTCTCAATAGTCACCTTCAATGGCATCGTTGGCAGGACCAATAACAACGTGGCAGCGATTCTTCTGAGTTAATAGACATGCTCGGAAACGGGCTCTTGGGTTGAGTTCATAGGATTATACTTTAACATTTTTTTCTTATTTTTAGGGGGCACTATTTAATACAAGGTAAAAATGAGGGAGGGGGCGTAAAATATAAAAAATTGAGAACCTCTATATTCATAGTCGATCTTGGCAACATATATTATTAAAATGCTGAGAGACAAGAGTGACGTATTAGGAAACGATTTGTTTTTATGTTAATGAACTCAACTCAGTGGAGGTGACAGTAATAAGGTTGTATCAACAGACTTACCTTTATAAGAGACAGGTTCAAATCTATCGCCCTTGAGGCTATAGCAATCAACCAGCGACAAAATTTTAACAATGTTTTAATACTGTTTTTAATAAATGAATCTGGGTTTATCGAAATAAACCCAAATACACCTTTGTACACTTCACAGTAAGCTTGAAAAGCTTGTGTCGTGAAGTGGAGTAGGTCGGCATCGGGGATCGAACCCGCGCCCATTGGATTAACAGTCGAGCGCGTTACCAACCAGACCACCTCAAAATTTATACAGGACTACCCTCTCTTTTAAAGTACATCCCTTTTTAATTATTTAATACTTGGCTTTTGACCTTGTTCTTAAAAAAACGACATTATTTTTGTGCATCTTTTCAATTCTCTTATTTATTTTTTAATTTGGTGATGGGAATAGTATTCGAGTAAAAACATTGAATCTAATTTCGATAAAATTTTGTTTTTTAGGGCTGTTTCGTGAACGTGTGTACAACAAAATAATTGGATATGATCAGATTTTGAAAAGTAGATATTTAAAACAAAGTGTTGAATGTGAAACAAGTATAAAAAAATGATTTCAATGTGAGTGAAAAAAAATAAGTAATTAAAATAAGCGATATTTATCCGCTGTTCTTTTACCCGAATTGCTACTGTTCTGTGATTTCTTTTGCTCGTTATTGTGTCGTATTTTTTACGAGTTTGTTTGTTTGTCGTTTCTTTGTGTGAAGTGTAGTGGTGTTTGTTGGTAACTTTGGTAGTCTGAAGATCATCAGAGCTGGCAGCCAAACTGTTGGGTCCCCAGCAGGGCCTCGCCATGAGGGAAGTGGACGCGGAGACGCCAGTGGTCTGGCCATCCTGGTGCTATGCAGGTTCGTTATATGAAAAAATATTAAGTAGATGTTGGTCAGGACATTGATTTGAGATATGTCTAAATTATTTTAGGTATGGAACTGGATTTATCTGCCTTGCACAGTTTACAGCTGTAGCATATATACCTACAACTTCCAAAAATTATACAATTGACAGCAGGATGTGGTGGAATAGGTGAACGTTGCCCTGGTGAGCCCTGGTGAACTCCCTTGGGGAGGAAGCGGGACTGATCTTTCGACGCTTACGAGTCGGCTTTGGCTGGCTTAATGCCCAGGGCAACGTTCACTCATTCCACCACGTCCTGCTGTCAATTGTGTAATTTTTGAAAGTTGCATATATGCTACTGCTGGAATTTTTTTCACATTGACCCAATGTTTCAGATGCTCACGCCATCTGTTGAGGAGTGGATGCAACATTTACAACCTACTTTTTACATTATGCTACGTTATGTGAATGAAGATTCCTCTCGTCTCTGTTGAGAAGAAAACTGTAATGTATTTCCGTCTGTGCAATGCAGATAAATCCAGTCCAATACCTAAAGTAATTTAGGTATATATCTCAATGTATACTTTGGTATCTTACTGGTATCTACATCACTATATATAACTGTTCCACAGCAATCTTGTCTGCCTACATAAATCAGCTACAACGACCTTAACTATAAGAACACTCCATTACACAAAACTATTCAATTATTTACATATCGCATGACAAAAGTTACAAATTAATTCGACGGCCAATTAAAACTGTATCAATGTTTAGTACGCCCTTTTAATTAATTCATACGAACTGAACTGAATATTTGCATTGTTAATCAGTACACCTGAGCCAATGAATTTGCAGAATAAGAAATAACTAAGTCAGTACCTACCTACGTACTTTCCGGCCTGTTTTCAATTCGAATTGTTGTTATATTTTTTGTACAGGTACCTAAACTGTTATCTTTTACTTGTTATTGAAGCATTAAGGTTCAAAATTGCACAAACAATCGCACGATGAAATGTTCAAAATGTCGTTTTTTCATTTTTTTGGGTAAATTAGGCTTCAATCAAAATACTTTTACGGTCATTCCCTGGATTTAAATGCACATTTTTATATGTTCTCTGCGACTTTTGGGAAACGAGTTTCTGTCTTTCGGAAAACTGTTTTTCTCATTTTTTTGAGAAATCTATGCAAGATATAAAAAATATTTTACGGTCATCCCTAGATAAAGGTTCTCTCTCAACTTTTATTCACAAATTCTTCTCAGCGATCTCATCTCGACCGTACCTATACCTTATTCGTCCTTCCTCAGCCATGTCCATGTTTCTATCCATGTCCATACCTGATGATGATGTGGTTACAATCTTGTACATTGATTTGTACCAAGTATTTTAGCTATTTCTCTTCCTGCCGCCCTGTAACTTGCCAATCTCTTCACTTCCGTGTAGGTGCTACAGAGCACTCTACCATTTCTTCTGCTACGGTGATGATCAGGCCGGGGCGCCTGATGTTATGGCTTATCCACCGCGCTCGCTATTGGGTTCAAAATTTGTCTTGTCTCTCCAGTCTTACTACAATGTTGCTTGACAGCTACCGAATTCCACAATCTTGTGACCAGGAAACCATAAATAACAGCAAGTATACTAGATTGTTCAGATTGTTAATTAATTGGTAATTACTGGTTAGATTGCTCGGTGGACTATGGTGTATACTATAAGCTGTTGTTGCACATTACAATAGAATCTACCTTAAACAGTTAAACCTGTAGAATGGTAGTAGGTATGTGGTACTATATTGGCTGATAAAAGACACAGGTGTTAGGCTGGTAGTATCGATTAAAATACTTTTGTTGTCAATATTATAATTAGTAAGTAAATAGGCATACTTGTTTCCAATACAGGATTAAAATAACAATACCAATATTGAATCTACTATTTTGTAATGTTAAGTACTACCCACTATCTTTTCATTAATATCTGTTGATATTATGTAGCCATGTTTGGAGTATTTAGACAATTCTGGAAAAGTAGCTACCAATAATTTTAAAATTCACGTTATTAAGAGTAGGCATATTGACATTTCAAAAATTTCTACAAACGGAAGACCTTAGATCTCGACAACCATATTTATTTTATTTATCGTATGGTCATTTCTAGTACATCACATAAATTACAATATCAATTCACAATAATAGCTCATGTTTGATTGTCAGATATAAAAAATTAAAAGTATCTATTGTTTTTTAAATAATCAGTCGCCGATTCATTTAGTGTAAAGAAATCCTCCAGGCTTCCTCCATACGCTGTAAGACAGCACTCCGACACAACATGGCTCACGGTTTGCCTCTCTGCACCGCAATCACATCTTGGAGAGTCTGACCACCCGCACTTAAAGAAGAAGTCGGCACACCTGCCGTGGCCCGTCCGGATTCTGTTCAGTGCAGTCCACATTCTTCTTGGTAGGTCAAAGCCGGGTGGTTTCTCCGTGATGCAGGGCATACTAAATATGCTATAGAAAAAAATAAAGCAGATACATTGAACCTTTATCTAGGGAATAACCGTACAAGATTTTTTAGATCTTGAAGAAAAATGTGAAAACACCTCTGATCTTTTTTCTGAAAAACAGAAACTCGTTTCGCCAAAGTCACGGAGTTTTTTTGTATTGATAATATGCATTAAAATATAGGTAAATTAACCCCAAAAAATGGAAAAAACGCTATTTTTACCATTTTATCGTGCGTTTGTTCACGCGATTTTGAACTTCATTGCCCTGGGAAATGACCGTGACGTCATAGTTGGGTCGCGAGCTCATGAACACCAAAAGCTCGTGTTGGCTCGCACGTCTGGCAGAGGCATTAGGATGACCAGATGTTTCAAAACTATTAGTAAACTTCAACACTTAATTTAATTGATGATGCACAATCGCATATTTAAGATAACAATTAAATATATTAGGTGTATAAATTTATTATTAATTAGTCACTTCGCCTTCATCGCTTCCATCACATCGCTCAATTTTCACGCACGCTCTGCGATTCCTTGTACTCAATACGCTTCCGGCTGTTGAAAATGCATTTAATAATATTTTCATGGTCAGTACCTACAGGATAATATTAAAATGTATGAATATTTTTATGTGAATACAATCCGCGAATACACGATACTTTGTTAATTAAATTATAGTCCTAATTACTATACAGAACCTTCGTATTTTGATATAATAATTATTTGGCAGAATATAACGACGTACCTACTTGTTTTTCTTTATATTTATTTATTTATTTATCAGTTACACAATGAAACATCTGGTCTTACTGAATCATACACAACTCAAATACTTTCCTACACACTCTTCTGGAGGCTAAGAGCTAGTGTCGCGAAATACAGAATACGTATACAGCCTCGTGTTTTTTTTTATTTTGCTATGATTTAATTTATGAAAATCTAAACCAAAAGTCCAAAACCAAAAAATATTCACTGTTTTGTTGATTTAAAATATTGATTCTAAGGACCTTAATATCCATGAATACATGTGCAAGTATTTAAGAACACCACAGAACATTTTATGGGACATCCTGTGTTATTTAATAACATTATAAAAAGTGCTCTGGTTGTTCAAGCTTCAAGGGCAACCAAAGCCATTTTATTGTTGGCTAAGTTATTTTATATTATTCATCAATACAAAAAAAACTGATTGAAAATAAACAAACAAACACGATATCAAGGAGGCTAGTTGTAATACATTTTAATCAAAAAGTCGCTCGACGTTGTCCGCGATCGACGCTAGCGGCCCGGTACCTACCACCGCCGCCCGACGCAATACCCGTAAAGGTCACGTGACAAAGAGACAGAAGGTCACACGATCACTGCCGCGGTCGCCGCAGATCAATCTTACCTGCGTTAGGGTTGTCACATCCTGACTGCTAGTAATGTTGCGCGTCCACACATCCCGGATGTACGACAGAACAGATTAATAAGATTACATGATAACATGTTATCGTAAACCCTTCGTGACAGATAATTTCCTTGCATTTATGTAACATTAATTAAATGGGAGATGAATTAATAATAGTCAATTGTTTTAGTTTATGTATGGATGATGGTTGACGACGAATTTGACCAATTCAATCAAACTGTTCTCTCAAAGTCGCGTTCCTGGAGATTTACTTTTCCTTGCAGAGATTCTTACAGTAGATTCCACCTAATTTTAGATTAAAAATTAAATTCCCTGTACCCACGTACTGTCCCAACTTAACGTAGGTGAAATTCACCCCATCTTTTTATTACATTATTTCGGTACCTACGCTTTACACGCATTAAGGTTTGTTTCAAGTATACCTTCCGAATTCACGACTATTGTTTAGAATCTGGCTGACATTATCAATCCACGTTCAACTAACAATCTACATATATATGACAATCTGCAAACTTTATTGTACGATCCTGTTTTTTATTTTAACCTAATAACCTTTTCACTGATGTTTTCGACATTAGCTATGTGACAGTTTTTTGACATTTTGATAAAACTGAGTTTATTAGACTATGCGATTGACTGACTGATTAGTCACGTGAGTTTGTAAAAAAACGCAACCACGGTTTCAACGTTTGCGCGTCATTTACGAGCGTTGAAACAGTGGTAGCGTATTTTACAAACTCACGAGACTGATTACATAGTCTAATAAACTCAGTTTTTTCAAAATCTAATAGGTATACTTTCTTTTTTGCAGATTCGTAACTCAAATTCTAATTAAAATTGAAAAAAAATATGTTTCATAGTTACAATTTAGATAATTTTTCCTCACAAGCCAAGCCTGTTCTAAGAAGTCAACATCATCTTGACGTACATTGTAGATACTCCTACGTAGCTGTGTCTATTTATTTATTCGTTTGTGAGTTGTGACAACCTTGATGACAACGCTGTTCGATTATTTGTATCATTAATATGGACGACATATGTGGACTGCCTTTATATTTTAAGGCATACTTAATATTTAAGTGGATGGTGTAATATTAAATACATTATTATAAACACTATAAGCATTATAGATAGACCAGTGGGTACCGGTAAAAACTCACGGAGGCTGTGTTAAATATGTTTTTGTGTAACCACTATTACTACTCCACCCTTCAAAGTTCCTCGAGTAAACACAGGAAGATCATAAGGCTCCGTCTTTTCCCCGTCTCTCCAATATCGTCATGAAAGTCGTAAAACCAGATTCATATTATAAACTTTTTTAGTTGGTACCCACCCCTGAAAGCCACAAAAGTCTTCTTACATGTCTACCTACATAAAGGTACTTTACACACATATATGTAGATGATGGGTACTTTAAATAGTTCGATTTGCAATATTTACGTGTATAGGTACGTACCATATAGTATGAATGAGAATTCGATTTTCATTTCCTGTCACATTGTATAAAATGGTACTTACTTGATTATTACCGCGAAAGAAATATTTCAAAACTATTTTCATTCATAATTTCATTAGTACCTACACTTCTAAATTTAAAATGTTTATTCATAAAAAGTGAGACTTCGACGAAAATTTCTAGTCACTCACAAAGGCGTCGCTGCTTTAAATTGACATACATATTTAAAGAACTTGCAAAATTTTCCAATGGGCAAGCGTTACATACCCACATGACTTGGATAATAAGAGTATTATGTAATGGAATAAGCATTATAGATAGATCATGATGGAGACAAGTGGTTCACTGATAAATATAGATCTATCGGAATAAATCATTCCGTCGATACACATACGAGTGTCTAGTGTAATGCATTCAACTGATAGTGAATGTCCGCCATTTTGAATGTGACAAGAATTATTGACAAGATGGTTGCCCACGGATGTAGTGGAAAATAATTCCGGTTAATTCTGATGTCGTTGTATATTAAAAGCTACGGGATTAATCCAAATTTCTACGATTCTAGGGAAATTTATTTTTTGTACCTACAAATGTTGTGTTAAGAATATAATTAAGTAACAAAAATAAGTTATGTATGTACCAGTGGCAAAGAGTGGATTTCTGCAGATAGGAATCCGGAGCTAACATTTCTTATTGGGTTACGTCAGATTAGACATTATTGAACCTATCATTTTATCCAAAAGGTAACTCGATGGGAATCGTGTTCTTAGGTAGATTCGCGCCTGGTATGTGCGTTGTTAGGTGCCGATAAAATAAAAAAATAAATATAAGCCTTCATGTGACACTCCCTTAAGACGCCAGGGTTGTAGGATTACCCTCCCCCCCTCACTTTTTTTACATACCTTTCCGAGTGTCCCGTAAGATTCAGATGGCCATTTTTCACTGTGGTACAGTTACAGTAATACGTAGATCTTTTGATGTACATCTCTTGAGTTAGCTAGAAGAGATCGCTGTTTCGACTACCTACCCTGATATGGAACCCCAGACAATCCTGTCGTCCGTCATCTCTGATCACTTGACCATCAAGGCCGCCCAATTATTAACCTATAACCGTGTAACTATCTCATGATAATGTACCCACAATGTACCCACAGTGTACCCACAATGTACCCACATCCCACACTCTCATTATACAAGTATTATCCACACTACATGTCCACACATTATTCTTATAAGATCTTGCGTACATGAGTTAACCCTGCGTCACTGACGGTCCGTCAATTTCAGAACATACAGCATGTCGAAATAATATTGATAAAAAATAACTGCTTGGGCATCGGTAAAATCGGCCTTGCTACAGAAATGAATTGGTATTTACATTTACGTGCAAAATCACAAAATCTTATAAAAATCATATTTTTAACACAAAATTACCCGGCTCGAGACCCAACTATGACGTCACGATCATTTCCCAATGGCATTAAGGTTCAAAATCGCGTGACAATCGCATGATAAAATGGTAAAAATAGCTGTTTTTCAATTTTTTGGGGTTAATTTCGCTTCAATCAAAAAAGTTTTACGGTTATTCCCTACATTTTAATGCATATTTCAGTACAATAAAATTCTCTGCGACTTTCGGGAAACGAGTTTGTCTTTTCGAAAAAAGATCAGAGGTGTTTTCCACAGTTTTTTTGAGAAATCTATACAAGATATAAAAAATCTTTTACGGTTATTCCCTAGATAAGGGTTTAATGTATCTACTCTATTTTTTCCAAAGCATATTTAGTAACGTTTGTCGAGATCTAAGGTCTCCCGTTTTTATAAATTTTTGAAATGTCAGAATGCGTACTCTTAAAAGACATTGGTTTTTGTGTTCGTTTTCTTCGCCTCATTTGGCAGGCGGTTGAGATTGACATTAATAAATACCACTGTTACGAGAGATCCAAAGGGGAGGGCCTGGCCTGACATTTAGACCGGTTCTTTTGGACCAGTTTTTTGGGTTGTTATTTTATATTTTGTTGGTTAATTCACCGACGTGTCTCCATCATAAATATTTTACGATACCTACTGCTCGTATTATTTTAATAAGATCACTTACTGCTTATGTACCAATGTATGGAGGTAGTTGTGATCTAAATATCGCATGTTGACCTATTGACAAGACGAATGTATTGTACAACTCAATGTTATGTATCATTTTTACCTACATCCAATCATCCGACATTGGTGGCAATGTTAGTGGTTAGTACTGTTTTATACTGATTTTTCTCCCAAAATCTGTTGTCATTGGCGTATTTTAGTTCTGGAAAATTTACATCCAGACCTGCATTGAACTAAACCACCCCGTTGTAATTTTTCTATCATTCTACCAAAAAATTCCCAGCGTGAAATTGCGTCACTTCCTTTCTTTTGAAAATAAATGGAGTGAGACGTCTAGAGGTACTTAATATAAAAGTCTATGGCTGATTCATAATTTACGTATAGGTATATCTAGTACATTTTTTCCAATAAGATAAGGGTCAAGGGGCATCAGGTGATTCCTTGTGCCACTGCGACCAGACTGAACCTATTGTGACATCCTTCTATGTAATATCACTTATATGTCGACCTCACGTGTGTCGCATAACTGACTATCTATTTTGGTGCGCTAAATCCCATCTTCTGGAAGTCCAATAGTGGTAAGGTCTTGAGTTCTTTGTGAACGAGTGCCTCACAATTAGGTACACAAGATGAGGATAGATGTTTCATTTTGACTTTCTTCGATAATAATAGTTAGTCTCTTAATTATTGAGTAATATTAAACTCAAATTCATCAACTGATCCTAAAAACACTCCCAAAACTTAGAAAGTTAAACAAAAATTTCATTTTCCAACTTTCCCACGAGTAGTGCGACCTCTGGCGGTAAAATTGTGTACTAATGTGACTTTTTAACGGGATTCGTGCCAATTATTGCACATTAAATCAATGAATCGAATGAATATAAAGTGTACTGATAGATGCATTTGAGTGACCAATCAATCACTGACCTCACTATCTAAATCTTAATGCAAAAATATCAATCTCTAAATGCATTAAGTGGGTAGAGAAATTGATTAATAAATATCTTATATTCACGTGGGATTAGTTTTTATTTAGATAAGACTTGTGCAAATATAATGTAGCTATCATTCGTGCCAAGATTCGAACCTCAGTCTAATATCATTTAAGAAAATTGCAATTAATTCAACTGAACTATAAGTTCAGTTCTTACCCAAACCGTATAGCAATACTAGTGTGGAATAGAAAAATAGTTAATCGTCCACATTTTTTTAAAAGAGGATCTATACACAAACCCAAATACTTTCCCGCACACTTTGCACTAGGCTAAAATCCTGTATCGCAAAGTGTGGAATAGACCGCTAGCGCCGGGGTTTGAACCTGGCACATCCCGCTTGAGAGACCGCCGCCTCAATTGAAAACTAGGGGTTTTTAAATTCTTCAATAATAATCCACATCTATATCTTCGTTGTTGGTTCTTCGGGTTCCCTTACTGCATGTAGAGTGTGACGGCCTTTTACAAACTACTTTATCCTGAAGATGGCAGTAGTATAGCTGCCGAAAGCTCGGTCACTCGTCAACCACTCTATGTACAGGCAGTAAGGAAACCCGATCCTTGAGGACGAGTTGTAACATTGAAGGGTGTCACAATAGACCTACTCTGGTCGCAGTGACGCAGGGGACATGCGGTCCCCTGACCTAACAAAGGAAAAAAAAAAAAAAAAAAAAAAGGAAACCCGAAGAACCAATAACGAAGATATGGATTCATCACGCTGCGAAAGCCTACAAGACTATTTTTAATCCACATCTCCTTAAGAGTTTCAATAAGTTCTATAAAATAATAATAATAGACAACTTATAATACGCCGTTTTTTTGGATTTACTCCACTTCAAGGGCGCCTCCTAAATATTAATATTAATACGTACATAGCTTAACCTAGTTACATAATACTATATGATCTACCAAACAAGTGATTTTTTAACAAACTCTTGAACCCAGAAAGAGACTGTGTTTTTAAGAGTAGCAATAGCCTGTAGGTATATCAATGATGATCAGAATGCTATGTCTATTGCTGATGAGTATGATGTAACTTAGTTTAAGTATGTATTGTTACAAGTTATAATTAACTACTATGTACAGTAGGTAGATACAGTATAATATACTATACTCCCTTCCTGTACTGATGGACTCATTATGTTATTTTTAGATTAAGATATTTAATTCAGATAAATTCTTTCATTAAACAAAGGTCAAGTCGCCATATAAGGTGGAGCGTGTTTGTCAAATTTTATTTTATCGTCCACGCAAAATTATTTTCAATTACTTCATAGACATAAATATTTGCTAATAGTATGTCAATTGTTATGCCCAAATACTGCATTGAAAGAATCGCAAAACATCAAAATCTTACGCTTGTGAATTGTTTTTCATTTTTTTATGATGTTGTAGAAGAATAGTAGGACACAAAAGAAATGCATCCACAAGTTTATCAAAATGTTTTAGAAAATCTCTGTGAATTGACTTACATAGATGACAAATTAATATTACATGGTATTTCAGTCATTCAGCCAATTTTAGCCATTAAATATTCATTATAATAAAAGGTACATATCTGCTGACTTTCGTACTAGTTTCCTATAAAATAACAAAGTTTCACTTTTAAAACATAACAAGAACAATCTCCAACCTACGGCATTTGTTCACAAAATAAATTAATGTTCAACAAATTAAGAAAACATTTTAAACAATGTATTAATATTTATTCGGATACGAAAATTCATAGATACGGTGGACTGCCTAGTTGAAAGAAATAATCTTTAAGTGAACAAAGTTTATAATGTTACTTATTTTTAACGGGTTCACCTATTTAAACACTATGGGTACATTCTAGCATCACATAAAACCTAACTTATTATAAGAAACCTTGCCATTCTTATTATAAGAAATAGTGATAGGTTTTCATCCCACCCTAGTTAACAACATAAACCCGGTCTTTCAAATCACTATTGATTTTGAACTACACGTATATATACAGCTACACGAATACATGAGTGGCGAGTACTATATACAACTATACATACGTAATATACTTATTTGATCAGACATGAGGTAGATGAGTGTGGTACATTTGGTGGCTGGCATATAGCGCCTTTGATTGCTATAATAATTGGTTTTCATTGTGAAGAAGATATTGTCGGAAGCTGCAGCATCATCATTGTAACCTCTGCTTCGAATACCAATATATAAGTATTATGTACCTACATCTATTATACGAGTGGACTAGTGGATTGACTAACTACAGCGGTTTCATTATTGAGTAGTATTTAGTCTACGAGCTTTTTAAACACACTTATTTTAGTCGGTTCCGTTGCGTTGGTTAAAGCTCGGACTTCCGATATGGATGTGTTGGGTTTGAATCTCAGTGCCGACGATATATTATTATAAGTGTGCAGGAAAGTATTTAGATTTGTGTAGACAAGTTCAAAAAAAGTATTCTAAGCAGTTAGGTATGTCGAGAGATGTACAGCAAAGGATGCTCTTTCTTCTCATTTTAATGCATAGATAATTTTTGACAATATGTACTTTTCTCAGATTTTTTGCGATTTTTTAGCAGATTTTTATTCTCAAAGTTTTGACTATCGTATCGTATTCAAAACAATTTTCGTATTATGTAGAACAACCAAAAGGAGCGTAGGAAGACCTCAGGCAAGATAGTCTGACGATGTGAGGCGAATTGCAGGAAGAAAGTGGATGCAGCATGCCCAGGATAGGGATCCGTTGAATGTCAAAGGGGAGGCCTATGTCCAGCATTGTAATTAAAACGGTTGAGAAAGAAGAAGAAGAAAGTAGTGACATTTGTATGATTGTCGAAGTTGGGTTTCGTGTTCGACCGTTCGTTGGTATATTTTCATTGAGCTTTAGACAACGGCTACAACTTACAGAGCTTACAAAATAGGACTTGGAAAATTAGTCCTTAACTTGTAAGTTTAAACGTCGTTTATAAATTAAAACTTTGACCTCTACTAAACGGAAATATATTTTATAAATTATAAAAAGTTAGGTGCCTTGCGGCCCGGATTCTCGGAAATAATATCGCGGTTTTAGAAGGCAGAAAAACATCAAACGAATTAGGTCAGGGAATGATGTATGTGAGGTCATTTTAGGAGAGGAAACATTGTATCATTGATGACGTGATCTGTAGGTTGGAGTTGATATTATGGATAGTTAGATAATATTACTTATATAGATAGATACACTCAAAAAAATAATTTACTATACCTGTTTTGTAAAACTATGTTTTACCAAATTTATTGTGCTGGTAACCGAAGTTCGGTTATAATAACAATTTTTTTTAGAAACAGATACAAAATATGTTTGTGTGATTTTTTTTAGTTAATATCTATCAACCTTTTTGTTAGTATTCCTATATAGTTCCGTTGGGATATCAAATTCGATTTTGTGTGTATTGCTAAATTGATTGTATCGTTACTCAAAATATTTTAGAAAATATCTTCTAAAATATTTGGTTATTAGTAACTAAATAAGGTTATTAAAAATAGCTAACATAATTTTTATAATGTTGCCGAAATGTTTGAACACGTCTTGCTAAGATGTTATGTTCGGTATTCCAAAATATTTGTTATTAATAACCCAAATGTTTTGTTAATAACTACTCAATTGTAAATTGGTATTTCAATGAACAATTTCGTACTCGTATAAAAACATTTTGCTTGGTTTCGCAAATATTTTGATACGGTTAGTTCTTCCCAAATCCGTTCGGTACTGAGTGGCGTCAAACGCTGCGCGGTGACTTACCGCGCAGTGTGTATCATAAACCGTCATTATTAAAGTTTGTTTAACGTTCAAGTGAGTTTTTGTTTATGTTTTGTTCGACAAAATGTTCGACGAATTAAACACACTAAAAGATTACTTGACCTCTTGGGGTCTATCATCATACTTTGAAAAATTTGTTGGTAAGTACCAAGTTAATTTTTAATAGTTTATTGTTATAACAAAAATTAAGGTAGTGTTAATAATATACACGAGATGTTTAATATATCACTATAAGGTGAACTTATTTCTATTTCCTCTAATACATATCTCTGCATCTAATATTTAACCCTAGTGTATTTGTTTTGTGTACTTGCATATCTACGCAAATTCCAAGAGTGGTAAAGAGTAATAATTACTCAGTTTTAGATTCATGGTGTTTTTCTTCCAGAGCAGGACATTGATGTGGACACTCTTCTTCTTTTAAGTGAAGAAGATATAAAAGAGTTGATACCCACAATAGGCCATCGCGCCAAATTATCTGCACAAATTAAAGTTTTAAAAAGTTTACATCACTCAACAGTAAGTAATGTACTTACCTACATAAGTATTTTGAATTTATCTACTTGAACCCTTTTTTATCATATAATTGTTAATATAAAGTTAAAAAGGAGGCACAACAATGTTTTATCACCGAACCTTTTTCTTGTTAAAGTAACTAGAATATCCTTAACTATATCAAGCCATTTTTAATTATATTCCATATTTCATTTTTATTCCAACACGCACTTTATTTTCTTTTCAGACATCCGTATCAGAAGAATCTCATGAATTCACCCAAAAAACACTGGATTTTGTTATCGATCCGATATTTAATAATGATATCATAATATTAGAGGATCGAAAATCTGTAAGTGAAATCTTTGTGTTTAATAGAACTCCTAGTTATTTTTTTTATCAAAATAATACTTACAATGATAGTAGCGATGTATTCAAATACAAATTTATTACAAATTCCTAAATGTTTTCAGGAATTGCACGACTTGCTAAGTACATCTAACGAGGGGCAGGCTCTCCTCTTGATGTATCAAACTAACGGATTACTAGACAATAGTGCCAGACGGAAGCTGTGCAACATTATTATCACTAATGAATTAAAAAATGACCCAGATAAAAAAATTTCAAGTAACCGTTTTTTCAAATTAGCCAATAGTGTAACTGAAGTTTTTAAAAAGGAAAGTCCCTCGGTGTATTTCATCCCGTTCGCCTGCTATTCAAAACATAGAAGAAGTGCAAAAGGAAAATTACTAGATTGTTACCGAAGTAGAAGGAGAGAATATTTAAAATCGGGTATTATTAGAGGCAGAAGTGCAGCAACCTCCCCACGGTCCATACAATCCGATGATGTAGAAAAACTAAAAGAATTCTCAGAAGAAGATATCGACGAAGCCATTTTATGGCTGAAAAATTCTTGCGATCCTTGGCTAAGTGTCCAATCCAAATGGGAGATAACTTGTAAAAAACGGCAGCAATTATCTTCAGAAATTAGTATCATCGAATATTTCAACACCTTCAAACCACTCAAGCAGCCAAGCGGTCTATATCTGGTAAGAGTTTTTAATTAGTTCACATTATTAAATCCATATACATTCAATTTCTAAACACATAAAAGCAAAAGAATAAATACGAATAATTTGTGTATCTTTTCTGTCTCAAACAGAGGAATAATGTAGAAAAGTAAAAAAAGAGAAATAATGCATTATGAAGCATATTTATTCTAAATAACTAGCTTCGTCTTCTTCTTAGTGTACGCTTTGTGGTCTGTATTCAAGATTTAGCCTCCTCCTAACTTACGAATAAATTTATTTATTGAACTTATTTTTTTTTTGCAGATATTGGAAGATTTTAAATCATTATATTCAAAATACGACAATAAACTGGTTGAGAATTGGCCTCTGTACAGACAAAAACTTATTACTTTGGCGAAGAAGCGACCTGATATTGTTTTAAAAGAGATTTTTAATAACCTTGATGGTGAGTTTGTAAAAAAATTACAGGATTACACCATTAGGAAAATTTATGAGAATAATATTACTATTATGATATGATATGAAGAATAATTTTATTCTTAATTATTTTTTTTAGAAACTGACGATGAAAGTTGCCACATAGCTGCTTTTATTTCAATTCCTTTCCTCATGACCACATCAACAATAAGAAAAACAAAAAGCAAGCCTCAGTGGAAACCCTCAAAGCTGGAATCTCTTGAAGGGTTTATTACTCACTTAAAGAGTTCAGCAGATCTGGAGGAATCCATTACACGGAGGAAAAGAAAAATATCAGATTTGGGCTTAACTCTACAGCCATACATCATTATAGTAGGACCTACCATAAAAGAAATTTCTGCAAGATATGTGATAGTAAACGACACAAAATATATGGTAAGCAATATTGTTTCAGCGGTGGATGCATGTTTTAAAATATTATTTGTTTTGAATGCCAAATATCCAGCAGAGTCTGCAAATATTTGGCAATTTATTCAGACCGCAATGTACAATATGAGCACAAAATATGATACAGTTTACACAACAGTTAACGTCCTTCTAAGTGAACTTGGTATTGAAAAAAATAGTAATTAGGTAAATCAAAATGCCGACGTGTTTTATATGCCTAAAGATTTTAGAAAACATTAAAATGTTGTTTCAACATTTTACTAACCACCATAATAGTTTTACCGTTTATCATTGTGTGGATGATGGCTGTTCACGTACATTTCACCTAAAAAATACATTTCGTAAACATTTAATTAAATGCCACACACGCCAAAGTAACACGGATTGTTCAGAGAGTGTAATTATTTCACCTGCCGATGGTGCTTTTATTTCTACACCTGATTATTCTAATAGTACTGTATTGCATAGCAATCCGAAAATTTCTTCATTGAAACCAGTATTCAATAGACATCATACTCTCACACTTTTTCTTTCGTCATTATATGCAAACCCTCTGATACCTCGGAAAATTGTCCAGGATGTAGTAGATGGGATGAGTAAATATATTGGAGAAAGTGTGCCTGAAAGTATCGAAAAGACGTTTGCTGAGATGTCAATGTCGAGTCACCATAAATTTGATGTAGTTTCATTTAAACAGAAGTGTACAGATATTTTGCAATTACAGCTAAATAATATCAATACAGATTTCAAGCGACTTGAGTATTTTAAATCTGAAGGTACTTATATACCACCACAAGAAATTACAATAGGTGAAAGAATGTGTAACACTTACAAACACGGCGCGATGATAAATGAAACAGTGAAATGTACTCTACAATTTATTCCTCTGAGGCACGTATTGCAAAAATTTTTTTCCATTAATGATGTTTTGGACGAAACTTTAAAGTATATGAACAGTCTTATGCATGACATTGAAGATGACAGGCCTATTTCAAATTTTGTGCAGGGAAACTTTTGGGCAAATGAATATAAAAATTACAGAGACGACAAAATTCTACCCTTGTTTTTGTTTTTTGATGATTTTGAAAGTGGAAATCCCCTTGGGAGTCATTCTGGTGTTCACAAATTAGGGGCTGTTTATATTTCTATAGGTTGTATTCCTCCAGAGCGTGCATCTATTTTATCTAATATATTTCTAGCTTTGTTATTTCATTCGTCCGATAGAAACGAATTTGGGAATAATGTTATTTTTCAGCCTCTAATAGACGAACTAAATTTTTTACGAGAAAGTGGAGTAGAAATAAATGTTCCTTCCTTTAGGGGTAAACTGCATTTCCGCCTAGCTCTTATTCTAGGAGATAACCTCGGAATACACTCCATCACTGGTTTTCATGAATCATTTTCTAGTAACTATCCATGTCGTATCTGTAAAGTGCACAAACAAGTATTAAGAAATCAATATTACGAAGATAGTGAACTGCTTCGTGACACAATTGAGTATGAGACACATTTAGAAAGTAATGACTTTGGTATTAAAGAAAGATGCGTATGGCTGGCTGTCAAAGATTTTAATTTATTTGATCAGGTGGGTGTTGATGCAATGCATGATATACTCGAAGGTGTTGCTAAATATGTAGTCTCTTTTTTGCTTCTGAAATATATTCGTGATTTAAAGTATTTCTCATTACATATTTTGAATGACAGAATTTCGTGTTTTGACTTTGGACCTGACAAGAGCAGCAAGCCTTGTCTTTTAAGTATTGAACACATTTCTAAGGGTAATATCAGACTTTCTGCATCGGAGATGTTGACATTTGTAAGATATTTAAATTTACTAATTGGTGATTTTATTCCAACTGGTGATTCTTACTGGAAAATGTATATTACCTTAAGAAAAGTTGTTGACCTGGTGTTTTCTCCATTTGTTGACAAAGGAACCTGTGACCTATTAAAATGCTTGATATCTGAACTCAATGAGTTATATGTAACATTAAGTGGAAACTCTCTCAAACCAAAGTTTCATTTCCTTATTCATTATCCTTTAATGATGTTAAAGTTTGGTCCACCAAATAACTTTTGGTCTATGCGATATGAGGCTAAACATAGACTGCCTAAAATGGCTGCTCGCACCTCATGCAATAGACGAAATATTACATTAACACTCGCCATTAAACATCAGTTACAACTTAATGAGATATTCCTGAAAGGCTTTCTAGAGGAAACTGTTAGTACGGGACCTTCGAAACGAATTACGGAACATAAACGTAGTCAAATCATTACTTCATTAAATCTTGATTCGACTGATGCACTTGTTCGTGTATCGTGGGCAAAGGTTAAAGGTACACTTTATAAACCTGGCTCGATTCTCATTGAGGATATTGGAGATCTAGGTGATATAAATTTTATGTCTGTACAAAATATCTTTGTTTATAATGTAAATAGAGTAATTTTCGAATGTTTATCGTTAGAAACAATTTGTTTTGACGAACATTTTTATTGTTTTGAAGTTAAATTACGAGATATTAAAAGTAATGAACATTTTATTTTCCAAGATTGTTTAATATCTCACACGCCTAATCATATGAATACAGTATCAAACGGTAAAATATATGTAACACAAAGGTCTGTACTATAAAATTGATTTGATATATATATTTACTTCAAGACAGTGAAAATGTTCATCAGTACTACTATAATATATCCTCATACCGCGTCCCCTGCGGTTTAGAATATTATGTAATAATACGTCTTATTTTTATTCTTTACAATATGTTAATACAATGTGACACCCCACCAGGCCATGGCCTGTCTCGGGCTTTCGAAAATTATAATTAATTTACATAGAAAAAAACCAAATAGACAATAACAATCAACATAATAACATAATGTAATAACTCGTAATACATAATATAATAAAGAGCATTAATTGTTGTTTACATTTGCTATTTTTATATGTTAAAAATTTTATCTTTAAGCTCAACACAAGAGCATTCATTGTTGTTTAAATTTGCTATTTTATTATTTATTTGCAACATTAGAGCATTCATTGTTTATATTTGCTATTTTTATATGTTTCAAAACAGTAGCATTTATTTTATCGACTCTATTAAGTTTGCTATTTTATTTGTTTCAATTTTTATCTCTTTGCTCAACATAAGAACATTCATTGTTTATATTTGCTATTTTTATATGTTTCAAAACAGTAGCATTTATTTTATCGACTCTATTAAGTTTGCTATTTTATTTGTTTCAATTTTTATCTCTTTGCTCAACATAAGAGCATTCATTGTTTATATTTGCTATTTTTATATGTTTCAAAACAGTAGCATTTATTTTATCGACTCTATTAAGTTTGCTATTTTATTTGTTTCAATTTTTATCTCTTTGCTCAACATAAGAGCATTCATTGTTTATATTTGCTATTTTTATATGTTTCAAAACAGTAGCATTTATTTTATCGACTCTATTAAGTTTGCTATTTTATTTGTTTCAATTTTTATCTCTTTGCTCAACATAAGAGCATTCATTGTTTATATTTGTTATTTTTATATGTTTCAAAACAGTAGCATTTATTTTATCGACTCTATTAAGTTTGCTATTTTATTTGTTTCAATTTTTGTCTTCGAACTCAACAAAAGAGCGTTTATCAAATTGGCTGTTGTTGAAATGCATATTTTTTTTATGTTTGTATTTTTATGTCTACTCTCTCAATACAAGAACTTTTTTAAATCACTTTTTTCCATATTATTAATAAATTATATGATAATTTAATAAATAATGATAAGTTATACATAACAATGAGTTTTCCTAAATCCACATTTTTACCTGTATACTTTATTATTTACTACTTTTGGCGCATTACAAAATAGGTAAAAGAACTAAACACTTAAGTAAATGCAACAAAAAAAGAGTATTGCAAGTATCAAAACAGTTTGGGACACATAGCTAAACACTTCAATAAATGCAACAAAGGAACAGCAGCGTAAGTATCAAAACAGTTTGGGTAAAAGAACTAAAGACTTCAATAAATGCAACAAAGGACCAGCAGCGTAAGTATCAAAACAGTTTGGGTAAAAGAACTAAAGACTTCAGTAAATGCAACAAAAGAACAGCAATATATTTATCAAAACGGTTTGATTACTACTATATAAATGATTTTGTCATGGTATAAGAAAAGTTGAGAATCCCAACCAAACTTTTTCATTGCAAATAACAAAATGTAAATCAGATGGCAACGAAACAATTTGATAATTTTTAACAAAATAGTTTTGCGATAGCAGCATATATTTTTGTTGTAATAAAAAAAAATGTTTTGTTAAAAGAACTTAACTTTTGCTACAGACCCCATTTTTTTTGTAACCAGTTATGAAACAATTTGAGTAGCCTACCAACAAAATGTTTGTTTATCGTAACTTAACAGTTCGGATGTCACAATAATTTGGTTATTAATAACCAAATTTTTGGTTATTATTAACAAATTATTTTTTTCAGTGATAGATAGATAAAAGTCGAATCTTGTTCACACACGCGGACCGTCAGAAGCGTGGGAAAGGTTAAGTGGTAGCAAATGTATTTAAACAAGAAAAATTATCATGTATATTGTACGTGTTGTCTTGGTGGAGTACCGCACTGACCAACTGTGACATAACTTCGTAAACGAAACCATAGTTTGAAATCCAGTCGTTCAAATTCATATTTAGTTTTACATATTTTTATGCACTCGGTTTGGTTTGGGCATGTTGAGAGAATGAAAAATGACAGGATGACAAAAAATATATATTTGAGTAAGCGAAGAGGGGTGAGGAAGCGCGACCGCCCGAGACTGACCTGGTCCGATCATGTCAACCAGATCCTCAAGCAAGCGCGGATCCACCGTTGTGGGCACGGTGGGCATGCCCACAACCCTAATTGACTTGTAATGTCACACTTTCACGGCGCTAATTAGGTCTACTGTGTGTTTCATATCACTTCATGCGTTTTTCTAAAAAAATTTCGCCTGCGGCGCATTATTTCAACACTGATAAAGAATCTGAAATCGTATTTTGCAGCCCGTCGCTCTTTTATAATTACAAATGGCCCTTCATTCAAGAAGTTTACCCAGGCCTGCTATAGAAATACAAGCACGTTCATTATTTCACATATTTTCTAAAAAAAAATTCACCTGCCGCGCTATTTCATGGTACATTTTTATGTTTGAAGAAAATAAATCATACAACAGGTATTGGTTTCATGACCCTCTTCAGCCAGTCCCAAAAAAAAGTCGCCTGCGGCGCTATTCACATTTTTAATACCTCAAGGTCATATTTGCATGTGACGACCTTCAGCCCCCCCTCCCCCATAATTGAATCCTGGATCCGCACTGCCTGTGACCACAACCTTTTTTCAGGGCTGGATCCGCGCCTGTCCTCAAGGATGGACGCGTTTTGAGTAAAAGGAATCGGAGAGCGTGTATGACAAATTGCATGAATGTGACCGAGGCTAGGATAGTGTGTAAGGATAAGGCTGTCTGGCTCTCTGTCCTCTCTGCCTACCCTGCAAGGGACGCGGCGTGAGGGTATAGATAGATCTCTTCTAAAAAAACACAAATATAATGCTATGTGTGTATTTTTACAAAATTTAGTTAACTTCACTGTGGCGTATTTTGTTTGTCTGTCAACAAATATTGCAATCGATTTTTCAACCACTTCCTGACTACTTAGAGAGCTGAAACTTTGCAAACGTACGTAAACTCGGTGACAGTATGATTCTGTGCAAAAATGTATCAGCTTTCTTCAGAGACAAAAAAGATGTAAAGAGTTTTAGGGGGATCCAAGAGTTGTGTGAGGTCACGTGTGGTATCGTGCCGTTGGAAAAGAAATGCAGATCGTAAGTCAGATTTGTCCAGCTCAAGCCTTGGAAGACACCGAGCTATCGAGAGGATTCAGTCAGCGCATACCGTCGTGTTTGGTATCTCACGAAAGTGCTTCACGAGCAGAACTCATATCTTTTGATAAATTTTGATTCTGTCTATTCTTGGTGGGGTAGGAGGCGCCATTGTAAAGAAGGAATCCAAGAACCTCGGAATTTGTAGAATCCCTATGTCTCCTGAATTTCAAGGTATTTCACACATTTAGCCATTGATTTAGATGATGCCCCCTATGCAGTATTTAATTACTCATTTTCACCTATCACTTGAGTTACATTTCATTTGTGCCGGCCGTGGGTTTTTTTTTAAATGAGCATTCTCCTTTAGAGAGACGAGTTTCCCCACGACGTTCGCAAAACGAGTTTCCGTCTTTCGGAAAAAAGATCAGAGGTGTTTTTCATATTTATTTTTTTGAGAAATCTATACAAGATATAAAAAATCTTTTACAGTTATTCCCTGGATAAAGCTTCAATGTATCTACTCCATTTTTTCCAAAGCATATTCAATAACGGTTGTCGAGATCTACGGTCTCCCGTTTTTAAAAAAAATTGAAATGTCAGTATGCGTATACTCTTAATGTTGCCACTATCTTAATAAGGAATTACATTTAGGATTGTGTCTATATTTTATTGTACAATGTATTTATGAATGTTTCTGCATAATTTTGTAATAATTTGATACATTAACATTATCAGCAACAAGGCTTAATGCGTCTTTAACAATCTGTTAAAGTAATCTTGTTGTAGAACTAATATTTATCACTGTAATGTCAAATCAAATGGATCTACTTACAATGCATTTCTTATGATCTGGCTCTAACACTTAATTTTTTATTTTATCTTTACTTATTTTGATTTTAGAATGAACACTAAAATATTTTTAAAAAAAAATTGCAGTGATATATTTTATGGAACAATTGCATTTTAATAGATTTTTATACTGAAAATTTATGATATTATGAGAAAATGTGTGTTAATAATGTGATTTTTTGTGAGTTTTTGTCATTTAGTATGAAAAATTTTATACCTATTCCAATCTCTAGGGAGGAAAAGAGTTCCTGGTATTTCAATCAATTGTTTCTCATCAATTTCTCATCAATTGTTTCAATCAAGTATTTCAATCAATCAATCAATAATTTAAATACACTACATTAAGAGCACAACAAAAAATAAAGAAATGAATCTATACACCTCTGTACACTTGACAGTAAGCTTGAAAAGCTTGTTTCGTGAAGTGGAAAAGGCATCGGGGATCGAACCCACGCCCACTGGATTTCAACAGTCGAGCGCGTTACCAACCAGGCTACTGACCACCTCAAATAGCACAGAAACAAAACCTGTAACAGAAACAAAACTGTAACAATTTTATATTTTTTTAGTTTGTATAGATACCTATCTGAGTATTGCCTCTTAATACGTCCGATTAATCCACCATCTACTGTAAATCTTTTAGACAAACTAGTCCGATGAAAACAAGTTACCATGGGAACCGTTTAAAATTCTATGTTTAAATATATTATGCCTATTATATAAAAATAACATTACATATAAAGTTTATAAAGATATGTCTTTATGTCAAAACTTTAACATAAAACCTAATAACAATAATAGTAATCTCTCTGTGAGCGGGATGGCGGCGTTTTGTTCGAAATTTGAATATTTTAAAATTGCCATAAATTAATTAATAATTATATTATTATTTAGTGTTGCCACACCGTACCGTTATTATTGATTGCAATTATTGCAATAAATTACGTATTTTGTCTATTAGTCCAGTAATATGGTGTTTTCGAGAGGAAAAAATACAGAAGTATTTTTTCCCATCGCGTCCCGTATGATTTTGGAGGCGCTGAATGCGAATTTCAGCTTTGCCACCTCGTAAATTTGATGCGTTCTGAGATACCTAGGTATCTCAGAAAGAAAGAGAAAAAATGTTTTTTTCACAGACTTTGACTGATAATTAAAAAAGTATTAATTTTAGAGAAAAGAAGCTCAGAAAAAAAATAAACTACACTAAATTTCCTACAAACTGACGTATAAATCTTTTTTGTAGCATAACCTGTTCACTGTTCAGGCGTCAGAGCGAGCTAAAATAGGGGCGTAATTTTCACCCTACTGCACAAATTATATTCGTTTTTTGCCCATATCTCAGAACCTTGAAACTTTTAAGCAAAAATATCTACTACAAAAACAAAGTGCATTATTGTTTATTTAATTTATGCCATCATTGTTTTGTCGATGGACAAACGGTCTAGGCCCTATAGCGCATTGAAGTTCAGTATAGTACATTAGAAGCAGTTTTAACCATTATTTAAACTGATATAATAACAATAAAATAATCCTTCCTGGCACCAAAATCTTAAGTATTACAATCATTACAATACTACAAGTGACATTTCAACTCGTATGACATTTTGTCCGTTATGTCATTGGTCCATTTAAACGTGTATTCCTTATTCAAATCCAATGATATCATATTCCATTGTTTTAAAAATCGAATACTAAATTCTTAATGGCATCACTGTATAGTAAGTATAGATAGACTCTATAATCTATGATAGGTAATGTATTATTGTTTAATATTAAGAACAGATATTATCTATGGTCGGTGTGATTATTATGACATTATTACGATCCAACATGGCGGATGTGTAAGTGTGTGAGTAGGCACTGTGTTTTTAGCTGCCAAATGTCATTGTTATTATAATATCTTAATATGAAAATCAATGTGGGTAGATTATGACGGTGTAAATCTAGTAGCAGGAAATTCGATTATCGACTGTCAAACTAAATTGCTGGGCGTCAAGGAATTGAAAAATTGAAAAATGGATCGATTAGAAATGTCACACAGGTTAGATAATTTCAAAGTAGTTATCTACTTTTAGAAAAGTTAAATTAATATACATAGTTGACAAGAATAAAAAAAGCCTCCCAATGGAGAATGCTAAAAAAAACAGCCCAGGCGTAAACGAAATGTAACTCTAATGATATGTAAAAATGAGTAATCAATTACAGACATTGAAAGAAAATCCCGCGGGCTTAAGGCCCTCCACATCCCCGGGTAGCTCTGGCGCATTAATAGCGACCTATTTACCCGCACTTCTAGGCAAACCTTATTAAGAGTGGGGCCCAATGTTAGCCTTAAGGGAGCCCCCGGCAAACCCCACCCCTAATTTACATTCCTTCAGTGTCCTTATCCAAGGAGGTTACAATTCACACTTACAAATAAGAGACTGCTGCACAGGTGGCATAATCGAAAATTCCGTATATATTCGATCAACTTGCAAAGGTTGCCACAGGCCTGCGTTTCATTTTTACCAGAATTAAGGTGGGATTAATTATTAGCAAGCATTCGACGCCTCCCAAGATGACATATCTAGTTTGTATGGATGACAATTATTTTCGTAGGTAGATAAACTGGTAATTACTATGTAGATATTTGCGGGGTAGGCTTCGAATCATAAAGGTCACGGTATGCGGCAGACAGGGGCGCACATTGCGTGGGTCGAGGACGCACCCACATCACCGCATTATGAACTCTGATCTTAATATTATTATAATTCATATCACACATTCTCAAACTTTTGTAATCAATAAGGTAACCGGTAAATTCTGAATGTGTATAAAAACACAATACTTAGCAAGATTATTTTGAAATCACAATACTGCGATAAGTTCGCCCTAGTGAAAAGCGATTTATAATCTGTACTATGTCTATTTTTTTATATTTATATGTATTTGTTGTTCACTTAAAGATTAAATAAATAATGTTTTCTGAAAACATCTGAATTTTTCTACATGTCGTAGTTAAATATAAAAAGTAGTTATCTCAACAGATATACAGCAAAGGATGGATTCGCGGCTACGGCAGATAGATGGATAGACTGGGATTGGTGAATGTTACTTAAGTTTAAAGTGATCACATTAAGCCAGCCGACGATCATTCAGTCATAAGCCTGATGGAATGTCCATCCTTTGCTGTGTATCTGTTGAGATATAACTACAATACTTAACATTATCTTTCATTTAGACGAGCAACTTACTAATTTTCACAAAAAAATTATCTTTGTAGGAAAACATGTTTAAAAATAACGGAGTTGACTTATTTGCTTTTAAATAGTTTTTCTTTCATCTTGTCTTTCAACATCTGTTTTGACCCGACCCTGTTTTTTTTAGCAATGTTGTATCTGCTGGGTTTAGAAAAATATACATGTTTTTTTTTTAACGTTATTTGGTAAATAACACACAATTTCAATTTAGCCGAGTTAAAATCGAACTCTGTTAAGCGTTCGTTTTTTGAATGTAAGAAAGTAAAAACAAACAATTTTAGTGATGTTCCATATTATTCAAATTATTCCTTTGAAATAACAGCGTAATTATCCAGGGTACGTCATGGTATTTTGTTTATGAAAAAAATCGAATGTAGAACAGTTTTAAATGCATTGCATTCCATCAACATATTCCCGCCTACACGTCCTAAGGCAATGTTACCAATATGATAATACAACACAATATAACTCTTATTAAATCTAAAGCAGAGGTCATTCCTATAATCATACCAACCTAATAACAACAATATGTATTAATCCACTATAAAATTGAGAAAAAAACAGCAATCATTATCTGCCATCTCTTTCTAGCTAATGCAAATCAAGTATGATGTCTCTTTCGTGTAAAGATGTAATGTCTTTTAAATAAAGAATGTGATCCTAATTTAAATTAAACGTGTTTTTAATTCCGCGTCAAATTTGAATTTGGAACATTTGATTCTAATTCTATTCTACGAATCAATAATCGTTTTGAGGTCGTTACCTGAATATGCGAAAAATTGCGCCGGAAAAGTGAGATTACTCAGCTAATACTAGAGATATGATCCTAAGATTTGAAACATGGATAAATGACAATTGCCCAATCCCACCAACTTCCACTTAGGAAGGAGAGCCCTAAGAAATTTCCATAAAAAAACATAGATAATATTCTATTTATTGAATAAAGAACATCAGCACCACCACGGCCTAAATCCATATGAAATGCAGCATGCAGCTCACCTAGTTGAGGAGATTCTGGGCGGAGATATTTGGGCATCTAACGTAGGAGAGTCGCATGTTGCATTTCATATGAATTTATGTCGTGGTGGTGCTGGTGGCTGATGTTCTTTATTCAATAAATAGAATATTATCTCTGTTTTTGTATGGAAATTACTTAGGGCTCTCCTTCCTAGGTAAAAGTTGGTGGGATTGGGCAAATATGTTTTAGTTAGTTTAGTAGTTAGAAATACGACAAATATGTGCTACTGTTTTCTTTTAGACTGATGAAATAAGTACGTCGACCTATAAGTAAGAATTTGACACCTGTAGTTCCAATAAATATAAATTTAATACATAGTAAACTAATCGAATCTTTTGTGATTCTATAATATGTATAAAGTTATACCTAGTACACCTAATTATCTACTAATTTTATTATTGTCATCACGTTTCACAGTACATCAATCTTCATTTGACTACTAGTTTCCAAGGAATTATGTACCTTAATGACTGGTAGAATAGATGTCATAATTGTCTCCACCAGGTAGATGTCTCAGAGGTGATGATTGTATGTCTTGTAGTGTCTCGCCTAGGGAAGTGACATTCCAAAATTAAAACATCGAATTTTATTTGAGAATCTTTGATAAGGACAACTTCGATGGAAAAAATATTTTTAATATTTAGTAAGTATTATTATAAATAAACCAATAAATTTTATAAAATAGTATTTCTTGGGGACCCTGACATTTTAATATATTCATTAGGCATGGCATGTTTTGCACCTTAATTTTTTTGAGAAAAGCCCGTAGTTTTTAATGCATTTTGTCTAATTTATCATATGTACAAAAACAGTGATTCATAAACAATACTTACACAAAAAAACTCAATTAAATGTGTTCTCAGCATGGGCCAGAATCGTAGAAAATAAATACCTAGTAGACATGAGCGCCGCGCCGGCGCGCCGCCGCTGATCATGGTCGGCGCGCCGCCGCCGACAAAACGCTCACGCCGGCGGCGTGGGATCCGTGTGACCAAAAGTATTTATCTTGTGTTTCTTGAGACAGAAATCGAAATATATGTACTTTTACAGGTAATAAAATTGAAGCATTCAGCTGTGGGAACGCTAGGGTTCAGTAATTATATAAAATATCGAGTTATAACTAATGCATTGTTAACCCATTCCGGAGTCTCACATATTTCGTTCATTTGGTTTTGCATTAAAAAAAAATTGGGAATATTCTGTCTTATTTATTCCATTGTAAAACAAGAAATATGATGGGATTTATTTATAGTTTTGACTGCCACAAGGGATTAATAATTTGGTTCTTCATGGTGGAAATTAAATGAAAAACTAACGTTAGGTATTTTATGTAACTGGGAATCATAAGAAAAAATCAGAATTTATGGTTTTTTGATCGATTTTATCATACCACGCTGAAATTTTTAAACCACGTGAATTTTGGCAGAATATCTGACCAAAATATGCGGCCTTTCGTTTTTTCTTTTCTAACCGTTCTCTCTTTTCATTAGTTTAGCCTTTGATTATCGAAGTACCTAATCAAAATTATTTTCATTCCACTTGACTAGATTCGCTATATTTCATTTGTGCTATATTTCATACAACACTGTGGAAATAATAATGACTCCTTTTCTCTCGACAAAAACTGATATTCATTTGGTAATTTTTGACGTTTACGATCTTCAAAGTGTCAAAATGAGATTATAATTAGATATTTTAAGGTTAAACTATTTCAACCAATTATTTCGCTCACCTAAGGCTGCGTTATAATAAAAAAAAAATACTATTCCCTAACGTGGTTTCTCGGACTGTGATTACAGACTACTCTCAAATTGTAATTCATCTTTCCACCGATAAACAATACATATTTTGGTTGAAATCATTATTAGTTTATGCACCTAATGACTAAGAACACCACAATTTATGTTTATTTATTAATTTTCATTATTTTTACGCCTAAAATAACATTGCAAATTAGATATTTTTATAAAATTACATAGGTAATTTTATTAAATTACCCTTCCACTCCAAACAACAGCACATATAACACATATGTTTTTACAGCTTATGCTCAATCGTAGTTCTTAGCTACATAGGAGTTTTGCATTTTGTGGAAGGTCGACCTTGTCATCGCAATTTAAAAGCCCAAATATTGCCAAATGAGAAACCTGTTCGACTGCACCACTGCCCATAGTGAGGCTCATTCTGACGCGTTTGACTTTATGGATTAGTTTATTTCCCACGATAGAATTGACATCGACAATAAAACTATTGAAGTCGACGATGAGTACATATATCTGGGGCACAAAATAAAACTAGGAAAGGAAAATCAAACTGCGGAGCTACCACGTCGAATAGGATTGAATTGGGGTGCCTTCGGAAGGTTGAAATACATCCTTGGGAACAAAGAGGTGCCAATAAGCCTGAAGGCTAAAGTCTAGGTCTCATGTATCTTGCCAGTGACCACGTACGGCCTTGAGTCTATGTCCCTCACTGTCAGAAGCGTACAAAAACTAAAATGTGTTCAGCGAGCAATGGGAAGACAAATGTTGGGCGTCAGTCTTCGAGATAAAATTAGAAATGAGGAGATCAGACGTCGAACAAAAGTTGCCGACATCGCAGAAAGAACCGCAAAGCAAAAATGGCAGTGGGCGGGACACGCGGCGAGACAGGACAGTGTCAGATGGACACCTAAAATCGAGGCAGTGGAGGCCCTGGGAGAACAAAAGAGGCCCTGGGAGAACAAAAGAGGCGTAGGAAGACCACAGAAAAGGTGGACAGATGACATTGTCCAGCTTACGGGTCGTAGAGGGTAGCAGATGGCCCAAGATAGAGGACAGTGGAAGAGTTTAGAAGAGGCCTATGTCCAGCAGTGGAACGCAAGTGGCTAGCAGTAAGTAAGTAAGTAAGTTGTTTTGATCTGCCCTCCAGCACCATGAAAAAGCAATAATGAAATTTTCGATTATTTTTCAAATATGAGCTTTTATTTTACTTTGTTATTGAAATAATCATAGTTTTTCAAAATAAATAAATCGATTTTATCATTATCATTTTCACATATACGTATTTAATCATTTATAACAATAGTGCAAGAAAATCCAATGCTCCCCCCCACTTTGTATCCACGCCGCCGGCGTGGCGCCGCCGCCGGCAATTTTAGACATGGGCGCCGCCGCCGGCATTTTTGCAGCCGGCGCACATGTCTAAATTACCTAGATAAAATCTTTATTGAAAAAAAATATTACCAAATGGCGGGCTTATGATGACAAATGCCGTAGGCAATGTCTGCCTACCAACTAACCAACAAAAAAAATAATCGTGTTTTTAATAATAATTTAAAATTTTGAGGCATAGATAATTTTCTACGACAAATCTTCAGCAGATTGACAATTATAGCAAGTTCATCACCCTTATAATTCATCGACAATTTAATTGATAAAATCGATGATATGATAATTGAATCAACTTGTCATACGCTTCATTATGTCGTCACATATACATAGGTTTATATATTACACACCTACTTAATATTAGTTGCTATATGCAGGTATGTATTGTAGTTTGTAGTAATGCCTTGAAACTTTGACCCAAGAGCGACAGGTCAAAGGCCCCGGCCTGAACTGAAATGCGTTAGTACAAACAGTATTATAATAAGTATAATGATATACGTACACGAATAATAATGTCTTATGTCGCATTTTATTCAATGTTGCTGACAAGCAATTTCATTAGTACCTAGTTACCTACCTACTAACTGCCTATCTATCACTAATTAGTATAATTAAATATTTGATAAAGATTATTTCGTAGAAATGGTAATACACTCGCCAATTTTACGTTACTTGTACAATATTTTTCCAATGTTTTTAATTTAATGTCAAGATGTGTACTGGCACAAATCACCCTATTAGTGTGGACTGCCTAATTTAAAAAAAATATGTCAATCGTGACATGCTCGTCATGGGTCGCGTCCGAGCGGTGTTCGTGAGTAAAAAGGCGTGTGGATTGAATGTTTGTCTTGACGTATACGTAGCCGACGCTTGACGCCTTTTTACTCATGAACACCGTTTGCTCGGAACTCGGACGATCGTGTGGCGGGGGCATTATATCCCTAACGCCGCATCCCTTGAACGACAGGCAGAGAGAACAATTGTCAAACTTCCTTACTCTTGCACTCACTTCTTGCTTCCGTAACATTCATACAATTTGTCATACACACTCTACGAATCATTTTACTCAGAACAGAGCACACCCTTCTTAAGAATCTGGTCTACATGGTCGAGCCGTGTAGTTCTTGGGCGGCCGCGCTTTCTCACATTTCTTCGCAAACCCAAATATATATTTTGTCATCCTGTCATCATTCATTCTCTCAACATGCCCAAACCATCTTAATTTATTCACTTTCATTCCAGTCACTGCAACCGTCTTGCAGTCACTCATCTCCTTAATAACCTCATACCTTATCTCATTTTTTAGAGTTTTCCCACACATTCTTCTGAACGACCTCATTTCTACAGTATTGAACCCTGATTGGTCCTTCTTCAGCCACGTCCAAGTTTTAACACGAGGGTTGGCAAAAAGACATTTTCTATTTTAATGTGCAGAAAAAAAATCATAAAAATGGGCACTTGTGCGGGCTTTATTCAGATATCTTGTCTCCTGATGACACCTGCTCCAATCAGTAGTAGAAACAGTAGCTAAGATAAGCTAAGGTGGAATGTACGTGGGAACCACGGATAATATATTTTTTTATTGATACGTATAGGTAGTATTAGGTACGTATAGTTAGTAAGGTAGTCGTTTTTTTAAACTTAGGTACTTATTATGTATGGAGCATTCCCCACACAATAACTCAATGTTAGTAGTCCTACCGCTTCTGAATCTGACGTCCCTACATTACGGTAATTCGCTTATACGAGTAGGTATGATTTTTTGGCGTTAAATGATAATACCTCCTCTCGCTGCCAGAATGTGTGGTCAATGTTAGCGCCGATTACTGTTTGACGTGAATGCTGACCTGATCCTTATACACTCAGTTCAGCATTCGATCCTGTTATCACCATGTATTACTCTGACGAAACGCCAATTGGAACTCTTTACACTCCAATCGGCGTCGATAGATTTGATGAAGTCTTTAACCTGCTCAAGTGTTTGCTTTGTGTTATGATTTCATTGTATAATATGTTATGTAAAAATTGACGAGTACAATTGCTCATCTCGGGCCTACGTGATATAATAAACGACAACATTAAACAACTTTTCAAAAATAGGTATATTTGTTTTAATCAAATTATAATCGAAAAATAAAAAGTCGAAATTTTACACTATTTTATCCGCCCTTTGTGTGTAAATTTATATGCAATAAAGTTTTTATTTATTTATTTATTTACTATACTACTTTAGAACCGATAAATTTAAATAAATGAGGACCGAATTCGATTCATATTTAGCCATTGAAATCATCCTCGATCTGTAATATGAACTGTCCAGAATGGAAGATCTTGTTGTAAAGTAATTAGGTACTCACTTAACGCAAATTCAATCAAATCCCAATATCTGCATCATCGTTAATCGAAGAATGCTTGTATAGTGTATATAAGTAAATGTATACATAACACATCCGCGTCTGTATACATTAAAAACATGTAGGTATGTGAGGGACTGGTTTTGACTTTTAACCTTTTTTTATAGCTTTCATTAGAAATTAAAGGAAATAAATTTTATTTTAATTAAAAATTCTTGTAGAGTCTCGTTCTATCAACCTATTAATCTCATGGTTAATGGGGTTACCAGAGAATCCTATTTATCATACTTATTATAATGATTGGTAATACAAAATCAATAAACCTAATATTTACGACCGATGGTACATGGTGGAAGTCCATTTTTACCTTTCAATGTAAGTACATTCTGTTTTTCTCCTCTTCTTCTTCTTCTTCCTCAGCCTTCCTCCCTCCACTGCTGGACATAGGCCTTTTCCATTTCCATCCACTCATATCTGTTTCTCCCCCTCCGCATCCAGGTTCTTCCGGCTTGCTGGACTAGGTCATCAGACCACCTTTTGGGAGGTCTTCCGACGCTTCTCCTTTTGTTCCAGTGCCTCCACTGTAGGATTCTGGGTGCCCACCTAGTATCCTCTAGGCTAGAATAATTGTATTTATTAATGAGGAAGTTCCCAGTGTGATCTCCGGGTTGTTGAATTGACTCCCCACTTTCTTTTTAATATTTTTCGAGTGACCAAGTTTGCTCGGGCTTGCTTTCGTGAGACTCCTGGGACAGTAAAGATATTTTGATATTAGACGTGCTAAAACGAACTTTTTTAAAAAGAGACTCTAAGTAGGTACGTTAATTAATTGGTGTACAAATTATAATTCCATTACATAATACTCGTATTATCCAAGTCATGTAGGTATGTAACGCTTGCCCATTGTAAATTTTGCAAGTTCGATGAATATGTATGTAAATTTAAAGCAACGACGCCTTTGTTGGTGTCTAGAAATTTTCGTCGAATCTCACTTTTTTTTGAAATATCGAATGGTATCGTACCTACTAATGAAATTATGAATGAAAATAGTTTTGAAATATTTCTTTCGTGGAAATGATCAAGTAAGTATCATTTTATACAACGTAACAGAAAATGAAAATAGAATTCTCATACATACTATGTATATGGTACGTACCAATACACGTAAAGATTGTAAATCGAACTATTTAAAGTACCCACCATCTTTATGTGTGTAAAGTACCTTTGTATGTAGATAGAGATGTAAGAGGAGTTTTGTGGCTTTCAGGGGTGGGTGCCAACCAAAAAAGGCGACAATATGAATCTGGTCTTACGACTTTCATGACGACATTGGAGAGATGGGGAAAAGACGGAGCCTTGTGATCTTCCTGTGTTTACTCGAGGAACTTTGAAGGGTGGAATAGTATCTAATAGGTGGTTACACAAAAACATATTTAAGAAGGCCTCCGTGATTTTCACGGGTAGGTACCCTCTAGTATGTAAATAAGTAGGTACGCCACTGCTAGTAATAAAAATAGTTTTTGAACCCAAAGGTACCTCATTGTTAGACCTTGGTCGCGCAGTCATCCTCATTGCGTATGCTGACAGCGTGCTGCTGAGGCTGAACTCCTTGTGGGGAGGGCAGTGATGGCCGCTTGGTCAATGGTCACAATGGTCAGTCGGGCCGTGTCACAGTATAATCGTGTATAAGTTATAAGGACACAGTGCTTGGAGCACGTACTACATATTGTATGGTTAGCTGTATAGTGGTTCATTTGCATTCAATGTTGGATATGCTTCGAAGTTGGAGAAAAGAAGTGAAAACAATTATTTAGGTAGGTACCTCTCTAATTATTTATGTTGAACGTTTTGATCGAAGGTTCTTGCTTGAAGTTCACTGTACTTAATTGTATCTCTATCTCTATACCATTACCTATGACATACCGGGTTGGTGGTCTTCTTCTCTAGCTTCAATCCTGCGGATTGGTTTGCAGCAAATTCCTACATCTTGTTCTCCACTCTTCTCTGTCTCCCGCAGCTCTCTTCAGCTCGACACATGTGGCGCAGTTCATGTTCTCGTACACCTGGTCCAGGTACTGCCGTTGGCTTTAAGATATATCTATTAGCATACGATTTCTTTCAGTGTGTTAGAAACTAGCATAGATTCGACAATAACAAATAAATAAACGGATCTACGAGTAAAATAGGATAGACAGTAAAATAGTCAACATTTTATAAATATACTCGCAATTCATCTACTGGAATCAAACTAGAAAATTTGAGATTTCATCTCTTGAGCAAATTTCTCTAGGGCTTTTGTCTTTTTTGGGATTTATTCATGTTGAGCAATTTTCTCGTGGGTTTTTCTCCGGGAAACATTCTAGTCGCAGAGACGCAGGGGATAAGTGGTCCCCTGACCTTTCAAAGAAAAATAATGTACCGTCGCGTCGGTCAAAAATCATCGTTTTTCGATCGTTTATATGCTATAATAGTACGAAGAGGTCCAATATACCGTTCTTATACGAATACCGTTTTCCGAAAATAAAGAACTTAATTTTGCTCCGATTCTTCGAACAATGTTTACTGCTACACATTCACGTATTATTAGGCGAATTGCATCGCGGTTGAGATCTATAAGTATTGAGAACATAACGTTATCGATCATTTACAGTAAATCTCATCATTGATCTATAGATCGGATCAATAATGTACAAATAAATTGTTTTCAGTTTAATTAATGCATTTATTTATTAATTTATTGTTAACGGAATTGCATCTGGAGAAACAATGTTACTACGTGAAAAGAAATACCATGAAATAAATGCATTTTATATTTGTATACCATAGAAAAGTTGTATACATTATCCGATGTTGATATTATGCTAAAAAGGTATTTTAGGAGTATCGCACGATTGTATTTAACTTTATATCTGTCGTTTCCCGTTATCAGTTGCCTGCGTTTACATTTTACTCTCCAAATTTTAATAACTTCTAATCTTGAAAAATTGCTATAGGTGACAGTATAAATTTATAATAAGTACCTACTCTTTTATCATATTTTATATATTATTTTTTCACAAAAATAATATATATACTTACGTATGTGAGCATTCTGTTTCTTATTTTCATATATACTTCTATTTTTCTTTTTTTCTCACATATGAACATACATTTGTATCCATTTTCTTTCTTACTTTATGAGTTTTTTATTCTATTTCTTTTTTTCCTGGGGTTAACTGGATGAACTATAGTTAGCTACTTGGTGTTTTCGCGATCCTCAACTTGTCAATCGCTGTTACAACATTTTACGAGTAAATTGAAATGTCTCCAAGTCGATTACCTTTATAGTGTGTTGTTTTATGAGTTTGTTATCATCTTCCAGCCTAGTAATACTTGGACCTCCACTTTACGAGTATGTCGCATACACTTTAACATGTTACGTCTTTATTATGATAGGTAATCAAGTTACAAAGAACACCAATACAGTCGACTCTCTCTTATTCGCCATCTCTCAAAATATTTTTTGAAGTTTACATGTTTATTGTTAATATGTATTTAATTTATATTCTGTCAATCTAATCAGTATCACGATGCGACGCACCCCTTCTATAGCAGGCAAAGTGGCACATCATCTTTACATACGTCTCTCATTTAATTCTCATTCGCAATGTTAGTCATACAAACTTTGCGTTAGCTTCGTATAGGTTCTCACGGTCTTTACTAATACATATCTTTTTCGTTCTTCTCGGGTGTTCCTTATGTTTGTTGATGATGGACTCCTTGACAATCGCGCCTTCTAGAAAGATTTTCTCGTGAAAAAAAGAGTTATTTTTCTGAAAAGGTAAGCTGGTAAATACAATCAATAGTTCTGTAAAATGCTCAGGTAATGGAACTTTAAACGTGGTTGAAAAACTCTCTGAATAAAGTATCCTTATAGTCCTTTCTGGACTGTTAAAGGGTGAATAATCATGACCTAGTTACTACATTTTATTAATGTGTAAATAAAACCATTCTGGTAAGTTGACAGATTGGATTTTTCGAGTACCGAATAATATGGAGTGTCGTGCACCTACTATATGGAATGGAGGTTTTATGGGTTCGTTTGTATTTCAATCTCCTGTTTATCAATCAATAATGTACCCACCTATAGTTAAAGTCAAATCTGATATTAATATTGCAATTTGCAATTAATTTATACCACCATTCCATACAACAACATGTACTTACATTAAGTTTTAAGTCGCAATGGAGTTATAAAAGACCACCGGAATATGGAAACATTCAGAATGGATTTTGAATAAATCATGGTTGGCCCAGTTGGTTAGAGCGCGGACTTCTAATCCGGAAGTACCGGGTTCAAATCTCAGTGCTGACGATGCACTATGCACTTCACGACACAAGCTTTTAGCTTACTGTGAAATGTGCGGGAAAGAATTTAGGTTAATATTTATTATCCTCAAAGCCATTAAGACCATTAAGAAAAAAATGTTTGAAGTGTACCTATCATTTGTAAAAAAGATAAAAAACATTTTTTTTTAGTTTCAATGATATCTTTTTATTGCCCTGTGTATTCATAAATTTCTTTTTGAATTCACGCTTTTTAGGTTTTTTTTTTTATTTTATATTAGTTTATGGTTCCGGTCCTTTTCGGATAACGACAGCAAAAATCTCACGCCATAGTCAAAAGTTCAAAGAAATTCTTCGAAATTCAAAGTTTTCGAAAAAAATCCTACTTTTGTAATTTACAGCACCTAATAAAATCCTAAATGTTGATATTTGTTTCTGATTTCCTAACATATCGTGTAATTTTGACATCATCCATCCATTAGCGTAGCGACACTTTTTAGGGGCCGCCTTTATTTTGGGAAAATTTCAAAATTCAAAAATCCAATATTTGTTTCATTTTACAAACTCGGAAAAAAGTCGGCTGCGGTGCTATTTTTCTCTTTTTGTACTATATATCAATATCTACATTTTAGTTGTCATGATCAAAAAATTCGGAAATATTTTGCCTGCGGCGCTATTTTTTCTCTTCTTATAGCAATAGCAATGTCAAAATTTTAGTTGTCCTACTCCAGCCTAGAGGTGCTTTATAATTCCTGTAAAATTTCGAGAATTTTGGATTTATATGCCTGAATAGGGGGGGGGGGGGGGCGGCTGATTTGACTTTCGCCCCGAGCGGCAGAAACCCACGCTAGGCCACTGCGTCCATTATTGTTCAAGGTCTCAACTTTAGAAAGCAAACAGGAGAGACAGCCTTCCTGCGTCCTTGGATTACTTCATCAACTGTCAAACAATGGACCGCTTCTTCTCAGAATAACAACAAAACGACGATTTCTACTGCATATTATTTTCGTTGATGTTTTTTGTGGTCGTGTTGAATTATTGTTATCCTCCCCCCCTCCCCCCTATACTTGTAAATGCTTAGGTCACTCCAGGGTTAGTTGAACAGGTACACGAATTTAGGGTAACCATAGTATATTTTGTATTTGGCTCAAACTAAAATATTTTTATCATCAGTAGAAATAGACCGCAGAATATTGTCGTCCAGCTGATCATGCAGTTAATTTTCAGGAAGATTTTTCCTTCCGCATCATTCAATAAAATAGACCTAATTTGTGAATTTTTTTAAAATTTCCGCGAGCAACTTTGTATAAGGTCATTTATTTATTTTAGTTTCTAGCTATTCAAAAGTATAATGATTGCAATAAAGATCCATTAAAGTAATATTCATAATTTATATTGGCAATCCCACTAGAACATAGCCGGTATTGGGAATATTGGGATTATTTCATTATTTTATATGTATACGATCCGACATACCTGGCTTAAGTTCAGGTTCTCAAGATTCTCCCATTCCGCCACACCCTGCTGTCAAATGTGTTGTATGATATAGTATAGTACAGTTCACAAACATTTCACGGTATAGATATTTTTCTGATCCCATCGCCAGCTGTTGAGGAAAAATCTGTGAAACAGAGATTCTTTTAAAAAAATAATGGTCTGCTTGATTTGGAACGTTTACATTTCTAACGTGTAAGTGACCTACATAATAGATATGTGTTATTTTTTATAGTTACAAACACTGTTTTCAAATTTATATAAGTACTTAATGATGGTCACTGTATAATTCCTAACCCTCCGAGACCCCATTAGTGTACGTCTGAGCGAAATGCCTCTATCCTGTCAATCTGTCGGACGGGACGGGAACTAAACACCGCTACCTTTTTAGTTTTTGACCATTCCTTGGAATTACACAAACCATCAACTACCTACTACTCAAATTGCATTGTCCGAATACTTCTATTGTTGTTGTTGTCCTTGTGGGTCTTAACAAAATTGGACAGGTAAATTCTTACTGACGACAGTATACCTATTTTGTCATTTAAAGTAGGTATCTACAATACATCGACAGTTTTATGTTTTCACAAATAATAAAATGGTCAACAAATTTATCAGTTTTTCGGTACTATCTATGGGTAATATAGGTAATTGCCCTACATCCTGTGGATAGCTGATATTGATGTTGGTTTGGTAATCATAGGGGAACAGGTTATTGAACAGCTGAAAAAATAGGGTTAGCTAGTAGGTATCGCGTCACTGCGATAAGCTCACCCCAGTGAATTAATATTATCTTAAAAGTGTACGAAAATACTTAGTAAATACCAAATTTAAATCTTATCGAGTAATTCCTAAAATGGCGGGTTTATTGCCGTATAAAATATATAAAAAAATGAATAAGTAAATTAGTAAGCAATCGTAGAAAAAAATCTTTATTAGGACCATAAAACTCCTTGATTAGAATTAGAACCATCTTTCTTTCTTCCTTGCCTCTTCCCAGTTCACCTGGGGGTCGGCCCTTCCTTGATTAGAACGATCATGCTTAAATTTTTGCATGCAAATATTCATTTAATCAAAATTTACCAATACATTTTAATTTACCAATACAATCACAGTTTATAATACATAGAAAGACAGTATGGTAATACAATTATTTTGAACTGTCACCTAAAGCAAATACCTATGTCTGCAAAATTTCAATTATCTAGGTAACTAATTATTCCGCCAAAAACGTGTCCTTAATTGATTTGGGATTTTTGGAAATGGTCAAGTCATTCTAGAATGCCACAGTCTCCTTCATTCATACCTATTATCCCATCTTCTTCGTTGTCCTTCCATGGTCACAATGAAATTCATAAATTTATCATGAGTCATAATACCTTTAGGAATTACCTATTGTATAGAAATTTCGAGTAACGGGACTAAACTATAGGTACAATTCTATTAGGTAGGTATAGGACCGAAATAATAACAAAAATAAAATAACGTATTTTTGAACCTTTACCTGACGGGCCCAAAATTCTCGAAAGCAACATTTTATAAAGTCGTAAATGGGTAGGTACTAGGTACCTTATACAACAATAATGGTTTTAATTTTAATATTATTTAGTTTTGGTTTGTTTTTTCTTTCGAAAGCACGTGTTGTTTCTGAAACCTTTTTGTCGGACCTTCAAAGATATTTTAAATTGTGGTGTAGTTAAAAATTGTGTTAAAGTTATAATACCTAGATTGTCATTTTTTTGAAACAGATAATAGATGAGTCTATCTATCTGATTTAGTAAAAAGTGTTGAATTTAAAAACGTAACCAGTGAATAATTTAAAACGTAACCAGAATTTAGTAAATCCGCATTTTATTTTTTTCTTTGCTTAGTTTTTTTTTAAGTGAATCGGGGATAAATCGGTTCCAAATACACCTTTGTACACTTCACAGTAAGCTTGAAAAGCTTGTGTCGTGAAGTGGAGTGTAGGTCGACATCGGGGATCGAACCCGCACCCACTGGATTAACAATCGAGCGCGTTACCAACCAGGCTACCGACCACCTCAATAATTGATTTTTTTGTTTATATTTTCTTGGAGTACCTAATAATTTTTAAAATGTGTTTAATTTCGGTGAATAATTGATTCCAAAATGTTTAGAATATCGCAAAATCTGTTTAACAATAGCAGTCCGAATTACAAAAGTCAAAAAAGGTTCAAGTTTTCAAAAGACAGTGAAATCGACGGCATGCTTTCGAAGTGGTATCTGAAACCCTGTGATAGTGATGTGACTGATAGTGATGTGAAATTATTTCATAACAAAAGTACGCAGATTGTGGATCCTCATGAATTGTGCGTTGCGGAATGCGGAAATCAATCCGGAAACGGAATCACGTTTGCGGAAGGTCTTTGCGGAGAAGATGCTGACAAGGAAAATAATCCGTTCCAGTGTTTTCAATTTTATGTCAATCGTGATGATTCAACTACTAATAATTTGAAACAAAAGCAAGGTATTTTTTTCTATTCTGTTCTATTATATTCCATCACGCCGCATCCCTTGTAGGATTGGCAGAGAGAACATATTGTCAGTCTTCCTTATCCTTATACGCACATCTTGCTTTCGTTATAGTCATGCCATTCGTCATCAACAATCTACGATTTCTTTTTGGCCAAAACGCGTCCGACCAGAATTGAACATGAAGACTATCGTTTACAAAAACAAAACACTAACAAATATGACGTATAAAAATTACCATTGGTGCAAAAAACATACTTTTCCTCTCTCTCTATCTCTCTCTCTCTCGTTCAAGTTCTTTTTTCTGTCTTTCAGACTACCTGTCTTTTTTTAATAATTTATAACTTTACGTTTTTTTAGGACAATATAGTAGGTAAAAACTGCGAATATTAAAAAAAAAATTAAACTAGCCAAAGAATAACGAAATTCGCGAATGAATCATTTTATCGCGATTGCGAAATATTTCAGTCTCTACTTTTGTGTTGTAGTACCAATTCATTTTTTTCCAACAGAATCATGCATATTGACAGCTAAGCATCTTATCCATAATAATGAAAAACTTTTTTTGATGAAGTATTAATTTTATTTTATTATTGTCCACAGGTGGAGGAGGTTCAGACCAAGGCGGGGGAGGGGGAGGAGGCGGCACAGCTAAGGTCCGCAGCCACAGACGACGCGGTCCCTCATCCAACAATCACAGCAGCAGCAACGGTCCTTCCTTGGAGATCTCAGCAGCTCACCATAATAATAACAATAATATAGGAAGTCCTTTGCATGCTGCTGGGATCAAGAGTGAATCAAGCCTTAGTCCTCATTACAATACTCCGGAGTGGTCCTCTAGCAGGTAACGTAATGAAAACCCTTCATTTTAGTATGAACGTCAAAAAGTAGGGTAAATAGCCATCGTCTTGTTGTTTATTTTTGTTGATAAATCCGTAGGTCTTTATTTATGGCACCTTGTAATTTATGTCATGTTGTTCCAAGTTCCATTATTGTAATAATTATAGATATTCAGATACCAATGCAATCGATTGCCTGATTGAGATCCAGTCAATTCAAGATGGTGGCTATTGTAATCTTAGCAGTTGGCTATTCTTAACAGGCATCCTATTGGAATGACTATTGCTTGGTTTGTTGCAATTAGGATCCAATCACTGCAATTGAAATGAAATTTTGTTCTGAAGGCAAAGAATATTTTTTTCTAAGGCTCTATTAAAAAATGAAGTAGACCATCTCTAATTTCATCAGAAAATACATTCTAGGCAGCTTATGTACTTTCAATATAAAGTTACTACATAATATACCATCTCAATACCTTTCTCTAAATAATGGGATGACCGGTAAATTTAGTGTGTTTAAAAACATCAGCAGCTTACCTCAAAGAATCACCTGAAACATTCACCTTCAGCATTTTTTGACATTGATTTTTTTTATTCCAGATCTAGAAGTGTCACCCCCTCTTCATGTTCATTTCCTGGAACCCCTCCACAGAGTGCTGCGGATAGAGGACCAAGCCCAGCTCACCCTGCCCAATCAGGACACATGGGTCAGTCGGGGACGTTGGGATCCTCGCAGACTCCGGGACCTCTGGGACACACGAGTGTTCCTGGACAAGCGCCCCATGCCCTCAGGAACTATTCAGACTTTATGAGGAGTTTAGCAGCTAAATACAACAATGCGAATAATAATGAGTAAGAAAACTATATTTTGACATTCTGCAACTTTTCGGGATTTTAAATTTATCGCATTCTATAAAATAGAAAGTCTTTTTCTTTAATAATCGGACCATTTATTGGCGTCGTTTAGCGATAGAATCGCCCAAAGGGCACCTTACATTTTTCTGAGTATAAATCACCATGTATAGGATCGACATAAGCAATAAAAATGATTTGTCGTATATGGACTCCTAAACGATTCATCCGATTGACGTGAAATTTGGAAAATTATTGTGCTTGCCCCAGGGATGGTCTGTAGGGGGTTGAGGGGTACGAAGGGGGCACAAAGAGGGGTCAAGAAAAAAGTTATTTTTATGTCAAAAAGATGAAGAGTATCCCTGCCGCAGGGGAAAATATGGGTTTGGGGGGTAGAGAATGGAGGGAGCAAGAAGCGATATTAGTGTCGAATCCATAGTTCTTGGGAGACTGACGCTCCAACCAACTGCACTGATCACGTTCTTTTTATATTTCATATCTTTATATTTTGTTCGCAGCTTCTTCAGAGCATCGTTAACCAATGGTCTGGAACCTCTAGGAACTTTAAAACCTCCACCCCTTGGAAGTCTGTTACCTCCTCACCCCGCGCCACCACCAGCACCCGCGCCGTCACCACAGACTCCTGTAGGAGGAATCTTCGCCAACTACTCCTTCTCGCAAGGAGGACCTAAGACTGTATCTGCTTTTCCTTCCATGTTGGATATGAGCTCAACAAAGGTAAGCCATTCAATACATGATATTTATTTATTTTTGTTTTTGACGCCTACATAGGTTTCACAGTAGAAAATAGTTTCAACAATACAATCTAATCCTATAAAAAAAGTTCCTGACTGAATGATTGACTGATATACTTACTCATCACCACACAGCCCAAACGGCTAATCATGAATTAGTAAGATTTGTAAAAAAAAAAAGTTAAATTTTGACACTGGTAGGTATTCTATCCGCTGTGTCACGAAGGCTGATGATCGATACAAAAAGGAAACGCTAAATCTCTTCTCCATTCTTTTCGGGTGTACCTTGTGTAGATTGTCGATGTTGTCGAGCTTTCGGCCAACTTGCTAAGGCCATCTTCAGGACTAATGTAGTCAGGTAGTAGTCAGTTCAGGACTGAAGATGGCCTCAGCAAATAGGCAGAAAGCTCGACAACATCTACAATCTACACACGGTACACGTGCTAATCCCCGGATATGAGTAAGTTACTCGTGTTCCGAGGAGGATCACAACACCAATTTAAAACATATAATTTGAGTTAAAATATATATTGTAAAATACACAATTACAAATACATAAAAATGCAAGACAACAATACAAATATGTATAAATAACAACATATTATCTACAAAAGGATTATTTAATTTCTGATTTTATTTTCGATTTGAATTTGAGATAATCACTAACCAGTGCAACCTCCATGATATCTACTCGTATCATGACTACTCAGAATTGTGATCCATCGAGTTTATCTAATAAAACTGTAATTTTCTTATAGCTGATACTTACATACACGTTGTAATAATGAATTTCCCCTCGCCACTCATATGAAGTACTGAGTACTCATATAGTTCAATTCACTACACCATCATATTTTCTGTTCCGTCTTGGTCTGATTATTTATTGACACCTCCGAGAGAGTTTCCTCATCGCGTCCGACGCTATTGCTTCCATCACGTATTTTATATTGCCTACGTATGCTGTCATGATCATCACCGCGCTCTAATATAGGATTTAATCATAGTGTTCGTGTGTTCAATTCAATCAATGTTTCTCAAATGATGAATCTCAAAAACCTGTCGGAATCTGGGAATTAGGAATGCTATATTATTACAATTTACAATGATACGAGTAGAACGTAAATAACATTAAAAACCAAGGAGAAGTCCTGTGGTATTTAGAAGTACTTAGAGCAGGGGTGTCAAACTCAATTTTGCAGAGGGCTGTATATTTTATTTAGAATGTGTAGGCGGGCCAGATACAAATAAAAAAATGTACTGAATTATTACAACATTTTATTTATTTAATTTATGTGCGTCGCCAGTCTCGGAGCTATAGGAGGCAATAAAAAATTAAAAAATTGGTATAGCATAAAAAACGTGTGAATAGCGCCGCAGGCGAAATTTTTTGTGAGTCATAGTGAAGGAGGTCATGATGTAGTTTGTTTATTTGAAAATGTATATAATATTTTGCATATAAATTTATTTTTTATAAAAAAGTGATAAAGAAATAGCGCCGCAGGCAATTTTTTTTTATGAAACTGATGGATTTTCGTACTAATTTTAGAAAATTATGATGAGAAAAAGATGTTCATTTGTAGAGGAATCGAGTAAAGTCTAAAAACATGATTCTTCTTTCTGTGATACATTGCGATCGCGGGCCGTATTGATACAGCCCGGGGGCCGGATGCGGCCCGCGGGCCGTATCTTTGACATGACTGACTTAGAGGTTTCTGTGAAAATACAGCGGTAAGAAAGGGGTTCACAATTTACGATGGAAAAACATAGGGATTTAACCAATAACTCCACTCTAGTCGTAATTATGTATGTGTGCTATGCAAAACGTAAGGCAGTTTTCATTTCTTGGTTCCGCAACGTAAGATTTAAAAAATGTGACCATCTCAAAAAAAAAAAACAAAATTAGTTGGCATGTTTCTTTTTTCAAAAACGTTGAGTTTTCAGGGAAAATCATACTTCTCTAATTTAATTCGGAGTATTTTTTTTTAATATTAACTCAGAATCGACCCTCTATCTTAAAAAAATATTTTACTGGCCCACAAATCTCTTCCACTAATGATAATAATAGAGGTAGAAAAATGACCGATGGTTTTAAGAAGTATGATAGCTTTTTTTCAGCAAAATATAAATTGAGAAACACTTATTAAAATATATAATTATAACCTATATTATTAATTAATAGATGAATGTTGAGGTAGGTACCTGAGGTATCTTACAAATGCAATCATTGGGCTTTATAATATTATATGGGTAATGATTTTATATGTAATTTGGCATTGGTGTCAATGATGCGAGATATCAAGCGTAACCAGTGAATCCGCGTGATCTAATAATAAATCATTATACTATAGGTATATATATATCTAGTAAGTACAGCACGCCCTAATAGTTATACTATACTATACCCTCACGCCACCTCCCTTGCGGGGTAGGCAGAGAGAACGGTTCGCCAGACTCTCCTATCCTTACACACACTTCGGGATACGTCACGTTCATGCAATTCCTCATACACATTCTTCGATTACTTTTACTCAAAACATGTCCGTCCTTGAGGATCTTGTCAACATGGTCCAGCCATGTGCTTCTTGGACGGCCGCGTTTCCTTACTCCTCTGCTTTCACCCAGGTAAATTTTCCTTGTTATCCTTTCATCGTTCATTCTCTCCACACGTCCCAACCATCACAACTAACAGTTACTCTGGTAATTCTATTACTCAAAGCGACAGATAGGTGTATGTTTTAAAATGAAATGTAAAACAAAAAAAAGTAGATAATTTTAATTCCTTTAGAAGACAATTGAGTAGGATTATTTCTGCCATTGACCACGTTCTCCATATCCCTAAAAAAATGAGAAAAACTGCGTAAGGGGAACTATTCGGGGGAGCCAGGGGGATGAAGCGACAATCATTCGCCAGGCAACCGTATGACCATATGTGGAAACTTTCATGTAATTAAATCACGTTTCGATTAAATAACAGATAAATCAATTTATTGGGGTGAGCTCCTAGGCTAAAAGTAGTAGTAGTATTTTTTTTAATCACAGTATATTTTCTGATAGAGCTATAAATGTTATTGTTTTAAATGAATTTATGATTATAGCCACTCACTTTTTTATTGCTATGAATTTATTGCGTTCAGTGCTACTGCAATATTGCCTGATAGTTATATTATAAGATACATATCTTATTCGCCTAATGTACGAAGGTATTTACTATAGGTACTTTATTACCTGGCGTAAGTGGACCGAGGAAGGTTAATGGAAAGCAACGATTCAGTAATGTAATGTATCGCAGTATTGAGTATAGTTGGTTAGAGCGTCGGTCTGCCAAGCGATGCTGGGTTCGAATACCGGCACTTTAACATCCTTCCAACCGCCATCATAAATACTATATGGAAAAATAAAATTTGTCCAACGGCGCTATGCGCCTGGATATCGCTGGTTATTTTATGAAAAGATAATTTTTAAAAACTTCCGTCATTGGATTTTTATGCAAAAAACTCAGAAATTATTAGATGTACGAAAATAAGTTATAGCTTATAGCTCGTTAGTTTTTTGACTTTTTCCCGGAGCTCTAATCAATTTTCAAGCAATTTAGTTTCAATATTTATTTTTGGTATTCCAAATGAATTTCGGTATTTGGACCGGCCATTGTGACGTTAATTGAAAATGCGAAAAACCGTGAAGGTGGACCTTTTCCGACGGGGAAGGGGGGGTTACGGCAAGATTTTGATAGGCAACCCTAGTGCGATGTATTACCCTATTGGTAAGCTATCATTTAAACCACACTTCAGTCAATTAACAGATGCGTCATATTTTTAAGGATCGTCTCTTGGGCAATTGTTACCCGATTTCCACCAGAATTGCGTAAGGAGATATTTCATACATTGAGAGAGCTACATAATAATTTATACTTGTAAGATTAAAGTGAATGTGAGCTTTGACCAACAAATAACAATGGATGATTCGGTAGACGAACACAAGGAAGAGTGCACAATTACTTCCGCATATTATAATCTATATTAGGCACTCGCACTACGAGTACGTAGGTATGTAATCACTGATGATCATATTAGAATTAAATTATTAATGAATTTCAAATCGGAACCACCCAAGGAAAACGAAATATGTTACGAAAGTTGCCGTAAACAATAATAAATAATCTGGTCGTCTTCTTTAGCCTTCACTGTACTTATAAATTTATAACCTGTTATATTATAATAGGTACTATTTAGTTTGCAAAAAAAAGCTCTTTTATCCACTTTCCATACATCAGTATTTTAACGTATTTGAATGATACGTACCTACCAGTGACGAAGAGTGAATTTCTGTAGTAGATTTAGCAACATTTTTTATTGCAGATTAAACCGTATTATTTTATCATCCTAAATCAAAAAGTAAATCGTTGGTATAATCGTATTCTTAGGTATCTTCATATTTTTTCATAGTAAATATTAACGCCCGCTTTTATACCGCTATCGGCTTATCGAAACAACAACATCGGGACTTTTCTATGGTTTTAATGTCATGCATTGTAAAAATAACATAGCATAGACAATTCTCTGTGAGTAATTCAGTGACGAAGAATGAATTTTTGTAGTAGAAAAGCCGGGACTAACATTTTTTATTGAATTATGTCAGATAAGACATTATTATTTTATCATCCTGAATCAAAAGATAACTCGTTGGGAATCGTACGTAGAATTAATATGGAACGAGTTCTCTCCCCATATTTTAACGTACTAAATTATGACCCCATCTCTACATACCTCCGATTTATTACCGAAACGACGCGCGACGAAGGAAGTTTTACGAGCTTAACTAGTGGCTTAAAAGGACAATAAAAATATATATGAAAAAAAGTGGAGGCCAAATCTACACGGTCATAAAAACTTAGATTATTGTTTCATGATTCCAAATTCTTATAGTTATTATTTTGCAAAGACAATTTAATGTAGGTATTATTTCATTTAATAATCTTGATTTGTATATCAGCTTGTTAGAGTAATGTATAGTTGTAGCGTAGTAAACTACATTACCTACTGTGTCTCTATATTTCTCTATATTAAGAGTATGCATACCGACATTTCAAAAATTTCTACAAACGGGAGACCTCATATCTCGACAACCATTACTAAATATGCTTTGGAACAAAATAAGGTAGATGCATTGAACCTTTGTCTAGGGAATAACCGTAAAAGATTTTTGATATCTTGTAACGATTTCCCAAAAAAAAAATTGCAAAACACCTCTGACCTTTTTTCCGAAAGATGGAAACTCGTTTCCCGAAAGTCGCGGGGTAAAATTATTTTTTGTACTGATAATGTGCATAAAAATCTAGGGAATAACCGTAAAAGTTTTTTGATAGACGCAATAATAACCCCAAAAAATGAAAAAAAAAAAAACGCTATTTTTGCCATTTTAACGAGCGATTGTTCACGCGATTTTGAACCTTAATGCCGTGGGAAATGACTGTGACGTCATTCTTGGTGCCAAGCCCTTAATGTACAATGCACACGACCAATGTTCCCTACTGTAGTTGATGTTATCAATTATAATTTCAACAATCATTATATTGTGGGGAACATTAATTAATTAATCTGATTTGTATTAAATAAATAGTTTTATCATACTATTGTATTTTCTCGTATACCTCTTACAAGACAAACCTTGTGTATGTGTTCCAAGAGTTGTTGAATTGACTGGTTTTATTTCTGCATACATTGTATAGGTATTCGTAAAAGGGGTTTTGTTTATACGCGTTGATGTTTTTTGAGTCTTGATTTTTACAGCGTGGTTCGTCAAAAGTTGATATTATTTTACCGTTTTTTTGGATTCTCGGAGAAAATCTCATTAGAATATTGTTTAAAGCGAACAAACCCCAAAAAAGACAGAAGCCTTTCAGAAATTTAATATACTCGGATTGGATTCTAGTTAATACCAAAATTATTCAATAATATTTATAGACTATTTTTATCGTCTTTCACATTATATATCCTCTAACGCTGTGTTCCATTTGACCAGAGATGACAACGAAATTCCGCCCTTTTTTTTCACAGACTCCTTGTTTCCGTCACATTCATGCAATTTGTCGTACCTACACCCTGTCCAATTCATTTTCTCAAAACGGGTCCGACCTTGAGGATCTGTCCGCTGTCGACGTGATCGGTCTAGGTCTCAATCTCGGACGGCCACACTTCTTCCCACCCCTTTCTTCAAGCATGTTTATATTTTTAGCCATCATGTCGTCATTCATTCTCTCAACATGACCTGTAAGTTTATTCACTTTCATTCCAGTCACTACATCCATGTTTCAATCACTCATCTCTCTAATAACTTTGTTCCTTATTCTATCTCTCAGTGTATTTAACAGGGTCGGATTTGTCAAAAGGCTGAGTAGACCGGGGACTATGGGCGGCAGTACTCTGAAGGCGGCGTTCGCTCGCTTGAAACAACAAACAAGGCACTTGTAGATAAAATAGAGATGTTAAATCTTGTTTGATAAAAGTCCCAAATTCCCAGTATGGGGAGGGAGGGGAGGGGGGGGGGGGGGGCAGTGAAAAAGTCAGGGCCTATTCCTATGAAAAGTGTAAATCCGGCCCAAAAATTATTCCTTTTTTCATAGGTAGATAAACATACAGATTCAAATTGAAATAGTTTCAATTAACACTAACTGCAATAAACGATTTTATTCACAATCGAGGCGTAACACGGGGGTTTGATTGTAAAGTCGTAACGAGTCAAGAAAATATTACTCGAATTACGGATTGTAAAACGATTAGAACACCTTATTGGACAGCGTTTCTCAAATGTAGAGTTAATGAAATCACGGTTGATTGATGGACATAGCCGATCTGGTGTGAGAGAAGTTTGATTCTCTGTTTGAATTTATTTATTTATAGTCCAAGAGCCCGCTGCTTAATTTATGACGTATCCGTTTTTTGATCGAAATGTGGTATAAACGATAGCTTACCAATAGGGTATTACATCGCACTAGGGTTGCCTATCAAAATCTTGCCGCAACCCCCCCTGCCCCCCCCGAAAAGGTCCCTCTTCGCGGTTTTTGGTAAGAGATAGGAGAAAGTAGTCAATGACAAAAATAATCCTTGCTAAATTCTCTACAAAAAATGTTAAGTCAAATTTTTTCGTAGGACTAGTAGTTTACCCGTAATGGCCGGTCAAAAAACAGGATATTTTTTGAAAAAAAAAAAAAGATTAACAAGGACCGTGAAAATCCACAAAGCTATCATTTGCTAAATACACACAAATTAAAATCAAAATGACGACTTTCGGAATCATTGCATGCGTGTACTAATTTTCTTGATTGCACAATCAATTCTAAATCTTCGGTTCCAAAATCTTATCCTTCGGTTACACGATACAGTAAAGTTTGAGAATCACTGGAATAAGATATTGCTGTTGATTATTTAATTAATATATTTATTAGCCGTTTTATTGTGGTGATAAATTATTAATTGATTTTACAATTAAAATATGATATTATAAACAACGGTGAATTATGCATATTGATATGTAGGATTTCTGTACTTACAATATAAACTACCGTTTGCATCTATAGGTGCATGACTAGGTATACCTGCCTAGTAAAATAAAATCGTAAAAAATCACTAAGTTTCAAACAATATACACGTTTTTGCCTCAACAGAGACGAGAGTCATCTTCATAATGCAGCGTTATGTGAAGTCCCTTAGGGAGGAAACAGGATGGGTGTTCCGACGCTTACGAGTCGGCATTGCTTGGCATAAGTGATCACTTTATGCCCAGGGCAACGTTCACCCGTTCCACCACATCCTGCTGTCAATCGTTTAATTTTTTAATCTTGTATAGATGCTGCAGCTGGAAACGATTTCACAATTAACCTAATTTTCGATGCTAACGCCATCCGTTGAGGAGTGGACGCAACATTTGCAGCCACCTTTTTGTGTGTGAGATGGAGTGGAACACTATGGTTCATCTACTCCACTCCAGGAAATGCTGTGATTCCACTTTTTTGTTGCTATTACTGGTTGGCATTACGATATACACTTATTGTATAACATTCATTACAAATTACACAACTGGCGGGCTTATTGCTACACGGAAATGTCTTCCAGCCAACCAAACTGCTTGACAATGGTTAAGCACCATTTTATATTAGAAATGTTGCCAGGAATCAGTTTTAAATGGGAGAACTCTCAGAGTACATATTTTGAGGTGGAATCTTGGCTAGGAAAGACTTTTGAAAAATCAAATACCTCTCAGGGTGAAATAATAAAGTCACTTTAATTACAATACAACATTTACGTAAGAGTGATTGCATCAAACCTAAGCAGGAGCAGGCCCGCTGGCACAAAATCTAGTTAAATAAATAGTTGACAGAGATAGGTATAATAGACTAAAGAAATGAATGTAATAATATTATGCTTCATCCACATGCTCGTCTAGGGTCGTGGAGTCTCGGTGTTCATGAGTAGAAAAGTGTTCGGTTACGTACACGTCAATACAAACATTTTCAACCACACGCCTTTTTACTCATTCACGGCGAGGTCGTCGAGGGTCGGCGAGCATCTGGCGCCAGCATGAAGTAGAATTTAACAAATTAAATCGGAATTTCACATGTAGGTATTTCAAGTGCTGAACTAAAATTTTCATTATTAAATTTAGCGTTACCTTATTAAAAGTTATGCCTAACCGCACAGGTGTAACAAATAAATTATAAGTACCGACACTACACTCAAGGAATAATCATGGTGTTACGAATGTCAATCTGAATATTTATATAGGTACCTCACAATATTACGTAGTGTAGTGAAATACATACTTAAGGGCTTGGCACCAAGAATGACACCACACTCTTTTCTCACGGCATTATGGTTCAAAATCGCGTGACAATCGCATTATAAAATGGTAAAAATAGTATTTTTCCATTTTTTTGGGGTTAATTTTGAGTCTATCAAAAAACTTTTACGGTTATTCCCTAGATTTTAATGCAAATTATCAGTACAAAAAAAAAATTACTTCGCGACTTTCGGGAAACGAGTTTCCGTCTTTCGGAAAAAAGATCGGAGGTGTTTTTCGAAATTTATTTTGAGAAATCTAAACAAGATATAAAAAATATTTTACGGTTATTCCCTAGATAAAGGTTGAATGCATCTACCCTATTTTGTTCCAAAGCATATTTAGTAACGGTTGTCGAGATATAAGGTCTCCCGTTTTTAGAAATTTTTGTAATGTCGGTATGCATACTTGTACATTGTAATGAATTGTTATATAAGCAGGTAAATAACAAATAAAATAATATCAAGTGTTATAATGCAACAAGGTCGCAAGGCTCGTGCCTCTTACATAAAACAATAAAATACATTACTAATCTAATTATATTACCTGATTCTATATGAATGTAATGTCGATATGTATGTATTAAAAATACATAATATCCACCTAGTTATTTATAGAAGTAGGTACTCATACACGTATACACGGTGTAACAGTCATCACGGACCAACCAATGCAAGGTGATAGAGGACCTCAATACCTATCGACTTAACCCCCATGTATAAATAAATAAATATTTTTTTATTATACAAAAAAACACACATATATACAAATTACAAATAGGTCACTCCACTAGGCAATGCCTGTCTCGGAGTGACTCAAACCAACAATGTTCAGCGATTTTTTGTAGTTTTCGAGTTATGAATTTTTTCGAATGTTTTTCGCCAAATCCTGATTTACAAGACATTATTGGTCACAGAGACATCAATTATTGAGACACATAATTGTTTTTTTTTCTAGAACTGGTGAATAGTATACCTTGTAGATACAAAAACAATTATGGAGGTGTCTGATACCGTCATGCTATGAAAAAATGTTGAATCTCAAAACTAGTCACAATTCAAAATTTAAAAAAAAAATAGGATGATTTAAAAAAAATAATCACATGAAAAATTGACATCAAACTATTTTCAAAAACTTCACAATTCTATAAACTATATTAATTTGCCCTGTCAATTTCATTGAGCTATCCCTAAACATTTTTATTTTTTTATCTAATATGTTTTATTTTCTTTTTGTTCACAGGCTCTATTAGCAATCGCAAAAGTAGCAAACGCAACCAAAGAAACAAATAGTTATGGAAAAGGTGTAAAAAGATCGCCAAACAAAGATTCAAATCCACTGACATCACCATTAGACCTTAGTTCAGCTGCTTCAGTGTTCTCATCGTCAGCGAAGAAATCGAGAACGAGTCCAAAACATGATTCAGAGTCCGGATCATTCTCATCGTCGTCCGGAGAGAGGGAGAGATCTCCCGGAATGGACATCAGAAATCTCTCAATCAAAACGGAAGTTAGAAACGGTTCAATAGACAATAATATGAAATTAAATTGCGGAAGGTCTGATGCCGGAAGTCCGGCGTCCTCGGGAAGGAAATCTCCCAGTTCTACGGGTAGGAAGAGTCCTTTGGGACCGTCGTGTAATAGTTCTAGTTGTTGTCGGTTAGAGAAGAAAGACTGTTCGGCAGGAAGTCAAGAGGTGGCCGCCTGGACTGTGGATGATGTGTGCAAGTTTGTGGAGAGTATCGATATCTGCTCGGAATATTCACCGGTAAGTCCTTTATTATTTTTATTTACTTAATTATTCCAGGATATACAGTTCATTTTGTCTGCCATATTTCTAAATTGGTGGTTGGTGTCACCAAAAGGGTATTTTTCAAAACAAATATTTCAACAACCAATATGTTTTGGTAAAAAATATTAGTTAGATATGATATATTGACCCTTCCTCTAGCGAATTACGAGTACTTAACAGATCTTCTACATCTTGTATAGATTCCTGCAAAAAAATGATTGAAATACCTCTGAATATTTTTTTGAAGAAATTAACTCCTACGTGAAACTCGCAGAGAAATATTTTTTTCTTGGTGACAATGTATTGCATTAAAATTTACTGAATTATGATAAAATCTTTATTGTGATATTTTCTACAAAAAAACGTGAAATATCCTATTTCTAAAATTTGGTCCGCAAGCTTTTTGTGATCTCCGATTTCTTTCGCTCAACGACACGATCCTTTTCTTGACGACACGATCCTTTTCTTGACGACACGATCGATCAGTCTCGGACGGTTGCGTTTCTTCACACCTCTTCTCTAACTCAAATATATATTTTTAGTCATCCTGTCATCATTCATTCTTTCAACATGTTCAAACCATCTAAACATCTAGAATTTTATTAAAATGTCATTGTCGACTGCAAACAAAAATTGTAGTTCTCAATCAATCTGAGGACTTCTCATTCTTGACAGACTATACCAAAACTTGGAAAGCGAAACAAAATGAATTATCAGTGCAGAATTTAATCGAATGTATCTCTGTTCATATAAAGTGGATTAATAACATTAAAATTAGAAATTAATGACATCAGTACATATTAAATGTGATGCGATCTTCATTAGTGACTGATCACTCTACAAATTATCCGGCAATTATTGCACCAATTAATCTTATCATACGAATATATTATATTAGGTATATAAATACTTAACGTGTTGATAATGCGGAACGAGTAGAAAACTGTTTTACCGACATTTAGATACTATAAACAATTCGATGTCATTGATTTCGTCTGTAGTACGTATAATGGTGTAGAATAAATGATAACAGGATGACCATTAAAGGAAAATCCCTCGGGGTTAAGGCCCTCCACATCCCCGGGTAGCTCTGGCGCATTTATAGCGACCTCCTTACCCACACTTCTTATTAAGAAGTGGGTCCAGGGTTAGGATGACATAACAGGATGACCAAAAATATGTACTTACCTATATGAGTGAAAAAAGAGCCGTGAAGAAATGTGGCAGTCCGAGACCGACCTGGACCGATCATGCCATGGTCGGCAGACATTGCCTACGGCAATACACCCTCCGTTTGGAAATATTTTTTTCAATAAAGATTTATTAATTTAAATTTGAAAAATACATGTGTTTTTATAAAGAATCTGGTCAACATGTTTGCTTCAGGAAAATCATAAATTCACCAGAGGAAAATTATTGTAGAGCTGCGATTTCTTCTGTTTAACACAGAGTTCATCCCATTTTTTTAAACGCAATTAAGGCCTTATTTGATGTTATGAAATCAAAAGCAGAACCAATTTGAAATCATGGAAAGTTAAAAAAAAAGAAACACGTAACATTGTGGTCGGTAGCCTGGTTGGTAACGCGCTCGACTGTTAATCCAGTTGGCGGGGGTTCAATCCTTGACTTACTCCACTTCACAACACAAGCTTTTAAGCTTTCTGTGAAGTGTACAAAGATGTATTTTAGTTTATTTAAATAAACCCAGATTCATTTTTTTAATAAATAAAAATCTCTTAATTTTATGAACACTTGTATAGTGTTAACCTTTGATTGGTGTGTCATGTTTGGTCCGTGAAGTGATCTGTGTAGTGTGTAGGATTCACCGCGTGACATGCTCCAGTTTAGGTGATTAGATTGTGTATTAAAGTCGTGAATTTAATTATAACCTAATTAGTATCGCTTTCTACGGGTACTGGTACGCGTGAATATACTCGTATCTATCAATCAATAATGTATTTACATACCAACTTGTAATGTAGTGCAATGCTCTGCAGTAAAAAAATATTAAACTTCTTAACGCGTCTAGTAAAAGTAGGTTCATCAAATCCAATTCTTTTTTATGAGAATCCGATAAGTATTTTTTATCTCGCATCAGCTATTTTTACTGTTTCCATCTATTACATGGTTGGCATAGTTGGTTGAGGCGGCAGTCTGTCAATCGGGAGGTGCCAGGTTCAAACCCCAGCGCTGACGATATATTCCACACTTTGCGATGCCTAGGGTGTGCAGGAAAGTATTTGGGTTTGTGTATGCAAGCCCAGATCCTTATTTAAAAAAAATACTGTTTATAATATGACGGCATTTTCACGATGCGGGGTAACCAGAGACACATAAGTTTTTCAAACTTCATGCAATTTGAACATTTTTTCACGACCATCCATACGATAGTACGAGTCTGTCACGAAAAAGTTGGCCTCGGATTAATTTGGAACCACAATTCTATATGATGGCAACAATGACATTTCTATTGAAATTTTATTTACAAGTGTTGCCACTACCGTAGCCAAAAAGCTGCAAGTAGCGCCCTCATCTTAAAGCACATTTTTTTGACAAATCAACGTACTGAAAAGTATGTACTAAAATTAGTATAAGGTGTAGTTAAGTCCTCATATTTTTTCATACTGAATAGTGACATCCTCTCCCCGCATCGCCGTCATCTTATAGAAACTTCTACGTATGTAGGGCCTCAGCACTTTTTCTTAGTTTTGAATGTTATCGATGTTCTATAAATTGTTATAATGCATTCCTAATTCTAAGATTGCAAAGCAGTTTTGGAATGTCACTTTATGCATTATAACTTGTAAGTTACCAGATACAAATACCCAAATATCCAATTTTGATTATCTCTGCTAAGATTGGTAGATGTATATTTTAAAAAAATATAGAATGTGTTCGCAGGTTGGTAGTTGATAGTTTTTTTTGTAAATACTATATCTGGTATTGAATGAACGTTTCACGCCCGTGACGGACGTTACAGTTACCGCCGTTACCGACAGTGCAGCGTGGCTGACACCGAGTGGGTCGTGACTCTCCAGTGAAGGCGCGATACTCGAGTGTTATAATTTTATAATTATTATAATGTGTTATCTATAAGGTAAGTAATTCACTGTAGGGATGGGTGTATCGTCAAACACACCATCGGACTGTTAATTTTAACTCAAGGTCAACGAATTCGATGATGGAAATGGGTGATAATGCGTTTTCAGCTGAAAGAGTTCTAGAAAATAAATAGTTACAATAGTGGATGTCTCTCACGGACTTTGTTTAATTAAAAAGGCGACTAGTTTACGGATACTTTTCGTTCGTGAGGGCAATACAAAAATTAACAAACGAATTAAAAATATCACGCCGTGTCCCTTGCGGGGTAGACAGAGAGAACAGAATGCCACACTACCCCATTTTTATACATATTCTTGGCTTCCGTCACATTCGTGCAATTTGTGATGCTCGATTTCTTTTACTCAAAACTCGTCCTTTCTTGATGATCCGATGACACGATCGGTTCAGATCAGACCCTGACGGCCGCATTTTCTCACACATCTTCTTTCACTTATATATAATTATCTATATTATATATCTATAGTTTAGTCATCTTATATATATTTTAGTCATCTTGTCATCACTTATTCTCTCAACATTCCCAAACAATCTAAACTTTTTACTCATTTATTACACTTTGATAACAAAACTATTCTACGCATTACGAATTACAATGTTTCGGTTAATATTGAAACACTCATAGTGCAGCATCGATTTTTTTAAAGTAATCGGCCTTTCTATTGTCTATCTCCACTTATAATAAACAGGAACCCCTTAATGGATTCTGTGGAAACTAGAAGCTCCGTAATATCGGTTGCAGTTATGTCTGAGTCAATCCATATTAAACACAGCTACCCAATTACTTTAAACACTACAATAATTTTATCTAGCTAGATGGATACCTAATAAAACTATAGGTGTGCAATTTATAACGACTACGATGAATTTTACTATCGATGAGAAAGATTGATATCACCATTGGCATAACAACAGGGTCATGGGGGCCGAAATATGTGAGATAAAATGAAATATCATTGTTGGTTTTTTATAGTGCAAATTTTTTTATCACACGTACAAGTACATATCTCAATGTAATGTAATGGAGATAGGTCAATTGCAAATATTTTGATTGACAAAATGTCATACAATGCCCAATTTTTTGTGAACGTTTTTGTGCAAGTTTTTTAAAATCACTCGTTTGATGCTTAGTACGTGGTATGGCCGTTAACTGACTTGGAGCCCGAGCCAAAGCACAAAAATACTGGAAACGTTGGCATTTTACGCTAACGTTACACATTGTTGCTCGTGTAGTGATAACGTAATCGCCATGGAAACGACGTGTAAAACGCTAACGTTTCCAGCATTTTTCGTGATTTATTAAGGCCGCTGAATCGCCCCTGTCGAATTTTAGCCTCGAATTGTTTTGAGTATAAGAAGTCGGAGGACGTGTATGGTAAATTTAATGAATATGGCGGAAACTAGGCGTGTGTGTAAGGATAGGGCGGTCTGGCGTTACGTGCTCTCTGTCCACCCTGGAAGAGATGTGTAGACAGATGAACATAATTTCGTGAACTGTAGGAGTTAATGCCGTATGAAAATTGCATTCTGAAATTATCATTCAAAATCTCACTTTCTATGATACGAAATTATGATTCAAAATATCATTTTCACAAAATCGGCTTCCAATATTTTGATTACTGTGCCCTAATTAATTTAATTCATCGTTACGCCTATGGCTTATGAAATAATATTAAGAAATAAACAATTAGATACGCAGGAGCTTCGTACTCGGAGGTCACGACTTTGTTTCGGGTTTTGTAAATGGATTGATTGGATTGGAATATCTTTACTTGTTAATATAGAACTACCTATATGTAATACAGTTCATTTATAATGTGAAAGTAAACATTTACTCACTACATTTTTTTATAAGATTTTCTCTAATTTTTTCTTCTCTTAGTTATACCGGATACGAAATATAATGACCTTGTATTTGTTTTGTAGGTATACAGGGTGTCATATAATATTACGAAGGATACAATTTGCTCATCAGAACAATGCCTTCACGCAGCATGTCCCATCCTTACACACAGTCTTGACTTCTGTCACATTCAAGTAATTTGTCATACACGCCGTCCGATTCCTTTTATTCAAAACGCGTCCGTCTTTGAAGATCTGGACGACATGATCGGTCCAGATCAGTTTCAGAGGCTCAACAGACAACATCTGTCTTACAGCCATTCATCTCTCCAATAACCTTAGTTTTTATCCCATATCCCAATGGCATGGCCGGTGACCTCTTTATATCATTATATTACACGTTGAAAGGGCTAGATTTGTGTGTTTTGACCGAAGGTTCTCGGTGGATGTAGGTACATTATGAAAATAATGAAACACAATATTTATTTTCTCCAATTTCTCCTGGGATTCGAACCCAGACATTCGCTTCTCGAGTGTAAAGTGATCACTTAAGCCAGCCGAGGTCGGTCGCAAGCCCGACAATGTTCATCCTTAATTATTTTACAATGTTCTGGGAATATTGAGATACTACACAATTGTTAAAAGATCTCTTATATTTGCCTCATCGCCCTCTAAATTGAGACATTCAGAATGGGTGGCGAACTTGTTACATATTACATGTGATGAATGATATTGATACATCACGGCCTATCTAAATCACGCGTTACTTCATACCATTATGTGAAAGTTTTAATATAATATGAATTATTGTCCCATAAAATTGTCTTGTTGTGTGGACTTTAGTATCGTGATTTTTAACAAGTTTCCTACATATTGTGAACTTTATCGATACATAAAATAGTTTACCGTCAATTATTACGGGTATCTTATAACGCATAAGCACTGATTGCTTTTAGTTGTTATTTATGTTTTTAGCCTTTATTGTTGGTGTATGCTGCGGGCGCCCTGAATTGAAGAGTAGACATTTTTTTTGTATGATAATATATTCATGTTTTGCTGATGTCTGTGTGGGTGTCAAATATAATATAAAATTAAATTATATTTACTTTTCAATTCTCTCCAAATGTTCCATACATCTCAACTTGTTCACTCACTTCGCAGTCACAAAATTCCCCCTACATGCACCCATTTCTCCTTTCTTACTCTGTCTTTCAATATTTTCCAACACATTACATTCGGCATTACAGCGCAAAGGCTGAGCGCTGTAATGCCGAAGAGCGTAATATTTTTACTTAAATAAATAAATAAATTAATTAAAATTTTCAAAAAAATACAGATTTTTTTCTGTTCTCGGCTGGCGCTCCTCTAAATCCAGCAAATTTTCTTGGACAATTCATATTTCATGCGTTACTACGGGATAACACCGAGTAATTATATTACGATTGGATTATTCATTCTTTATGATTGATCTATTTCCATCATAAGATTTTTAATTATCATATTATCATTATAAATCACGGATGATCCACTATCTATTATAGATCATTGCCATTACATATATCACGCCAACATGCATTTCAAAGATTATCGCTAGCCGTGTCTTGAAATATAGCAATTAGGAGCAACTGCTACTTTTTTATATCAAACATGTTCTATTATATTCTGTCGGTGAATTTTACATACGACGCAATTTTTTAAGACAATACGAGCGAATTTTTCGCTCTACAGTGAACTCTTTCAGTTAACCCAAGATGTTATTCGTAAGCCACCCGTATACGAGACAAAGGCTAATAGAAGGTATAGTTTTTACGCAGTCTATTCTGCTTTTGTACAATAAAAATAATTTGTGAGTGGCATAGGTACTCACTTTTTGGTTGCACCAATTTTCCATCAATTTTTTTTTATCATGAAATGTAATAAGACCAGTAGAAAATAACAGTTAGTGAATTCAGTTGGTAAAATCGGAACTTCGGATTCGTTGAAAATTAGTTAAAATAACAAAAAGTTATAATAACTAGTTGAAATGAATAGTTAAAATGATAGAGTTAAAGAACAAAAAAAGTTATAATAATTAGTAAAAATGACAAAAAACTATATAAACCATATAGTTTAGTAGTAGAATTGTAGAATCAACATGTTTTTAGGAACTATTTTCAAATTATTTTTTATTTACAAATTTTATTCTTGTAAAGCGTTAAATTTTCTACATTTCGTAAAGTGATCACTTAAGCCAGCCGAGGTCGGTCGTAAGCCCGACAATGTTCATCCTTAATTCTTCTACATTGTTGTGGGAAACTACACTATTTTCAAATTTCTTAAATCTAGATCGAGGCCAAGAAAAACAAAATTAAAAAATAGCTTCTAGTATTATGTTATTTTGGAACAAGTATTTCACATGTTATTGTTATTTTCATTCCTTGCCCTGTGCAACTCTAATATGAATACTTTCTATATAATTGTGTCTACAAATCAATCTTCACCGTGATTTATAAATTAATAAGTGAATTATTACTAGGTAATATAATGGTATTAATAAAATCAAATAATAATGATAGTGGGGATCTATAACGTACCGATAAATCATTGATCTTTGTCAATAAAATGATATCTCAATAAAAACGTAAGTACTTGGTTTATCGTTTACGTAGATTAATCTTTGATTTACAACTTTTCGTATACGTTTTTCCATGCACCTATAAAGCTTAAAGCTCTGACTCAATTCAAGTTTGATCTTTTTGGTTCAGGGGAGCTTACAAGGCTTTACGAGGAAAGAAACAGTGCTATTTTGATTGTATATGTTGACATATGTAATTACTAGGTATGGACGCTGTGATGGAGATATTGAAAGAAGGAAGCTGGCCGGTACCAGGACGAATGGTGCACTCAGACCGATTGATTGTTAGTAGTAGCAATTTGTCTATGAAAGCAAAAGTGCTAGTGCACAATGCTGTCTTATTATAGTGCCTGCATGTGTGCTAGTGAGACAAGGACGTGGTTGAAAAAGGACCAATGAGATTTGAATTCAGTGGAAATGAAGTCGTTGAGAAAAATGGGTTAAAAAGATTGAGAAGTGGGTTAAGTAATGAGGTTAATAGAGTGATGAGTGACTGTAAGATGCCTGTTCAGTTGTGACTAGAATGAATAAATGGTTTAGGCATGTTGAGAGAATGAATGTTGATAGGATGATAAAACGATATATATTATAGGTGAACCTGGACCGATCATGTCGACTAAATTCCCAAGGATGAACGCTATTTGAGAGAGTGTATGATAAATTGCATGAATGTGTCGGAAGCAAGGAGTGTGTGTATATATGAATTAATTGTCTATTGTAATTGTGAATGTGTAAGACAATGTGTCATATAAGCATGTAGAAATCTATGTTAAGGGCTTGGCACCAAGAATGACGTCACAGTCATTTCCCACGGCAATAAGGTTCAAAATTGCGTGAACAACCACATGACAACATGGAAAAAACAGCGTTTTTTCCATTTTTTAGGGTTAATTTTGCGTCTATCAAAAAACTTTTACGGTTATTCCCTAGATTTTAATGCATATTATCAGTACAAAAATAAAATTTTACTCCGCTACTTTCGGGAAACGAGTTTCCGTCTTTCGGAAAAAAGATCAGAGGTGTTTTTCACAATTCTTTTTGAGAAATCTATACATGATATAAAAAATCTTTTACGATTATTCCCTAGATAAATGTTCAATGCATCTACCTTATTTTGTTCCAAAGCATATTTACTAACGGTTGTCGAGATAGAAGGTCTCCCGTTTTTAGAAATTTTTGAAATGTCGGTATGCATACTCTTAATAATAGCGTGTAGAGTTAAGCCTAAATATCTACTTGCGCAATCCTATATAATTTCGATACAACATTATAGTCTCATGACGTCGTCTCTTAGTCACTCTGGTGTGCCAACTGAAGATCTATGCGACATGAAAATGCAAATGATAAATTATAAACCTATATGTAGGTACTTAATTATTGTAATTGTGATCATGGCTTTGTGCAATGATCCATAACTTAATTGGAAAACTTGCAAAGACATCTTGATCCTTTTCATATCACATTTCAATTTACGTGTTTGCTCTATATCTTATCTGTTATTAGCTGACGACATTTTATTCATAGAAGAGTCTACTAAATTTCTCACGACTCTTTTCTGTCTGGAAGGTCCCACGGAACTAAAGTCTTGTGGTAATCATTATCCCAATAATAGGGTTACCAATTAATGCTGTGTGTATACAAAAACATGCAAAATTCTCTTTGAGCAAATTTAATATTCATAAACTACATTGATAATAGAACAAGAATGGGTTGCTAGCCACATTGCTGAAATAAAAAAGAAATTTGTTATGGGAGCTTTACAAATACCTAAAATTTACAACCCACTTGAAAAAGCATTGAAAGTATTTTAAAATTATTTTAAAATCCGGACATCCCACGGGGTAGATATAGAGTTTGGAAACCTAACTATTTTAGTCCAAACGTTGGTCATTTCTTCATGTAAGGTAGATGGTACGTATTACGTGAAATTTGTTATAGTTACGAGTAGGTCCCCATATTTTTCAGCACCTGAAAATTACAGAATACTCGAAAAAATTTGAAAAGAATGGGGGTCAATTATTCTACAACAATCCGCGGGTCCCAGGAGGAATAAAAGATCTCAAAATGATGTGATCCATGAGCGGAGTTGCCATTTTATCCCACTAAGCAAAATGATCTATGAATGTGCTTTTAAGTGTATAATAACCAAAGTAGTGAGACACGATCAACATGATCTACAACAAACACGTCGTGATCTGTATATTCTAAATCTGAACAACTGTTGTGCGTCGTGGCTAGGTGCGGAAACATCATATTATAGATCTATCTGTATCATTTACTGTCGATAAAACAGAAATCTACATGCCTGATATATTATTTTACTAGATCATTATCTGACACACGATTTGTTAAAAAAAAAATCTGGACCAGATTTCATCTATGTGTTGGCGATAATGTTTTCTTTGTGCATTTGAAATGAAGGTTGCTTCCCATTCTTTATGTTTCATTTTTTAATTGTGTTTCAAATAATGACTGTCACCTTTCCGGGTGCTATATATAATGAAGGAATAAGGATACAGAGTTAATTGATTAATTACTATATTTTTACTTAATAGTGCAGCCCTAATGTAGGTGCTCAGCAAAAACAAGCTCATTGACAAATAATCAATTTTAGTGATGCATCATCAGCCCGCGGTTGCCCACTGCAGTATATAGGCCTCCCCTCTCCTCCTCCACTTCTTCCGCTCCTGTGCAATTCTCATCCACTGGGGTCCAGCAAACCTCTTGATATAATCCATCCATCTGGTAGGTGGTCTCCACTCCAGCAGTCTCCTCGTTGTCCTGCATTCTTGCAATGTGCCCCGTCCACCTCCACTTCTGCACCGCTATCCTCTCAACCACATCAGTCACTTTAGTCTGGCTGCGTATCCAGTCATTCCTCTTCCTGTCTTGCAGTTTAATGCCCAACATTATTCTTTCCATTTTTCTTTGAGCTATTCGCAGTTTGTTGGCAGACAGTTTGGTGAGGGTCATAGTTCCCGTGCCATATGTGAAGACAGGCAAAACACACTGCTCGAACACTTTAGTCTTCAGGGAGTTTGGGATAGAGCTCCGAAAAGTAGTGCTAAGTTTCACGAAGGCCGCCCATGCGAGACCTATTGATTGTATACATTCTACAAAAAATACACCTTTTTCTAAAAAAAACTTTGGAAACACTCCTCATATCGTATTTCATATTTAACAATACTCATATGTAGATGAACAAATAAATTTACAAGATTAGGATGGGAGTATTGAATGTTGGTATTGACTCTGCCAAATATGGGCTCCACCCATACACAAGTTGCATCCTAAAATATTCGTAATTTCTCATAAATATTGCTAGCCTCACACGAAGGCTTCACACTAAAGGTTAAGACACAAAGTATTGCCTAATTATAATAATATTAGGTGTCTGTCTATATTGTAAGATATTCCTATTTTATTTAAGTTTGTGCAAGAAAATCATTGTTCCCATGTGATTTATAATGTCAAACGTAGGATCTTCTAGCACCTACACATGGAATTGTTTTGTAGTCTTCGTAAATTTGTATAAGGCGTAAATTTCCGCGGTATCAGATTGCCAGTGATCCATTTACATATTACGAAGTGATCCTCAGGAAAGGACGTGTGCTTAGTAAAAATAATAGACTTGACGAATTGCCAGAATGTAACAAAAAAAGAAATATGTCTGCGAATTGGGCAGTGTGGCGTTCTATTTTCTGCTTACCCAAGAAGAGATGTTATTAGCATTATTTATTGTTGTCGAAATGCAGCTTTGGACCATTTACATCCAGACCTGTATTTAATAATATCATGTCCCTGTTTTATACTGATTTCTCTCTCCAATTCTGTTGTCATTGACGTAATGTAGTTCTGGACAATTTACATCCAGACTTGCATTTATTTATTTATTTATTTATTTACATTATTAACGGCATAAAGCCTTTAAAACAGTTATACATATGAAAAGAAAAAATACACATAAAAAACACAATGCACATTACATGGTAGGTATATAACAAAAAGAAAATGAGAAATAAAAAAAAGAACAGTGCACAATTACTATCCCCCAAACAAAACAATAAAATGACAAATGAAAAATCAAAATCAAAACCTGACAACTCAGGAGCAGCTACAGCAAAAGATACATACATAGGTATATATACATATAAATATACAAGGTAACTATTTGGGGTGAATAGAGAGTGTTGCAATGGTATAGTTGTAGTGAAGTTTTTGAGAATGGCCCAATAAGCCAAAGCGTGTTAAACCAAAACATAAATATGTAAGTGGAACTTACGTTCTATGTTGGGGGGCCACTGCGGAGCGAATCATAATACTGTTTCGTGTAAAATGTAAACAATTTACTCTTTATGAATGACTCGGAATCATGAAAGAGATCGACCTCACTACTGAATTGATTTCCCACAATATGAAGACGATTTATAGTAGTGTAATAATGATAATTGGTAGTGGCATTGCAAATAGAAAACAGAGATTGTTGCCTTGTCCTCCTACTTGGAATATGTAAATTTACCAATGCTAAAACTTCAGGACATACCAGTTTTGAGTTCAAGATCTTAAACAATGTCAAATAATCGGTAATAGTCCTACGGTCAGTAAGTCTAAGCAGTCTCGTCTCCAGTTGTAAGAAGTTATAATTAATCTCATCCAGTGGGATACCCATCCTGTAATTTACATGCCTTAAAAACTTGTGCTGTATTGATTCAATCGATTTAGAGTGTACCGCATAGTGAGGTGACCAAATTGGTGTCACGTATTCCAGCTGACTTCTTACATATGCCACGTATAATGTTTTAATCGTATCAATATTTCTAAAGTCACGAGATACTCTCAGTCTCATTGAACTAAACCACACCTGCCTAAGTTTTGTTTTGTCACCATGCATTTATTGATCTCATTCTTATTTGATGTATCGCGTTTTATTTTGTGATGCTTCTTTAATATGTAAACCTGACGATTCCAAGTGCCTTAAATGGGGTCTACGGATGATTAGAAGACAATAAATGACATGAAGGGAGGGTGTAGTCGAAGTCCTTATAGGTTGAAAAATTTCAGAAGATTTACTAACTTACCAATTATTTACTGATTTACCAACTTTTCAAAGTGACTGTAGCAGAAAGGAATGTGTTAGCAAAATGAAATGATATTGCATACTATGTTGTATGATTATTCATATCATGTGCAGATGATATTGATCTCCGTTATTATTATTGCAGATCGTGATTATCTGACAAAATAATTAGACGGTTTCCTTAACAGTTAACAGTTAGAGTATGATGCAACGCAATATCAGAATATTCATACAATATATCATTACCTACCAACGCCGAAACTAATATTTTATTGCATACGTTTTATTAAGTAGTTATCTCAACGGATGTACAGTATAGGATGGATAATCCATCAGGCTTATGACTGATGATCGTCGGTTGGTTTAATGTGATCACTTTATACTTAAGTAACACTTTACACTTAAGTAACGTCAGTTTTCCGTGTATTAGCGTGTAAGTATCTGCCACTTCGTTAACATAACCCGTAACTGGACTGGCGCTTAGGCGACAATAGTCGCTGTTAAGCTGGTCCAGTTCATTTTTATACATTAATAAATAAATAAACATTCACCAATTCCAGTCCATCCATCGCGGCAGATGTGCAATCACATTAAACCAGCCGACGATCAGTCATAAGCCTGATGGAAAGTTCATCCTTTGATGTACATCCGTTAAGGAAACTACTTGTTTTTTCAAATACTTCTTCTTCTTCTTCTTCGTCAGCCTATTCCCATCCACTCCTGGACGAAGGCCTCCTCCATTTGCTTCCACGTCGCTCTATCCTGGGCTCTTTGGATCCAGTTGGTACCAACGTATTTTACCAGGTCGTCTCTCCATCGTAGTGGTGATCAATTTGGTTAATACGATATGTAGAAAATACTATGATTGTCACAAGGTGAGAGTTGTGATATTAAAAAAGAAACGTTTTTTCGCAATGATAAGTAACCAGGGACAGATGTGGACTACCATTTTGTAACCGAATGAATATTATCCTACCAAAAATCAATAAGCTGGTAAGCCCACCGGTGCTATATTTTAATGCAATAAAATATACCTGTAGAGTTAGTAACCTAATTGTGGAGAATGCAAATTGAACTATCTTTGTGTCCATCCATACGTTAGTATTTTAACGTATCTGGATAATACGTACGTAGAATATTGAATGTAGTTATGGCACCATATTTTTTTTACATAATATACATAATATTATTTACATAATTACTAAACGGTGATATGCATTCTCTCCATACCTCTTGTCTTATTACTGAAACTTCTACATATATATGGCCACAGGATTTTCCTTGGCTCATGTTCTTTCAATTTGTGAAGAGCATTCCTAATCCTACGAATATATGTAGGTACAACACATAACTCCCACCTACCTACATTGAATAACAATGCAATAAATTTGATTTTGGACTCGTATCCTTCCAGCCTTGCACATTCCATATTTTGAACTAATTAGCCGTGTGTAGTAATACACCTATTTAAATATTGTGCAATAAATCGTGGCGCCGAGTAAAAGGCTCAATGGTCTTCCTATTGTATCTAATATTCTCATCATACACCCACGCATGCCTCGTTGCGCAAGACCTTCCATTCTTTGGATAGGAGGCATCATCGTTACATTTCACAATCATTTTGATATACATTTTGTTTCCTTCAATGTTACAATATTAGATTTGCAGTAAATTCGACTAAAGCTTATTCGAATACTAATTCGACTTAAACTAATTCGAAAATTTATACATAAAAATGAAAAAATCGGTAATTATTAATACTTGCAATATTGTGAGACGATTTCTAAATACTGATATTTCAGGCACAATGCTTGTATTTTAGGCCTCGCGTTGAGCCTAATCCTGTAATATCCGTGATATCTGGATAGGTGAATTATTCCCATTGAGTTTATATGTGAATCATGAATGATAATATGTAGACTCTTCTGGCTGGTAATACTGAGAAGTATGTTGGCAAGGTCATGCCTACGCGTAAAAAAAATCGACTAACGATCAATTTGACTAATAACCAATTCGACTGTTTTCATACATTTTACATTTTTGCCCATTTTCATTTATAGTTAGTTTCGCTTTCGTTTGCATGTATTTAATATTCGCTGGTATTGTTATATTAATCTAATCGTTGGAACATCTTAATAAGAGTAAGAAGAGTCACGAAACGGCCCACATAATGTTATTATAATTTATGTGTATCGCTTCCTTATCTTACCTACATTGTGTATGACGGGTATAATGTATGTAGGTATAGTAAAATACATAGGCATACAGTTAACAGTGTTATATGTCGATCACGACGAACAACTGAACTGAACACGTCGCGTGAACATCAAAAGGAATCGCCTACATAGAGTTTGTCTGTAAATTTACTGTTGAAACGAGGACTTCCTCGTGTGAAGATTGTTTATACTGTCTGTTTATTTTTCAGAGGTCTCACGGGAGCAAAATTGGTATTACTGAGTTTAGTGTTGCTAGATGTAATAATAATGTATGGCTACATTTTTTCGCTACTTACAAATTATATTTCAGAAATTTTGTTTAAAAAAAATTGGCAATTTTTGGATTGTTAAAATAAACTGGCAAACTCGTGATGGTGGTATAAAGTGATTATCGGAGTATTTTTTTTTCTTCCTTTCAGGTTATTCGGGTGTTGGCCGCGTGTCTGTTGATCTTCTCTAGCTTTCGGCAGCGATACTTCTGCCATCTTCAGGATGAAGTGGCAGAAGAAGTAGATGGCAGAAGTATCGCTGCCGAAAGCTAGAGAAGATCAACAGAGACGCGGCCAACACCCGAATAACCTGAAAGGAAGAATATATATACCATGCTGCGAAAACCTACAACATCATTTTTTTTTTCATTTTCTAACTCTCAAAACTCTCCGATAAACTCCGATAATACTCCGAAAAAAAAATACTCCGATAATCCCTTTAAACCACCAACATAAGTTTGTAAAACAAAGTTGCCAGTTTATTCTAACAATCCAAAAATTGGCTACTTTTTTAAACTACAGTTCTGAAATATAATTTGAAAGTAGCGAAAAAATGTAACCATACCTTGCACCAGACAACACTAAACCAAGTTTTCTCCGTGAGATTACTGAAAAAAAAATGGACTGTATGTATTAGATGAAAAGTGAAAAGGTAAGGTTTCGGCATATTAGTACGAAAATAGCGTTAACCTCCGGAAAGAACTTTGGGATTACCAAAATGAGAAATGATAGAAATATGTAATCAATACGTATTAAACTTTGTAAAGCATCAGCGGATTTGATCACCGTTTAGGATGCGAAATATTACACCGACCTTTAACTTTATTAAAGTTAAATACCTAATTACGATAATCGAAGATTTGCTATAAGCGTGTAGCATTGTATTACGCGCGTGTGAAAAGCCTTTATATGAAACCACTTCATTCATCTGCGCTCCTGGTATTAGCATTCACCATGTTACCTACCACCATCACACACTCACCCATTCAGTATCATTATTGAACTCGTGTGTTCGTATAGTAAAATTATACACCGTGTCCGTCTAGATAAGAGTACATAATCAGCTGTTGTGTGAATGTATGTATGGAGGTGCTTGCTTCATACAATCATACATGAATATTAGAAAGTGAACCTCTTTGTACGTACGTATCTCTTGTGTGTATAGAATATTACTACACCCATCGCTTTTCATGAGCTCCTGGTAAATTTTCTGCATAAATATATGCAAATCTCGTATCGTGTTCTCTTGCAGCTGGGGCGGAATAAGCGCAGCGCATTCCCTAGTTTGCATATTACTTCGCTTCCATAACGTTATTCATGATACAACCTCATAAAATTATTATAACCAAAATTTATATAATTTTATGAAACTGTCGCATTTATCCCCGCTCTAATTATGGTTTCCTGTTCCGTGAGTTAAAAGCTTGTGTCGTAGAGTACGCAATACGCCACCAGGAAATTTGAACCTGGGATCTCCCGTTTGATTTGAATATTTGTATTAATTTATTACAGTAGCAGAAAAATAAATCGTTTGAAGGCACTTCCTTCGATAAAATTGATATGGTTGGGAGTTAGTTGTAGAGAGGATGAATGATCAAAGGATAGCAAAGGAGATATATACTCGTACATGGGAGAAAGAAAAGTGCAAGGATAAGTCTTGCGCTCTGTTCTCTCTGCTTACCCCGACATGAAAGCGGCGTGAGGGGATAGAATAGAATAAATCTTTTTTTTTTTATTAGAGGATGGATGCTTTCATTACTGGTGTGCTCCCTGTGTTCATAAAAAGGAACATTGTATGAACGTTATGATGAAGTAATAACTACATGTATGTAATTATCATAAGTGATCTGAATAATAATAGTTATTTGTTATTTATATTACCTACTGTTAGTATAAGGTACTCATATCTGTTACAGGAAATGTATTAAATCTGTCATTGTATACAATACCTAGGAATGCCTAAAATCGGCAGGAAGCCCGTAGTATAAACTATATTTTATTGCATTGGCTTGATGATTTGGTTGCTTTCTAGTGTCTCCTGGATGTAACAGCGAAAAATCTTTGACTCTCTTATCTTTTGACGACGCCAACTTTCAGCGGCTGATGTCAAACGATAATAATAATTATTATTTTATTATAGTCATTTTACTAGTAATTATGTACATTTTTACACAGGAAACTGAAATATATTATCAAATTATGTAATTTTAAGTGCGACTCCGGTTTGCCTTAAAAAATAAATGGGTTCTTCAGTTTCATTACGTTTTTATTCTCGATTTTATTAATTTGTGCCAGCTTACAAGAAGAAAAAAAATATTTATTAAAGAGTACATTTCCTAAGAAAATGAAAACGTGACCTGTGACAAATTATTTCACACATACCTATCCTATTTTTTTTATTGAATCTGGCTTTATCGAAATAAACCCAAATACACCTTTGTAAATTTCACAGTAAGCTTGAAAAGCTTGTGTCCTGAAGTGGAGTAATTAGCTATCGGTTATCGAACCCGTGTCCACCGGATTAACCTAACCTAATCTAACCTGCCATTTTCTAGGATTTGTATACATTTCCTAAATTTCATACCTTTCTGCTAACATATCTACTCATCATATTTTATTATGATTTAGTACGAGTCTCTGGTGTTTGCCTTCAGGCATCGACTACATTGCACGATCTCATTCAGGGACACAGGTTCAATTATAATCAATCAACTGGAAACAGTTAAGATATCATTATTTATCATCATGCATGCGAATATGTAAAAAAATGCATTGAAAAGTTGTGTACAAAAATGTTACCTGTATTGTAGATGCAAACGCCTTACAAAGGCTTGATGATTTGGATGTTGCTCTTTAGTGTCTCCTGGATGTAACAGCGAATTATCTTCTGACGACGCCACCTTTCAGTGGCTGATGCCAGACGATATAATAATAATGTCTAATTATTTTTCTTTTCTTTGTTTGCAGGTAAGTTCCTTTCAATTGAGACATCACTAAGACTAAGGCAATATGCAATTTATATGCCTTAGGGTAAGTTTTAATAATAATATTTATTTAATTTCAATTTCAATTTATTAATCTTTAATATAATTTACAAGTACGTGTAACATTAAAACATTATATGCATATATTAAACACCAAGAATGACAACATCCCCAGTCAGCAAATATTTTGCTGGTATAAGGGGTTTAATTTATTTAGTGCTAAGAAATATTAATCAGTATCTATACATTTCCGGTGCATGAAATCTAAGTTTTAAATCTTTGACTCTCTTATCTCCTGACGACGCCACCTTTCAGTGGCTGATGCCAAACTATAATATTAATAGTATTGTAGATTTTACTCCATATGAGGTTGTAATTGAAAATGCGAAAAATTGCGCCAGGGAAAAGTAAGATTACTCAGCTAATACTAAAGATATCATCCTAAGACATAAAACATGGATAAATGAGAATATGTTCAAGTGACTCTAGTCGTTATAAATTCAATTGATACAAATTTTCTCCATAAATAATGGTTTCAAAGTTTTCTCTGAAATTTACTAAAACTTGAGATTATACCCATAGTTTGTTACATGTAATGCTGTAATTTGGTTGATAAAATGTGCAGTGACTCCAGCAGATATTTTTTTGATATTCAATCCCTTTTTTAAGCAATTAGCTGAAATCTTCGTTTTTCGTATTTTGAGCTTACTCATCATACAAAATATGAAAAAGTTCAAGCGATCCATTTGTCTATGTTTTCTATCTTAATCTTCATTTTCTTGATGCAATTTTTCGCAAGCTCAGTTTCTAAATACATATAATAATATACCTACACAATGAGATACCGCATAATTTGTTAATATACTAGGGCGAGCTTTGAACAAGAATATACATAGATACAAAAAACCGAGGTGGTCGGTAGCCTGGTTGGTAACGCGCTCGACTGTTAATCCAGTGGGTGCGGGTTCAATCCCCGACTTACTCCACTTTACAATACAAGCTTTTAAGCTTTCTGTGAAGTGTACAAAGATGTATTTGGGTTTATTTCGACACACCCAGATTCATTTAAAAAAAAATCTTGTAGAACCGTCAAATCTTAAGTTGTTTCAATAAGTACCTACCTATGATGACTGTTATATTTAATTAAATTATTTTAGATATACTTCGTGCGATTTTCTCTATTTAGGTAAAGGTACATGCGATATTGCGTTTGTTCTCCAATTAGCTCATTAAATCGCATATACGTTACACAAATCGATGCCATCTTATCATGACACTACAACGTGACTGTTTTTTGAATCATTAAACTCTACACAGTGCAGGTACCTTATCTCTGAAAGAGTTACATATTGTACCTAATTACAGCAACAATACATCACGGATAGGTACGTATTTCTGTACGAAACGTTACGCAACTTTTTTACAGTCAGTTTTGTCCTATATTGCCTTCAGTATTATTCGTTGGGTTAGTGATGTAAATTATGCGTCGATGATTTTGAAAACATCGACAAATTTTCTAACAATTTCTAAGGTAGTGATGATTTCGCTTCCTATGGGAACTAAACTTATTTTTACTGTAAAAAGGTATACTTACCTATATTTTTTCTGATGAAGTGTGAACGTATAGCTACCTAAGTCATACTTAAATTTTCATATCATCATCATTCGTCGAAATCTCGAAAATAAATGTTGTCCCCTACTCTTCTCTTCATATATTACTGTTTTGAAATAATGTTAGTTTTCATAACAAACACTTATATGGGTTGCGGAAGCTTTTGTTGAAAAAAAGTGAAAATTTAGAATAGGATTTTTTTACATTCTCAGCTCGATTTCGATGGCTTAAAATGCAAAAAAAAAACAACTGACGATAGACTCCATATTATAAAACAACGCCTATTAACATGATCGTTAGCATTATGAAAATATAATCCGATTGGAAGTACTCGTATGTGTGATTTTCGATGCAAATGATGTTTGAAAATATAGCTGTGAGATGACACTTCTTCTTTCGTATGCACATTGCACAAGACCATTGTACAAGTTATCTTGGAGTCATAGCTCCGCGTCAATATTCTGCAAGTACCTAATCTACTGCTCTTAGCGTCACCTTACGGATTTCCTCAAGAACCCCTGCAAACTTCTTGTCAAGACACCTCTCTACTGTATGGTCAACAGTCTCGCTCTGGCCACATTCACAAAGGGGATGGTCTCTCTTGCTCTATCGATGAAAATATATAAAAATATCGATGATTTTTTTAGTGCTATCTATCACTATTTGAGCATTATTATTATAGATATAGTAAATTCCACGTAACATGAATACATTTATGATTTTGTATAGAAGTGAAACTACTCGCATGCGAGTACAGCTGATACTTCATGGTAATTTTAATTATCATTTGTTTCACGAATTGGAGTAGGCGACATCTTCATACTATGTCTATCTATTATGTTATTCAATGTACATCAGTGGCGTATATAGGTTTTCATTTAGGGGAGAGGGCGATATAGTATTTAACTTGGGGGAAGGCGGAATGAAAACTAAACCTGGCTATAAATCTAAATAATAGCGCCGCAGGCAAATTTTTTCGTGAAGGTGAGTGAAAAAGGTCGTGTTTTGGTGTGGAAATTGTGAAAAAAAGGTAAATATTGTAGTTGTGTTGTACAAAAACTACAAAAAAATAAAGAATGACGCCGCAGATAATTTTTTTTTAAATGGGCGTTGGGTAAACTTGGGTGTCTTTCTAAATGTTTTAAAATAAAGTTTTTTACATAATTGTTTAACATTTCGGGGGGTCCTGGGCCCCCTCGCCCCCCCCCCCCCCCATATACGCCACCGAAATGAATATTGTATAATATGAAGTCGTGAATCTACAAGACTTATTACGCCGCCGAGTGTGAATCTCGCAACAGTTTTATGTACTCAGTACTATCTAGATTACTTGACTAACTGTCTCTCGTAAAGTTATACAACTACGTTGATCTGTCATCCTTTACTAACAGCGGCTTTCGTATCATATTATTTACGAGATCGAAAATTTGGCTTACTCTGCTAAATTGTTTGATCGTAAGTGTATAATTAATCGGGTTGACTGTAAGACATTGCTTTTGCACCGCCATTTGGCATACTTCTGTGTCTAATAAGATTTGTTATTTATATTTGGTCTGTGGCTAATAAAGATTTATTTGTTTATAAATAATTTTCATCAGATTCAAAATACTACCACTTTTCTCATCCCTCATTACTTTGTCTTAAAAAAAACAACCTCCAACTCTTTCCCCATACATACTCCCACTCCTCACACCTTCAAAATATTATATTTAAAAAATCTGTACGTTTCTTTCTGTAGGATATATAGCTGAAGTTCGAAAACATTCTAAATCCATAAAAAAAACAAATGAAAGCGTAGCAAGATCTTCTTAATTTAGCATAAAATAATGACTTTCTACAAAGTTACTCTCGATAATCTTGAGCAATGCTTTTCTATGACTTTATTAATAATTTGATTTGAATAATTTTCGAATTCGTCATTTGTAAGCATGCGCTCAAAATACACCAAGAAAATCTCATATAATGTTGAGGACGAATAAATCCCCCAAAAAGAAAAAAACTCACGTGAAATATGCTAAATGAAAAACTCAAGAATTTTAATCAAAGTGCATCCATTTCTGTATTTTTTTTAATACCTATTAATTTACAATACAGCTACTCTATACACTTGTTTTTTTTCTGTATTCAACAAAATTTTCTTTTATCTGTAGGTACCTGTTACAAAACCACATAGTTATTACGAGTATATGGATGATAGGTTCAGTGAAGCATTTTAACAGAAATAAATATGAATCTTCCTTAGGCGCAATGTAAAAAATAAATTCTAGAATAGAACATTTTCTCAATTTGAATTTTGAATACCGCTGATTTGTACACTGAGACTTTTAGACCAATCACAATGCGGAGAATTATATCGCGTTTGAACTGGTACAATAAATTATTATTGTTCAATGTGACAAGTAGGTAGATGTATCAACTCTATTATTTGTCAGATAGATCGTACGATCTGAAACCGGTCTGTTGGTGGGCTTAAAGCTCTATATTAAATCTACCTATGCATATTCGCACTAGGTCCTCGTTGAACGAGCTTTCGTATTACGCAATGAACTTAAAAGTCGTCGTTGTAGAAAATTAGTCAAAAATATTTAGTATATTTTCAAATAAGTTAGGGAGGAGAATATTCCTAATAGTAAGAATTTTCATGTCTTTAACGTTCAGAATCCAATGCACGAAACACGAACTGTACTGGTAGATCGGGGATCAAATTTTAGAAATAGGGTATTTTTACGTTTCTACGGACAGTTTCGCTTTATTCCAAAAAGTTTTACTCTAATGCAGTATATTTTAATGCACATTATCACTACGCAAAAGATTTTTATTTGTGACTTGTAATTTTTTTAGAGGGTTTTTCATTTTCAGGAATCAATACAATACGTGAAAGATCTGTTACGGTAATACACTGGGAAAGGTGATGTTTTTTAATTAAATTAAAAATACCCTAATGGCGACACCCACTACCATAAGAAATTCCCCAACAAGAATGTCAGTTCACACATATAATTCATACTAATTTTTCTGAAACGAATTTCACTCAGCAAACACGCTCTCGTCAAGACACATGTCGATGAAGATTGTTAGATGAGGATTCACTGTATTACGAATAATTTCGTACTTTAATTTTATAGGTAATATTCGTAAGTTTACACGTGTAATGATTGAATAAATTAATCTTCAAATTATTCCTCCTATACCTCCTCTAGTTCTAGCACCAACAATATACAATTTGATAGTGAAAGCTAAATTTTGTGGATCTGATTTTGACTAAGGAGTGGAGAAAAGCATAAACTTAAAAAAAAAACTCTAGTTGAATTAGGACTACTAACAAGTCTGCGAGGATAACATCAAAGAGAGTTAGCAATCAGAAAACTGCAAATATTATACCGCTATAAAAATGCGAAATCAAAGCATTAGAAATGGTGCAACCAAAGAGATTATATTATCGTTCGCAGCTGCAGCATATTAAACAGAAAATCAAGGAAAAATTGTAAACTTCTTTATTACTTATCTTCGTAAGTTACTAATGTAGGTACCATCTAATTTACGTTAAAATTTTTGCTATTTCTACTACATTTACATTTCTCTGCGAAAAATTAATATGAAATTCAGAACAGGTCATGACATCTTTGCTGAAAACTATTTTAAAAACGTCTGATGAAAGTTTTACAAATAACTGACTCTTGGGGCCTGAGTCAAACCACTAAACGTGACGGAAACGTTGGCGTTTTTCGCGGTGATATCGTCGTTTCCATGGTGATAAGGTTATGAGGCTCCTGTGTCTTGTAATAATTAGGACAATATACATGAGTCTGAAATTCCTGAAAATACTTGAAGTAAAAAAGTAGATTGAAAATTGTTGTGCTTCCAACTCGATATAACTCTTTGTAATGTATTTGCAAGTGCCAATATTAGGTATAAATTTTGATAGAAATTCCATTCTTGCAATAAAATACCAACCTGTTGAGACCCTAACGACTATAGATATTGTGATACTAAGGTAGTAAAGTTGAACTTTATAGTTACAATTATAATAAAGGCAAGATTATTCTTGTGGCTAGTTTGTTGGTACATATCATAGATCAGTCATGTCAAAGATACGGCCCGCGATCGCAATATATCACAGAAAGATAAAAAAGGTAAGGATTTACAAAAAATCACATTACTACAACACATTTTCTCGTTATAATTTTCTAAAATTAGTACAAAATTCCATCAGTTTCATAAAAAAAATTGCCTGCGGCGCTATTCTTTATCACTTTTTTTATAAAAAATAAATTTACATGCATAATATTGTGCAAAGTATTATATACATTTTCAAATAAACAAACTACATCATGACCTTCTTCACTATGACTCAAAAAAAAATTTCGCCTGCGGTGCTATTTACACGTTTTTTAAGCTATATCCATTTTCAAAATTTTTGTTGCCCCCTGTAGCTCCGAGGCTGGCGACGCCCGTGTACTATAAATTAAATAAATAAAATGTTGTAATAATTCAGTACATTTTTTTATTTGAATCTGGCCCGCCTACACATTCTAAATTTAATATATGGCCCTCTGCAAAATTGAGTTTGACACCCCTGTCATGGATAATATACCTAATGTAGTTTCCTTTGCTATGGATTATTGTCCACGTCGTATCATTCTGTATATTTATCTATACATTATAATGTTATAAAGCTAAAGTAGGTACCGACACATGTCCGGTTGTCTTTGGCAAGGCCGATGGAATATCGAGATACCGGAATATCAACCATTACATATAATTTCTAATTTCAATTTTGTTTTGATAAACGAGTTCAAATAATATCTTATCTAAAGTTCAGCAATGACGTTCACCATCCATTCAGATGCAAGGTAATGGGATCAAGTAGCGAATTTAGTAGGTTGACCTCAAGGATTTGGGGTCTCAGGTTCAAATCCCAGCCACGACCTTTGTCATAAATACCTATTTTCTTTTATTTATTATTTATCTTTTCTAGTGAACATAGTATATACATATAAAAAATGGACGTATAACAGATTGTAAAGCATTGTCTACTAAGGCAAACTTATCGCAGAACTCCGATTTCTTCCAGTTAACCCCAGTTCTTTTGTGTTTATGCTATATAATTTCTACAATATTGTCCTCTAAGATTAAGATTAAGTACGTAGTAATACATAACCGTAAGATCCCGGTTTTGTAAGAAAATATTATAGTCGTGGTGTGTAGATCCTTGCAGTGTGAGTCGCCTCCAAGGGACATTGGGTTTTTTTAGAGTAGTAGTTTCAGGAGGGGCAGCAGCCCCCCCCCCCCCTAGAGATTAGAATAGGTATGTATTTTTTCATACAAAATGATAAAACCTCACAAAAAATCACATTATTACCACAAGTTTTCTCAAAACAGCATAATTTTTCTAAAAATGAGTTTGAAAATCCATCAAAATACTATTATTTCATAAAAAAAATTGCCTGCGGCGCTACTTACTTCATGCATATTATTGTGAAAATATCATACACTTTTACAAATAAATCAAACCTTACTTCACTATGTCTCACAAAAAAAAAATTCGCCTGCGGCGCTATTTATGCGTTTTGTATACTACACCACATTTTTATTTTTTTGTTGCCACCCCTAGCTTCGAGGCTGGCGACGCCCATGATTTAACATATTATACCAACCCTTTATTTAATAATTGTCTTTAATTCTATGGAATAAATGGTTGTCGAAACATGCTCAATATATGTAAAATAGGAATAATGGTGATATCTATAAATAATAAGTATTTACCTGCACTTTATATTAGGTACTATTATTATAATATAGATTAAGTATAATGCATTCAGATTGTTTCCTGTTTGCGACCTGAATGATACCTACAGGTCACTACAATACATAGTACAATATTTAATACTAAGTATTAGGATGTCTGCTATTATTTCATGCAATAAAACCACTTATTTATTGATCTTCCGTAAATAACTACAACCTTTCTTTGATCTGAAAGTGCAGTGCGAACTTTGTCCGTTGAAATGCATTTATTGACCTTGCGTGCAAATATTTTGAGCTTTTCTAGATTATTGTTTACTGAAAACGTTGTATACTTTCCATGGCCGTAAGCAGGGGGGCGTTGGGGTTCTACCCCCCCCCCCCCGAAACTCCTCAGCCATTGAGAAAAAATCTATTAAATCACAGTTGTTTATTTAAAAAGACTCGCCACCCAACTATGAACGCGTCATTTCCCGCGGCATTAAAAGGTTCAAAATCGCATGAACAATCGCATGATAGAATGTTAAAAATAGCGTTTTCTCATTTTTTGTGGTTAATTTCGCTTCAATCAAAATACATTTACGGTCATTCCCTAGATTTTAATGCATATTATGAATACAACAAAAATATCTACGACTTTCGGGAAACGAGTTTCTGTCTTTCGGAAAAAAGATCAGAAGTGTTTTCCACATTTTTTTTTTTTTGAGAAATCTATTGCAGATCTAAAAAATATTTTACAATCATCCCCTAGATAAAGGTTCAACATATCTACTCAATTTTTTCCAAAACATATTTAGAAACGGTTGTCGAAATCTAAGGTCTCCCGTTTTTAGAAATTTTTGAAATGTCAATACGCCTACTCTTAAGCGTTGTTACATTTTGCATCGGAATTAAGCAATTGAAATTTTATTACTTCAACTATTCAACACTAAACGTCAATGAACGGTGTAACTGCAGAATATTGTATCTCAATAATTTTATGTCAGTTTTATAAAGTGAGCTATAAAATCTCCTTCACCAGCAAACTTTATTGCTCAATAACTTTAATTATGATTGGGCATTCTTATTTCTACCTAAATGCGTGTCGTTAATTATTATTTTATCGATTTCGATAGTAGTTCGTCTATAAGCGACTTTTACAAGAATTATAATTTTATCATTTAACGAATTGTAAGAAATTATTCAACTCAGTTTATTTTATCTTTATTTTGACTTTTTTCTTCTATTCTACTTTTACTTTTCTACTTTATTATGTAGATGTGTGTGTGCATGTAGGTATGCATGTACATTATTTATTTATTTTCTCTGTTTATATTTTTTTGTTTAAGTACTTTTACTTTTTTTTAGTATTATTATTTACGTTTTGATTTTTTATTTCTGTTTTTGTTTTCATCTTATTTATAATTTTTTACATTACTCTTTAAATCTTTTTTTTTCCATCAAACATTATGTTCTTTATTATTTTTTGCTGTTATGGTTTGAAGCGAGTTCCTCCTCAAAGCACGAGCTTTGCTTAATTTTGAGGGGATAATTTTTGACTTATAATTACTTATTGTATTCTTATTTTTTTTTGTCAGAGACTGACAGAAGGTTGACAAAACATTCACAAAATAAAAATTAACATGATAATCGGGACAACCCTCCAATTAGGAGTGTCTACAGCAGTGTTTCCCAGCCTTTATCGTGCCATGCCCCAAAAAGCCTTTCTAATAGTCGTATGCCCCACCGCAAAACATATACATATACGATACATTTGTGTGCCATGTAGTATAAAACCGGGGGCCCCCTGTACACAACTACATGCGATTTATATATAATTACAGCTGTGATTAGCGCCGCAGGCAAATCTTTTTAACGAAAAATTCACAAGTTGATGAGTTTTCACAATAATTTGTGATTAATGTGAGATTCCTTCGCGCCGATGGCCATGACTGCGTATATGATCTTTCTAATTCATGAACCTCTATTGTAAACAGCGCCGCAGGCGATTTTTGTTTATAGTAATGTTTTAAAGATTACTTACAAGTTATCGGGAATCTAATAAATAAATATAATATATCTAATACGTGGAATAGTTGGTAGTTTCTGAAGTGGCCCATCTGAGGCGTGGTGTCCCACCGCTGAGGCATGGTGCCCCACCTCTGAGGCACGATGCGCCACCGGTGGGGCGTACGCCCCACCGTGGGAATCACTGGTCTACAGCGTACATACATGGCCTGACTATTGAAAAAAAAAGTATATAGGTACAACAAAATAGTGAAAACGCATAAAATTAAAAGAAAGATATTTACATTATACTATTTGCAGGCATAGTTTTATAGTTTAGGTAGCTAATATCACAATACTAACACATACTCGTACTAATGCAGTAAGATCTTATTGTAAAAAATAAATATGTATGTATACTAGAGTTTCTTTTATTTTGTGATCGATATTCCGCTCAATCCTCGAGTATTGCGTCTATTGAGGATCTCATTTGACTAATATTTATATTTTGATTTTGGTGTAAGTGTAAGTGTATTGGATATAAATTACTTTCAGCCCCGATGACAGCCTCTCAGTGGGGATATTAGCATAACACGATCTCGAACCGCCGTCATTGGTTTCATGTAGCGGCGAGTTTAACACTTAGCCACATTCATACATACCTACACTCCACTCTTATAATCCATATTAATAATATTATAATCTACCTGTATTCATATTTATAGCATTTGCATATATACAGGGAGTAAATCTTCTTACAAAAGAACATACTAATCAAAGAGTGAGGTATTCTGTCGGCTCTTCCTTCTGCTTACCCTGCATGGGATGCGGCACGAGGGGATACATATATTTTTTATTTTATTTGATTTATTTCAAGGTACAGATACAGTCATGTACAACAATACAAAGATAAGGGTAAAAATCATTAACGAAGCAGACCAATTACATCTGTACACAAACAACAACAACAGCACAATAAATACAACAAACATCAGCTTAAACTAATATATAAAAAGCGAAATATATAATGTACATGTGAGGATTGCAAGAAAATAATACTGGGAGGAGGAGAAGGGAAAGGAGTGTAGTGCAAAGTGTTTTTTGCGTGAAAGGTATCGGAAAGCGTGTATGACAAATTACATGATTGTGATCTTCTGTCATCTCAATTTAACCCACAAGGGTCGCTTATAACGAGAGAGATTAAGTTTTTGTCCCTGGCGGGTCTGCTCCTGAATTTTAGGTTTGATGCAACCACCGTTGCATACATGTTGTTTTATAATTAAAGTAATTTTTCTTCTTAACCATACCTAACAGATATTTGAACAGCATCTGCCTTAGCCAAGATTCTGCCCCATCGTTACTCGAAATATGTAGTCTGAAAGTTCTCCTGTGTAAAACTGATTCCTGAATATAGGCGATCAATATCTGTGCAACCTTACTAAAATTTTATACTGAATTAATTCTAATGCATAAAATAAAATTAATATAACTGGGAGTTAACTGGAAGAAATCGCAGTTCTGCGATAAGTTTGCCCTAGTGAACAACGATTTATAATCTGTACTATGTCCATTTTTTTATATTTATAGGTATGTATTTGTTGTTCACTTAAAGATTAAATAAATAAATAAATAAAAATAAACTCATTCATTGAAGTTTACTAAAATATATTTATTTTTTTAATAAAATTCCTGTGTGTAGATTGATATATGAAACATTACACCCTATATTTCATATAATTAGGTATATAATGTTAAGTATCCATTTAGAAATTATGTTTATCCTATTAGGTATATTATTAAATATCATAATTTAAAGTATTATATGAAATATATACAGAAACATGCATTCGATTACCAACATGATCTACAATCAATAGATCATTATTGATAGATCCGATTATCTTTATGGTAATTATGTGTAATTTATTAATCATTTCCGCACATACAAATATGATCCCCATTTTATGAAAATTGATCATAGAATTCAGATATTAATACAATTGGTAAAACGCATGCATTACATTTTCTAAACCAAAGAAAATTATTCATGTTTTTTCTGGTCGTTTCGGTATGAAGACAGTGGTATGGAGAAAAAAAAAATTACGCGACTTTCAAGCTTGTGTCTTTCGGAAAAAAGATCAGAGGTGTTTATTAATATATTTTTTGAGAAATATGTTTAAGATATAAAAAAAATCTTTTATGGTCATTCCCTAGAATCTAAGGCCTAGATAAAGGTTCAATGTATCTACTCTATTTTTTTCCAAAGCATATTTAGTAACGGTTCTCCCGTTTTTAGAAATTTTTGAAATGTCAATATGCCTACTTTTAACAAGATGTATATTTTTTATATATATAAATGAATCCGGGTTTGTCGAAATAAACCCAAATACATATTTGTACACTTCACAGAAAGCTTCAAAGTTTGTGTTGTGAAGTGGAGTAAGTCGGGGATTGAACCCGCGCCCATTGGATTAACAGTCGAGCGCGTTATCAACCAGGCTACCGACCACCTCAAAATACATTTTATCAGAAATTTTCACCGTTCTAAATTACGTAACTTATAGTGCCTATAATACTGTATGTATGAAATTCTCTATACACAGATTATATTGTGTTACAAATAAAATAATATATTTTATATGTTTTTATTATAAGAGTAACAATCTCAGTGAGTGCTGTTGGTTCCAATATTATGTTATTACACTTCTTATTAAGAGTAGGCATATTGACAACTCAATTTAAAAAAAAAACGGTAGACCTTAGACGTAGATCTAGACAACCTCCCTAAATATGCTAGGGAAAAAAGTAGAGTAGATACACTGATCCTTTATCTAAGAAATGACCGTATAAGATTTTTTTTATCTTGTATAGATTTCTCAAAATAAAAATTGTGAAGAAAACCTCTTATCTTTTTTCCGAAAGACAGAAACTCGTTTCCCGAAAGTCGCAGAGATTTTTTTTTTGTATTGATAATATGCATTAAAATCTAGGGAATAACTATAAAACTTTTTTGATTGAAGCAAAATAAACTGCAAAAAATGGAAAAAACGCTTTTTTACCCTTTTATCATGCGATTTTGAACCTTAATGCCGTGGTAAATGACCGTGACGTCATAGTTGGATCGCGAGTTTTAAGAGCGTTTTTATGTAAGAAATATTTCAATGATTGCCTTTCTCGTTGTAAAAGTACAACAAATACTTAAATTATTGTGTAAATTGTGCAATACTTAGTACAATACATATCAGTTATTAAGAAACATTACAAACTGATACACAATGAATTGCGTTTTTTTATTTTTATTTTACCACAACATTCTATTTGTATTTAAGTATTATGTGAATTACAAACTGCCCTTTCTCTATACACACTCTTTGCTTCCGTCACATTCATGCTATTTATCGTACACGATCTCCAATTTAGTTTACTCAAAATGCGTTAGTCCATGAGGGTCTGGTTTACATGATCGGTTCAGATCGGTCTGAGACGGCCGCTCATCCTCACATCTTCTTTCAAAGGTATCCTTTTAGTCATCCTGTCCTTTATCTAATCTCATTCACCTTTATTTGTAGCTACAAACACCCGTCTTACAGCCCTTCATCTTCCTAATAACCTCATTCCTTATCCTATCTCTAATTGTTTTCCCACACATTTTTCTAAACATAATATGAGTATGTCTAATTATTTTTCTTTTCTTTATTTGCAGGTAAGTTACTTTCAATTGAGACATCACTAAGAGTAATAGACAATATGCAAATTAGGGTATGTGACTAAGGGTTAGTTTTAATATGAATTAATTAATTTAGTAATGAGATATATTAGTAAGATCTATTTAGTAAGAAGAAGTAAATAATGAGATGATCTGTCTACCTTTCTGGTTATAAAATTTTTCGGAATTTGTCAATACATATCTATAAAATACTCGTATATTACAATAATTTACTAAACGTTTTGATAAAACAGAGATAACAAAAGATATGTAATACTTTGGGTTTCGTGTTTATTGACTGAACAAATTTAGAATAAAAAAACTTACACATGTAAAAGAATTTGTTATCAAAAATTTTACTCTAAAGACTACTGCCATCTATCGTGAAAATGACACAATTCAAACAAATTAAAATTATTGTTGGTTTGTATATGCAATATGCATGCTTACTACCCCATCCCGAAAGATATGTAAATGTAACTATGAATTGTTATTCAGCTACGACATGTAGAAAACCCATATAATATATTTTTTCTTCTTCTTGTTATTCTTATGTTAGGCCTAGTGGCCAACTGTCAGTCTCTTGCGTCTCTTGCGAGGTCCACTCTCAGCTGTTTATTCATCTCTTTGGTGCTCTGCCTGGGGGTCGCCTGCTTTGGGGTTGGCCGTGCAGCACAATGTGAGGGAGCCTGGATGATTCCATTCTCCTCACATGCGCATACCAGTGTAACATCCTCGACCACGCATATCTGATATAATATTTGTTGCTCATAAATGGTCATGATTGATTCAACTAATTTCACATACACACCGCAACCAAGACTAGGTATTATTAATATTGTAGGAAATGATCCATGATCTATCGCCGCATCGTAAGCGTTGAAATGATTGCGATCATTGGTGGTTTGATGACAACCACAGCACCCATATCACGTACTGTATCATCATTATGTTTGGATGATCCGAGGTGTTAGGGTCATGTGGAGAACGTGTCTTGTGATCAGTATTATATCTACATGTCATAATCTGTCACAAACATCAATATGTTAGATGATATCACACAGGTCAATAAATGCAGAATTCTTCAAAGCGAACCTAGAAATGCGAACTTAGAAATAGGTATAATAGCCCATTGAAGGAAAACTCCGCGGGCTTAAGGCCCTCGACATCCCCGGGTAGCTCAGGCGCATTGATAGCGACCTCTTTACCCGCACTTCTAGGCAAATCTTAGTAAGAGGTGGGCCCAGGATTAGCCTTAAGAGAGTCTCCCGGCAAACCCTACCCCTAAGTTACGTTCCTTCAGTGTCCTTATCTAAGGAGGTTTCAATTCATTCTTACAAATATAATAGCCCAAGTGACGATCGTTAAAAATACGACGCATCTGTTATTTAATCGAAATGTGGTATAAATCGCACTTGGCAACCCCTCCTGCCTCCCCCCCCCCGAAATGGTCCCCCTTCGCGGTTTTTCGCATTTTAAGGAATGTGGTAAGATATAGGAGAAAGTGGTCAATAATGAAAATATTTCTTACTAATTCTTTACAAAATATTTCTGCGATACTGCGTCAAACATAATACAAAGTTAACTGATTTGAAATTTGAGATATACCTAAATTATTTAGGTATGGAACTGGATTTATCTGTACCTATTGCACAGACGGAATTACAATTTACAAAGCAAACTTCCTATATAGCTACGTGTTTATCTTTTCCATGAATGCCAATTGTTCTCAGCAGCGCATAACATCTTAATCAAACTAACACTGTTACAACTGTTCAATTATTATCTTTTGCGAGGACCCCACGCGAATCGTAGACTCCATTTATCGAAGATGCTACATTGATTCTTTTCATAATACCTTCAGTTGTATATAAACACCTAGCATGCTAAGTATAATTGCATGTTCTGTAGATATAGTATGTGCCTAAGTATTCCACATCTATCTGACATTACTATCATTAGGTACGATTTTACGCTCTGCTTGCACTCGCTACGTGCTCGCCAACTCTCCGAGTGTCTCTCTAGCTATCTATATCTATAAAACAAAGTCGGTTATTTTGTAAGTGTTCGAAAAACTCGCGCATTTCACGATGGATTGCTGTGAAATTTCACAAAAAAAATTGTACCGATCTGCTATAGGTTTTAACGTCGCCATTTATGAAAAAAAAATGCTTTAAGAGATATTATGTTGTAAAATCTAAATAGTAAATATAGTCCGAGAGCCCGCTGCTTAATTTATGACGTATCTGTTTTTTGATCGAAATGTGGTACAAATGATAGCTTACCAATAGGGTTTTACATCGCACTAGGGTTGCCTATCAAAATCTTGCCGCAACCCCCCTTGCCCCCCCCGAAAAGGTCCCTCTTCGCGGTTTTTCGCATTTTGTAGGAATATGGTAAGAGATAGAAGAAAGTAGTCAATGACAAAAATAATCCTTGCTAAATTCTCTACAAAAAATGTTAAGTCAATTTTTTCATAGGACTAGTAGTTTACCCGTAATGGTCGGTCGAAAAACAGGATATTTTTTGATAAGAAAAAAATGTTTTTTTGATTTTTTTTCTTTAACTTTCTTCCACCCATTATCACTAACATTTTATGGAAAAAAATATTGGGCCTGCGGCGCTATATCGCTGGTTATTTCATGAAAAACTAAATTTTAAGAATTTTCGTCACTGAGTTTTATTGCAATAACTCCTAAATTAATTAATGTATGAAAATAAGTTATAGCTCGTTTTGTAGCTAAGACTATGGTAATTAATTCGTTCTCTGACTATTTTCCTGTAGCTCTTATCAATTTTCAACCAATTTAGTTTAAATTCATTTTTTTAGTTTTTTAAATGAATTTCGGTTTTGGACCGGCTATTGCGGGTAAACTGCTAGTTGTACGAAAAAATTGACATAACATTTTTTGTAGAGAATTTAGCAAGGATTATTTTTGTCATTGACTACTTTCTCCTATCTCTTACCATATTCCTATAAAATGCGAAAAACCGCGAAGAGGGACCTTTTCGGGGGGGGCAGGGGGGGTTGCGGCAAGATTTTGATAGGCAACCCTAGTGCGATGTAATACCCTATTGGTAAGCTATCATTTATACCACATTTCGATCAAAAAACAGATACGTCATAAATTAAGCAGCGGGCTCTTGGACTAATATGAAGAACACTAGAATAACGCGGCTATCTTGGAATTTATATTGAACTTTATTTTCTAACCATAGATTATTATTATTAGACAGGCGATGTCAGATGTCACAGATCGTAGATTGCTATTTGTACCTAATTAATATAAGCTGTGTTCTAACGTCGCCGGTTTTTTTAGAACAAGCTTTTCCTTAGAGATGCCATAGTGATTTATTTATTTATACATGGCACACACACAGAGAGCAACACATATAGACAAGACAGCAAGTACAGTATAAAAAAATATCATTATCGCCCTATTTAAGGTGCGCACAAATAGTTATATTATTGTAGTCAATTTCTATCACATTACTTTACACTTACAACAAATTTAACAAGAAAAAAATAATAATGAGAGGACCCAAGGGTTGTGTGGGGTCATGTGTGGCATTATAGTAAATGACGTCGAAAAAGAAAATCAGATCGTAAGTCATATTTTGTCTAGCTCAAACCATCGGGAGACACCGTGCCGTTGCGAGGCACGGGTAACTCAGTTATTTATATTACGAGTATATTGCAACTACATGATATCTGCTTGCGTTTGTAAAGCAATTCATGATGTTATTATATTATTCAGTTACAATGTTTTTACAATTTACAGACCACGTCGCAAACTGTATCTGCATTCAGGGTTGCAATATTATACAAGCTGCTATGAACTCAAGTGAAAATATTACGTCAGTAGGCTTTTTTTTAAAAAAAGGATCCGGGCTTCCATACGCAAACCCGGGTGTAAAAAGGAGTGTAAAGAGATAGGGGGTGGTTACAGGGGTTTCTATTTTTTCTTGTTAGGTCAGGGACCGTTAATCCCCTGCGTCACTGCGACCAGAGTAGGTCTATTGTGACATTCTTCAATGTTAGTTCAACTCGTCCTCAAGGCCGACGTGTCTCATGTAGCTCACGATCTGTCTTGGTGCGAGTAGTCTTGCCTTCTCGGAGTCCAGTAGGGGCCCTCCAAGAGAGCGACTTCTTTCGTGAGCGAGTGCATCACAGAGGATGTGAATAGGTGTTTCGTTGTCCTCTGAACAGGGGTTACAAACCAGTGGAATTTACAAATGTGGGGTTAAAATTATTATTGCACCTTAGCCTTCGCAGCATCCCTGAATTTCAGCACGTGTTATCACGAGCACTTTCTTCATATGAATAACATAGTATTAGAGTTAGATAGATAGATATAGTGAGCAAGTTTACTGCGCACGTATGTTCCAATATAACTTATTATATAGATATTATATCAAATATTTATTACACATTAAAACACACTACTAACTATTAATCTTACAGTTACTAATTATTTATTAATTTATATATACCTCTAATATAAATTAATAAGTAGAGACTGGAAAATAGCGAAGTTATTTTTCGAAAAGTGTTTTTTTTTTATAATTTTTCTTTTGTAAAAAGGGGTCGTAAAATCTTCTGACTGCCGGATAAACTAACTTACTAACACACAGCTAATTGCAGAGACGAGAAATTTAAAGACAGATATTATAGAGACAAAGCCTTCCACTAAGGTAGGAATTTTAAAGATCCGCCCCTAAGGGGGTGAAAAATAGGTTTGAAAGATTGTTAGAGTATTGAAGGAAAATCCAGCGGGCTTAAGGCCCTCCACATCCCCGGGTAGCTCAGGCGCATTAATAGCGACCTCTTTACCCGCACTTCTAGCAAAATATTATTAGAGGTGGGCCCAGGGTTAGCCTTAAGGGAGCCCCCCGGCAAACCCCACCCTGAATTACGTTCCTTCAATATCCTTGTCCAAGGAGGTTACAAAATTTCACCCACTACTACAATATTTCAAACTATATCTATACTATATTGTTAGAGTACATGAATGTGTTGGAATTTAGACGTGGTAAAAACATGAGATTTCGCGTATAGATTCTCCTGTCAAAATTAGTTATAGGACCTTTGGCTGTTTTTTTTTCAAAATAAATTAAGAAATTAAAAAACAGTATCAGAAATCTATTGGTCGATTTTTAAAATAGACCACAATTGAGAATAGCGGTGATTTAAAAACACTGCTCTTTTTAACAAGCATTCACAGGTCGTGATAAATTTTACTCCCCGTTACATAACGTTATTTACTTCGATATTATTAAATTAATATTTCGACTGTTTTCTAACTACGAACTCCATGTTTTCGAACTAATTTATGTGAACTCCATTGACAGATTCAATTATTGAACTTGGTGGGCTCTTTAATCTCCTCGACCCACACGTCTTTCTAGATAGAGGTACCTATACATACATGCTTTACAGACGCAATAAATAGTATCTGTTAATTTATTAATAGCTGCTACTAGAAATTATTTATCACACGTAAAACATAATATATGATTCTATAAACATATGTTATTATATAAAACTAGCTGTAACCAATAAAAAATGACGCGGTTTGCGGGGTAGACAGAGAGAATAGAATGCCAGACTTTCCTACACCTCTCCTTAACCCTGGACAACTTTTTTTTTGTTATCCTTTCATCGTTAATCCTCTCTACATTTCCCAACCATTTCAACATCTTCACTTTCTTTCTAGTTTCAAACTCCGCTCTACAGTCATTGGTGTCTCTAATCACTTCATTTCCTATCCCATCTCTCAACTTTTTTCACACATTCTTCTTAGCGCTTACACCTCAACAGCATTCACACCTGGTCAATCTTTCTTCAGCCATGTCCGTGTTTCACTAGCATACATATCAGTGCTGTAATATCTCTTGAAAATAAATCATACTTGTTCAATATACATACATGTTTATTTTTCTTCTCATGAAAGTAAAATAATTAGTTACAGGTGCATATAGGATTATTTTATTAATATTTCTGCACAATATTTGCCATGGCACACTTACTTCACAAAAACATAAATAACTAGATATAAATCACATTGGAAAAATACATAAAAACTCGACACATTTTTATTTATTTTCAATCATATACAACTTTTTATATTTGTAGGATAGTCGGGGTAGTAGTTACATTGTAGGATGCTGGTTGATCCTGAAAACTGAACTGGAACTGCAGAAACAAAAAGCAGGAAGTTACGACAACAGCTACAACCTGAAAATTTAAAGTTCGTTATAGACTAACTCCATTTTTGGGACAATTCGCCCATAAGTAATATTGTAGGTTTTTGCAGTATACTTTTCTCATTCGAACAATTGTGTAAATTGCCGACGCCAATTGCCAGATTTCCAAAATCCCCGATGTCAACCTACTCCACTTCACGACACAAGCTTTTGAAGCTTACTGTGAAGTGTACAATATTTGGGTTTATTTCGATTAACCCAGATTCATTTTAAAAAAAGAAAATATATATAAAATATTCACTTACCGTAAAGAATGTCTTCATATTAATGTCAACACTAGTGTTCATACATTTGATAGATCTCTTGTAGTGCAGTAAAGACAAAGAGAATAGTTGTATCTGAAAATATAAACACGATCATCTGTTATAAACAATAAAGAGATAGTGGCGCATGTCTTAAATGTGCCTTTGCAGTAGAAAATTTTTAAAAAAAGTTACGTTTCTCATACTTTTTGAATTCTTCAAAAACATGGAATACTTTCTGAGATATTAGAGTTCAAAGAAGAGCTTTTCGTAAAACGCTCGGTTTATCAAATTGGCTGTGTTAATTTTTTGAAAGAATTAGTCTTGTGTTTTTATTATCTGATTTTAAGAAGGACAGGCCTATCTTGGCTTTTGAGAAAGCTCTGGGTAGCCTAAGAGAAATCGTCTTTACAATATATGCACGGAGTCCATGTTTTTCTGTTGTTAGTGCATTCACTGTATTCACGTTATATTCAGCGTTCAATTTTTTCCAAAAAAAAAATAGAATATTAATTTTAATTACTCACATCCACTGTTAATTCCTCGTCAATATGTTTGTTTTGGAGATAAAATTCATGCAAAATTCTTCCGATATCATTAATCTAAAATTTTGTTCCAAATAAAGCATTAACTACAACATTAAACATTCAAGAAGATCTATATAGCTTCAGCTGACAACATTGAAAAATTGAAAAATTATGTATGCAAACCTCATCGTTCAAGACTTCTCCGATAAAACACATAAGAAAACACCACATCCATTCTATATCTTGTCCAACGTAGAGTATTGAATGTTTTACAGTCAAATCTATCATGAACCTGCTGCTCAAATCTGTGCAACGAATTATGGAAACAAATACGCTTATTGTAACGAAAAAACTGAAAACATTGTTTGCTTTTTCCAGCAGATCGAATAATTTGTCGTAACCTCGACGCAGACAAAGCAGATCATCTTCGCTTGTTTTCGACGATTTTAAGCTTTTGAATTTATCGTTAATTCGCACAAACAGATGGTACAAAATTATGTACACAATCACTGCATTATATTTCAAGAAATGCGTTATGAAAAGTGTGGTGCGAAAATAGTATCTCGCATTCTTTATACCCCAGACGTTTAATCGTACGATTCGCACTGTGAACCACACTATAAAGCTAATAACAAAATATTGAAACAAAATTGCAGAAATATATATTATTTTTCTGTTACCATTAACGAAATCATATTTTTTCTCGTAAGTTTTGATAAAATTGGACAGATCGTTTATAACCGCCAAAGAACACTTGCTTTTTATAAACGCTGTTAATATAAGCAACCAACAAGAGACAAAGCAACCGTATTTAGACAACATTTCAAAAAAACCCACTACTTTATTTTCCTCATTTAAGAAATGCACGGAAAATTGGTTTAAATACAAATCAAATACGAAAATTGACGCGAAAAATAGTGCCGTATATACGTATCGTAGTTTTGAAAATTTCGCCATAAATGTTGAACGATCTATATGTACTGGACAACAGCCGATCCACTGTATTAGGAAAATGTAGAGTTTCAAGCATTTTGTGAGATACATTTTCATGTTATGTTTATCAAATGTTACAGAACCGCCAAGCTAGACTTAATTTCTGAGAATGAACGATGTATAGACAGAATCAAATATATTAAACGACATTGAAAGCTATTTTTTGTTCATTAATCACTAATATAATCATTTTGCTGTTTTAATATGGTGTCCTAATTAAGTTATTTCTTGTGTTATTATTGTTGTTTTTCAAAACGTTTTTTTTTCGTGTTTCCATCCCCAAGCGCACTAACTACCCCATTATTTAAATTTTCTATTAAATCTTTCCATCCCAAAACGAAGGTGCGGCCTTCTCCTCCATGGGATGGGGCAAAAGGGAGGACCCATATTGCCCCTGTGGAGGGGTGGAGTCTGTCACCCACAACACCAGGGAGTGTCCACTCACTAAGTTCAGCGGTGCCATCGAGGATATACACAACCTCTCTCTTGAGGCTCTTCAATACCTGAGCTCCCACGATCTTAAACTCTGGCTGCCTTCTTAACGCCATACGATATATCCCAAAACGAAATTAAGACTTGGTTACAAGAAAAGCTACGAATAAAAGTTAACCTTTACCATATTGTGGTCGATTTTTAAGTATAGTAGAATAGATACCTAATAAAATATATATGTTTAATTATTGTTGTATGTACCTATCTAATGAATGAATGACAATTAGAACACGACTTTCGTAAGGTGGCAATCAATCAGAAAGATAATGATCATTGTTATTAATGGTTATGTGTTTTAGTTACACAACAACTGACATTTTGATAAATTCACATCCTTATCTTTAATACTAATTTGTTAAGTGTACCTTTTTGGTCTTTTAATTTTTACTAATTTATGTCATTGACAATCTAAATAATTAGTATTGATTAATTAGTTGATAATTAGCGGACACGGAAGATGAGCGTTTTCTACATGTCGTATTTTGATAACAGATAGTTATCTCATCAGATATACAGCAAAGGATTCCATCGGGCTTATAAGTGAGCGTCGGCAAATGTGATATTCTACAAATATTATTGTGCTCCGATTTTAAAACCTTACAGGGTATGGAGACAGTTTTATCTACACAGACACTTGTTGCTGCCATTATATTTAATAATGTGTAATGATATTTGTTCATATTTATTACTGTAATAAAATTGATGAGCGGTTTCAATATTACCAGCAAATGTTGTGTACCTTAGAGCATTTTAGTAACTGTATTAGTTAATGTTAAATCATAAATGGACAATAAATGTACATTAAACATCATAACTCTAAAATTTCACTCATTATTACATGGAAATCTTATTTGAAACAGTCAATGTGGACTGATTATTGTACAATTATTAGATTTGTATGTGGATCAGAGTCATCTTGCATGTAATACTCCAGTAAAACAGGAATACCGTTTTATAGGCGCTATGCAATTGATGCGGTGTAGTTCTGAATTTTTGGTATGTTATTGGTGCCGGGACGTTAAGTTCAAAAATGTGGCTGTAGATTACTGTTGATTAATTTGAAACGCATGATTTTTTCTGTAAAACCAACCCGTTTAGGGTTCCTCCCTCCCACTTACCCTTGGATGGTACAAGAACGCCAGTTTCTATTTCATCCAAAATCTGTGCAAAGTAATACATTCTGAGTAGGGCTCAGGGATCGCCTGAAGGGCTCCAAAAAAAAACTGTAAAACCAGCCGTAAAAGATCACATTTTTGAGTTCGTTTAGTCCCGGCACACAACACACCAAAAATGCAGAACTACAGCACCGTTTGCATAGCAAATAATGTCTAGTTTTACTGGGGTATAAATATACCTATCAGAACAATTTAACTGTACGGTCATCCATTATCATCCAGGTCTTGACTAGTTACTCCGTATATCTAGTATCTGAAATTCGATGTTTCACAGGACACATAAAAATTGTGACATAAAAAATACCGATAGATAGATTTTTTCAGTAATTCCATGAACCCCTTGGAGTTTCAACTAGTCAATCAACAATCGTACATTGATTTCAACAATATTTTGATCTAACATTAGAATCCAAAAATATGAACAATCTATTTCTCCCATTCCCATGTCCAATTTCACAACAACAATCCCTCAAATTGATCCATCGATCCAAATGACTGATTCTATAATCGCCCACCAGGCGTGACACTCGACAGCTAAATCTATCAATGATAATAATTATTATTTGATCGACCTATTAGATGAATGAATAATTTTCATTCATGGATCTTTCCATTCATCTTTGGATCTAGATGCGCATGGATCATTAACAGATTTGATTTGGGTGATGATTTCTTCACACCATCAGTTAGTTATTTGTCACATCTTTAGAATTTTAAGATTCGATTCATGACAACTATTTTTGTGTTGCTGTCACTTGGCAACACAACGTCAACACATGGCAATAAGATCGGAAAATGGTTTCATTGTGAAAAATTCTAAAACTAAATTTATACAATTTTTAATCACACATTTCACAGAAGGGTGCGGCGGAGTGGATGAACGTTGCCCTGGGTATAAAAAAGTGGTGACTGAAACCAGTCAATGCCGAATTGAAAGCTTCGAAACGACTATCTCCCAAAGGAGTCCACATAATTCCGCTTAATACAGCTTCATTTCAGCGAATGTTTCTGAAAATGTTTTACCAGGAGCATATGAAAAACAGGAGAAATTAGATACTGAAGAACGCAAATCAAAAAGTCAAAATGCTATGTGTGGCATCTTGCATATTGCATTTGCGCAGTGCATTACTCCACCTTCAGTGCAGCGTTGCTTTATTAGGAAAACATAATATGCTTTTCATTTACATGGACCGTTCCAGATGAAAACTATCGGATTTGCGCAACGGAAGGCATCAGCGTCGCCTCTATTTTGTAGTTGACCAAAAATATCCTACCAGGAGCATATGAAAAGCAGCAGAAAATAGGAAAAAATAGCCATACCTGCGCAGTGCATTTCTCCACCTATGAAGGTAGGATGTTTTATCAGGAGAATATGGAAAGCAGAAGAAAATTACGACTGTGAGATGCAATGGTTAAGATTTAAAGTGGAATGTTCCGTTTTCCTCTGACGTTGTTTACCAGGAGCATATGAGAAACAGGAGAAAATTTTAAACATAAAAACACCCGATATACCATGGTAATAAAGTATGTAGGTAGTACCTAAGTAGAAATTCCCAAAGGTTTTTTTTTGCGATTAAGTCCGAAGGTAAAAAAATGGACATCCACCATGTATCGTCGCTCGAAAATCTTAATATTCCAGTGAAACAGTAATTTCAAATTCAGAATAAACGCAGTTACGTCTGCGCAGTAGAGAACTCCTCCCTTATTTTAACGTCGACCAAGGATTTCCTACCAGGAGTACATGAATGGTTCGGGAAATATTTTCCCACGGGATGCACCCATTGATGTATGCACGTAACAGTAATGAAATCTACTGCACATGCCGTAACTTCGATCATGCGTATTGCTGCTACAAGCTAGAACGTATCTATTCATTCACGTAAAAATTTTAGTGCAGTAAAATCCGAATTCGGTGTCACCAAACATAAATATCGTAATTACCACAGTTATATTTTAGTTATCTGCGTCTACTTTATCCCCTTCAAATTTTAATAACTTCCCAATGTCCCAGAACCTTGATATTTGGTTCACATGTTTGCTTTAGGTGACAGTTTAAAATTTGGTTCACATGTTTGCTTTAGGTGACAGTTTAAAATTGTACTGCAGTTTTATCCGTTAAACACGTTTCAATTGGTAAAATTTAATTTTTATGTGGAGAAGCGTGGGTCTTTAATTTTTTGACGTGCATCTATGATGACGAAAAATGATAGAAAACCAGATAAAAATTATATTTTCATTCAGCTACTATGCACAAAATGTATAGACACGAGAATATGACAATATTTTCTTCTGGTTTTTATGTTCCCTTGATAACATTTTCTAGTAGTTACGTCATAGTTCTACTGAATGAAGTAATTACGCATGAGTCAAGTATCCCTTATCTATTTGATGTTGTTGTTAGTAATGATGAGCTCATTTGCAGTGAATGCAACCCAGTGCAATTTATTGACTCCTGGTATTTTTCTGTGAAGTTATTGCGCAATTCCATTTTGCGATGACGAAACAGTTTTCCCACCTAATTGCACTTCCACACCATCACGGTACATCTAAAGATAATGGGGTAATCCGAAAATGGCGTACACATTGAGAAAACATTTCGTTTCAGTTGATACACTTTAGTTACAAAAATTTTTTTTTTCGTATTTTATCGTACAAACTCACCCTTATTTTCGATATTTAGAAATATGCCCTTCCTGAAACCCACATTGTGGCATTATCCGTGATGTTTTCCACAAAATTTTGGAAGCAAGCTGAAAAAAAGATCAACCTTTCGTTTTCTTTAATTATAATGCTTCTAAAGTTCTCCAGTTTCGAGAGACAGGTCCCCCCAAATCTTATAGCGGCCTTAACACCTCAAAACTTTCCGCCTGATGTCATTCGTTTGAGGTTTAGAATCTGCGATACTACCAGTAGCATATAAATGACAGAGGGTATATTATAGCAACTACATAGATGTGTAATGCTAATATAGAAATAGTGCAAGACAACGAATGCTATATAAGACTAGGTATGTTCTCTTGGTGGGCCGCGTGTTGGACACGCGCTCCAGTCACGACTAGCTACGCCCTCAAGTCCCTCCATGTATATTGGTATTGGTAATCTATAGGTACGACTACGTATTAGAATGAATCGATTTGTTTATCAAATAATAGGTATGCAATAGTTTCATCAATTTATAAAAGGGCATAGGAATTATGATAACCCACTTATGCTAGATTTCGATAACTTTTTAGGTAAGGAATAGTTTTTTGTTACAGTTTTTGAACGTCTTTCGAAATACATATTAACAATTTTTAACGCGCTCTTACTCCTAAACCGTTTATCTGACTAAATAAATAATCATTCAAGTGTATGTAATGGGTGACACGTTGCCCTGGGTATAAAGTGATCACTTAAGCCGCCAAATGCCGTCTCGTAGTTGTGGGAATACCCATCCTGTATTCTCCCCAAGGGAGTTCACATAATGCTTCATTTTGTTAGTGGCTACACCTCTTGCTTCTGTTGAGCAAAAAACTGTAAAATAGAGGTACCTTCTGGACGCAATAGATCCAATTCTGTATCTGGTCGCACTTAAATAAGTGTGTTCTAAATTTATTTTACTATGAAATAACTGAAAAAGAACGTCTTATTTTAGTTAGCACACACTTCATAAGTTGCAAAATTGGACCTAATAGCTGACTGTAAATCTATACAACCATATTATTTTGTTTCACGAATTTGCTCTAAGTTAATTCTAGAACAATTACCTACAACTTTATAACTATTTAGGTACTATGAAGCTTACTTCTAGCTGACTCTCTAGTAAACACCTGCACAGTTTCTGCTGCCCGGACACTTCCTGGTAATTATTGAAACAGTAAAACTGTAAGATTCTTTGATTTGTTACCGTTAATTATATCGAGACCACTGAATTACACCAAACCTGCTATTTTCTGTTTATTTATTTATTTACTAGCTGTATTTCCCGTGCTTCGCAACGGCAAAATTTGTGTACGGATGGTGAAGTAGATCGGCAGTGGAACCCAAAATCAGTGGAACTATCATCTATCAGTCAAAGTACTGCAGAGTACAGAGCCACTAAAACTAATTTATCGGATGTAGCATGGAATATATTTGATTTACCTAGTTAAGTTATTTTTTATGTATATATGATTCTACACAATTTATATTTCACAAAAAGATAGCAAAAAAAAGAGAAAAAAAAATTAGGTGTCGGGTGGGATCGAACCAACACTCACAGAACACTTACCTACTTGTTAGGCAAACGCGGTAGCCACTGGGTCACGGGAGTAAAAACAAAATACGACGCGAAACTGCGCGATGGAAATAATATTGCGACAAAACTATTTTATAATTATTATAATGTACTTATAGTCACATTTTTTAGTTAGACAGCAGTATTTGTAGAGCAAAAACATTGTATAAAAATAATCCTAAAGGATGCAATACATTCTAGATTATGTAACGACACAAACAATTTTAAAAGCCATGTTCATCGGACTACTTTAAATTACTTTTTACTCCGCGTTATAATACTTTCTCATTACCTTGGGAAAACTGATAATTTTACCAAACCATGACACAAATCACATATTTATTGTACCCTATGTTGTAGCCGAGATTCCATTTGTAAGTTTATTTAATATATGGATGTCCAAAATCGTCTGGTGTTAAAGTTTACTCCGGACGCGAATCGTTATTTTTTTCAGATACATTCCCGGGTCATGTATGATGCACAGATGGCGGTAGTGATGTTTTATAAAATCAGAAATGAAAAAAAAAATCATTATAAATCAATAATTCCCTTTGTTGCACATATTTTTATCCTGAATATCAATACAATCTCGTGCAAAGTCAGTGGCGTATACGAATATCGACTTTTTGTATTGTACGTATATAATAAAAACAAAATTATATTAGGTGCAATGCGAAATGTTTTTTGTTAACAGTATATATACAGGTTTCAAAATAACGTTCTGATGTGATTGTGACGGCGTTTTGTCAAATACTCAACGCTGCCGAAAATCCACAATTATTAAGGAGATTTATTTATTTACGATACTTTACCGGAAAGGCACACTTGATGTTTTGCAAAATTGGCAATTATTAACATGGGTGCCTAGAATATTTATGATTAATAATCATAGTCATATACTCGTAACTATTGTCATAATAGTTCATCTCACATAAAACTTACGTACTTAACAACATAAATGAACTTAGAAAATTTACTACTAAAAATACCTTCATGATTTATCCCAACCAAATAGTGGGGCAGTCAGTGAACGCTGTATGGAGATAAAAATTACATATGTGCAAACATTAAAGTATCTGAAATTTCCGAATTATAGGACACTCAAAAAAATATCAAGAAACAGATTGTGGCCTATTCTACTCTGCAACCCGCGAATCGCAGTGTAGAAATTACAGTGCCTATTATTTTTTCTCTAGAGCAGGCGCTGGTTGCATATTCTATTGCATAATATGAAGACCGAATTACATCATTTTATTAAAGTTGAGGAAAGAATTTTTTGCACCCGCTCAAAGATAGTCGATGGGGTACCTATGTGCTATGAAGTCATTTTAATGATTATTTCAGTCCTAATTTTTAGTTCATTATTCAAGATTTGTTTGGTTAACTTGTGCGTGGAGGCTTCTTATGCGGATGAATGGTATACTGGATTTTATCTTATTTTGCATTAATAATATACAGGAGCATTTTATTTAACTTACAAAAAAGTTAATTCAATTTTTAATTAGGTAATTTTCGTACTGGAAAGTCATTCCTGAGAAGATATCAGTTAGTTTAGCAGATTGCTTTGTATGCTTTGATCCCATCATAACGACAATTTTAAAGAATTTTAGTCGGGAAGAACCTCTTCAATCGAAAAACTCTTGATGTTATTGTACTTGAATAAATGGTTATGCACAATAATCAATTATTCCATTGAAATAATATTGAAATACATTTATTGAAAAAGTCACTCCTAGCTCGGAGCTAGGACTAGTAGATCGATTGTTTCAATTATTCCGAACTAGAATACCTGGGCGTAACAGGTGCCTAGTTGAACGTGTGGGATGATATAATGAGGTCCTGGTTCGTAGCCCGGCTATGGAATATCATGCTAACATTCATGGTACACAAAGGGTGATACAGAATTAGTAGTTATTTAAAGAAAATCTTGATATTTCTTAGTTAGTAATTTCTTCAAAAAATTGTATAAACTCATTAGGCGGAAATACAAGGTCATCGAAAAATAATGCCCTCAATCTACAAAGGTATAACACAAATTTGAACCATTTATTTATTATGAGTACACACTCTTTCACTGTATGGTTACTGATAAATGCGAGTTTTTTTCGATGTACAGTAGAGTGCGTTACTACATGCGCAGGGAAACTTTACAGCCGACAAAGACTATCTACTACTAAAGACTATATTTTACGTCATATGTTTTTTTTCTATATTCTTATTTCTGGGGTTTTAACTGGAAGAAATTGCAGTTCTGCGATGAGTTCGCCCTAGTGAACAATGCTTTGCAATCTGTACTATGTCCATTTTTTTATGTACGAGTGTCATAAAAATGTAATAGTCGCTGTTAAGCTGGTCCAGTTCATTTTTATACATTAATAAATAAAATAAATAAATAAAAAAATTAAATACCTATTGTTAGAACGAGTGCACCATGTATACAGTAGGTAAGTAGTTATTGATCGAATGTTATTGGTCGACCTCATGTTATTATACAATGCTTACCGAAGGCATTGTTATCAGTTAGTTGAGATCAGTTATTTCAACATTGTGTACTTCATGTACGTACTATCATACATACTGTATGTCTATATACTAACAACTTCTATATGTATAGAATAAATATATATCTTGCACTAAGGTACGGGTTCCCTTGGAAGAAGTCCTGTTTGCAATGGTTCAAATTTATTGACGAACTCCTCAAATAACTTTAATTCCAAATCCAGGACTAGACAAGTTACAATTCGTTGATTAAAAAAATGATCTAGTCCTGTATAAACAAACACGAATATTTTCCATAGACTATGCGAAGACAGAATAAATCAGGTGGTCGGTAGAACACAAGCTTTTAAAGCTTTCTGTGAAGTGTACAAATATGTATTTGGTTCATTTCGATAAACCCAGGTTCATTTTTTATGAGCGCAGGGATTCGAACCCGGTACCCTCGCTTAGACGGGTGCCATCTGCACCAACAATTAACCTACTCGCTAGATTGAAAAGACAGTACGATGACACAACATAAGAACCAATTTTTGGAACCAACGGGGAAAATGTAGAGTTGAAATTTTTGTTGCATCACTTGTAGATAGTTTTTTATGACTTCTTAGCTCAACTGCGGGTGAGGTCGTAATAGTGAAAAAGTGCCTCTTTTTACATATTCTGAATCTTGAGCATGCGTCTGTAGCACCACATCTCAAAGGCTGAAAGACGTTTAAATAAAAATAAATTTTAAGTAAATTTAGCAGACCTTTTAATTCGTATACCTACTGTATAAACACTTCTACATGTAGGTACGCGCACTTAATGATACTTTAAAGATTTGTTTCTACAGCTTTTTTGTAATAATAAAATTTGCACGCTTTCTTCATAAGTATACAGTATATTATCGTGTACTGTATATTTGGTTGTATATTGCAGGTACCCATAATTATACTTGGTAGTTTAATTTTGACCCGCAGTGCATGGTCGGTTCACGTAAGTTCTTTTAAACCCGTGCAATTTGGGGCCCAGTCGCGTGCCCCTAGGGCTACTGTGGCATGAAGCCCTTGCGTGATGACCGAACCCAAATTACGAACGTTTTTGTTAAGTACCTTCAACTCATTATTTTCAGAGTTGAAAGTAATTTGCAGGTACTGGTACATACATACTCGTACTACAATTACTGGGTGTCTCGAAAGTTATATCAATCAAGCAAATCACAGGATAAATGATATATTATGCTTAAATCATTATGTCTGATTACACTTTCTGCGCAGAGGCCTTCAAGCTGCCATGCCGGAGAGTGATAGAATAATAATGTCAACAAAAGTTCGTAATAAATACACAGAAAGCCAGATTGTCGTCTGATCCTTACATCCACACTCCTGTCTTAGGTACGTCACATTAATCGAATTTACCGTACACACTTTCCGGTTTCTTTTGCTCAAAACGTATCCGTCCTTGACTGGATCTGGTCAATCCCGGACGGCCACCTCTTCTTTCACTCTTTTTAGTCATCCTGTCATCATTCATTCTCTCAACATGCCCAAACCATCTAAGGTTATTTACTTTCATTCTAGTCACTACGTTTTATTATGTGAAGAGAATTTACTTTATTTGTTAATGATAAAAGTGTAATAAATAAATAAAATAAATAAATCAAACATTATTGGCGGAAATCAAAACAAATATATTTACCCCCCACCCTTAACACAGGTCTTAATTTATAGGGGGGGGGGTAAAACGCCATAAATTCTGACCAATATTTTCTGTTATAAATTATGTATAATACTGTCTAATTCTAAATAAAAAATATATATATAAAATACAATTTGAGACAATAGTGACAAAGGGCGGACTTATTACATAATAAATATCTTACAACCACAACCCAAATAGGCTACAACATAAAAATGAGCGACCAGGCACTCTCTTCTTACCCGGCGTACTGTGAGTATAAAACTAGGTATACATAAACAAGTGATTATAATATAAAAATGTAAAGATTATACGGCCGTAAGTTTGCAAAAAACATTAAAATATAATTATCGTAAAAATTGTTTTGGGGTTCGGAGCCCATTAGCGAATCTCAACAGACTTTATCAGAAACACCTGTGATTATCTGCATAGCTGAAATACTTCCAAATTATATTCTTTATTCTTGTTTAGGTATCGCTGTGCATTGTGCATTCCAACCACGAAAGTTGGCCGCATATTTTGTATTAAGGCTCGGACCACAACTATGACGTCATGGCCATTTCCCGCGTAAAATCGCATGAAAATGAAAATAAATTATACTCGTTTCATCTTGACTCAACTACCATCCTTCGTAGCACAGCGGTAGAGTACCGGCTTGTTAGGTTGGAGGTCTGGGTTCGATTCCCGGCCGCGGCAGATGGATGGACTGAAATCGGTGAATATTATTACTTAAGTGTAAAGTGATCACATTAAGCCAGCCGACGATCAGTCACAAGCCTGATGAAAGGTTCATCCTTTGCTGTGTATCTGTTGAGATATAACTAGGTACTTGTAATAATATATAGTATTTTTTATTACCTACGTTCATTATACTTTGTTATTGGATCTAGTAATTTTAAAGATGAATTTCAACTTCTGACCTCAGCGGATGTCTGGTACATATTTTTTGAGGTGGACCAGTAATAAGTTTTCTAGTATCGTGCACTATATAATATGTAATACCTATACACAATATAATAATATGAAAAATATACCACTAATTACATCCCAGCAGTGATGTCGGACCCCGCACGGTAGCCTACGGGCAGCTAGCCCCTGTTATTATAATACATACCACTATTATCATTTATGTATACCTACCTGTACACCAGCTCAATCAGTGCTCGACTCTTAGGCCGGTTCTGACCACGCACAGAAAGGCTTCCTGCGACCGCTCCTTTAAAAACATCTATCTCATTTACTCGTAACTACTTTGTGTAACTAGTTCTCAAACATATCCAGAACGAGGTTTCCCAAAAATCTAGGTAACAAGTTTGCTGCAACGTGTATTTCAGGAATACGCGCTACCAGGAATGCATAAAATTGCAGGTATTTTTAAAAAGAAATGCTCCATTCAGTAAATGCACTCAGCGTCTTAAGTAACAGTCAGGAAATTTATGAGGAGAACATAACATAAATGAAGGTAAGATTAGAAGATGAAAAGTGAAGAAAATTTTCAGTACTCTGAAAGCTTCCCAGTGCGCAGTACCTTCACACCAAGAATATGTAACAGGAGAATATGAAATTCTGGTGCGATTTTAAAGGGCAAAGCTAATATTATGATACGGTTACTATTAAAAGTAAAACGTTAACGTTTCTAACGTTACTTGTGACAGCAGTTCTAACGCGCACCATAGCGTAACCGCAACCCGTAGTTATAAGGAGAGCATAAACTAACCATATATAGCTGTCTGATTATTCATATTTCTGCAGCTGCGCAATAAACTGCTCCACCTAGTCATCCAGAATATATAACAGGAGAACATGAATGGCAGAAGAAACTTTCCATACTCTGTCTACAATGCAACTGCGCAATGCAGCGACTCCACCTTCGTTCTTACGTAACAGTTCAGGATAAATGTAACAGGAATGCATAAAAAAGGACTAGGATGAAACTATCTGATATTTACAGCTGCACATGAAAATATGCAACTAGCATGCTTTAAAATCTGTGACGCAACTGTCAGTATTATGTACCAGGATGACATAAAGAAAAAAGGATGAAAAATGGTTCTACGAAGAGTGATAAAAAATAGTACAGAAAAGTTGAAATACTCATAGCAGACTCTAATATAAATTTTTATTTTCATTTATTTAATGCCTACCCTGCCTTCAGCACCTACCTAGCCAGAGTCTATGTAGTATATCCTCCAGGCCTCCATGACCTTTTTGAACTCCATTATATTATCTTTCTGTTACAAATGGTTCAGGCGCCAGATTTTAGTGATGGTGCACCGCACTTATTAACTAGTTATATGTATTGGAATCTAATACCAACTTGTTTACACTCCTACGCTTTGTTCTCATTTATATAATTTACACCCATCCTCGTATCAATAACAACATGAAATGTACTTTGAACCAACAAAGCAACTCGGGTTGTACGTACCTGAGTTTTTCTGAAACAATTTAACAGCTTTTACGCGCAAAATAAATAAATAAATCTTTATTAGCCAAAAATAATGAAAAGTTACAAAACAAGACAATATATAGTTGTGTTCTAAAAGGCGGACTTATTGCAAAAATAAAATCTTACTGTCAACCCGATATTGTAATTGTTGTTGTCTCGAAATTTTGAGTTTTAACTCATTTTCAGACTAGCTAGAGCTCTGAAACTTTCATCAATTGTGTAAACTGGTTGACATTACGATTCTGTACTACATTGGATCAACCTTCTTCAGAGAGAAAAAAGATGTAAAGCGTTTAAAAGAATCCAAAGGTAGTTTGGTATCGTAAGAAAACCAAAAGTCAAATTTTGTCTAGTTCAAGCCATTGGGAGACACCTAGCAATTTAGACAACTCAGATTATGTAGCATTACTTATTATGTAACAAAAGATTTTGAAAGCGTGTTTTTTTTTCGACGACGAAAATGGGTGGTGAACTTCAGTACTGAACTTATATTTCAATTTGAATAGTTTTCCCTAGTTTCATGTCATAGCAGGTACCGTGGTTGAGTTGTTACTTGGCACGCGTCCAACTGCATGCCATTGGCACGCTGTTCGTGACCCGCTCATCCCCGATTGCTCTCGCTGGTGCTGTTACAATTGCACTGCAGCTATTGTATCAGATTATACCTTCAACATTATATTATTATACTTACATTACAACAATGCACTGGTTCTTCTAAGACACGAACCAGGGACTGCAACACACGCGATCAATATTTTCATTCTACATTACCAGTACTCAACATTAATCACCCATACTGAATAAGTTTTAAATAAAACAAATACTCGCTTTTACCCTCTCATCTGAACAAAATCTAAATTACGAACTGGATTTCTTTTCCAACGTCCTTTCATACGATACCACACATGGCCCCACACAACCCTTGGATCCCCTCAAACGCTTTACATTATTTTTTTGTCTCTAGAGCAGGCTGATCCAATGTGGCACATAATCGTAATGTCATCTAGTTTACACAATAGATGAAAGTTTCAGAGCTCTAGCTAGTCTGAAAATGGGTAAAATTTCGTTTCCAAGGGTTGGAGACAACAACGCTCTTGTGTTGGGCTCTGACACCTATTTTGTTTGTCAATGGTCTTTATTTAATAAGTCTGGGTGATCATCTACTATAATTTTGTCTGGCTAGATGTATTTTCATTCATTTAATTTAATTTCAATGAATATCCACCAGCAATCTTCGATCTAAACGTTAAACGTTGTAATTACCATCTTAATGAAATAAATAATTTACGATTACTGCACCCTTGCACCGCACGAGCTTAAAAGCTTTTGAAATAATCACTATAAATGACTTAAAACAATGTAGTAATAGGTATGTAGATAGATCCCTACTTAATCTAACCACTGTTAGTTGCGCTGCACTGTGTGAAATGCTATGTAACCTAACTGCATATTAAATTTAACTAAACAACCTAAGAAAACTTACCTAAGTAGGTGGGTAACTATGGCTAATATAAAAACGGCAGGATATAGTCACGAGCTAATCTAACTGCTATCGTGGATAGAAAATTGAATCAGCTTGGTAGAGAATGTATCAAGATACTCAAGTGTTCATCTGATCTACCAGTTAATTGTCTGTATTGCTACTGCTTTATATCTTAAACGATACTTCAATTTCTTCAGGACAATTGCCATTTTTGTCTGGCTGAAGTACGATCCATGGCGTCCAAAACTCGGGTTCCACGCCTGACTTCCTCATTTATTTGTCTGTCCCTGAGACCTACACGGAGTATTTGTCTTTCCATGGATCGTTGTGCTTTGGCTATTTTTTTTTATCTGATGGACGTAGTACACACGACTCACCAAACGATGGTAGGTGAACATTCAGGTTTTAAATGGGGACCTTGGGCAAACAAAAGAGGTGTCGGAAGGTCACAGAAGAGATGGGGAGTCGAAAATAATGGAAACGTTTGAAAGAAACCTTAATCCAGCAGTGGAAAGACCAGGGCTGAAGAAAAGAAGAAGAATGTTTTGTTTCTAACCTAACTTGTTAACTGCGTTACACAAACTGAATGTGATATCAAATTATATTCCTTATACAGTTATGCTACCCTGGTATCATGTGGTGGCTAACTATAATCCCACATCATATCACTATGTTTTTATTCTTCGTGTTCATGTTGCTCTGATACGAGTAAACTGATCGTGATCAAAATGATCCTTGATGTGTATGTAGCACTGTTGTTTACCTAACATGCCCGCAAGGGATGTCTGTCACTATTTTTGAGATCTTCAGTAGATACGTTCATACTTTGTTACATACAAAAATTATAGACATTTTACTATTTCTGACATCCTGATACTTTTGCAACTGACTCCTACTGTTATTTTATTTTCCTAGGCCGTCGAGCAACTCTATAGTAACAATTTACCTAATCTGTTAAGTACCTATTCTTTGAAAATGTTAAAAAGAGTTGGTTATCTACTTTCTTTATCTGATAACCCCAGCGACATAATATATTAAGTACTACCTAGACAGAGTACTCAATGCTAAAAGTGTAACAAAACTGGTGCCCACAAACTGTCAAATCGTATGGAAAATTTTGACAGTTTGTGGGCAACGGTTTCCAAATTTTGCTCTCATAGTTAAAAACTGTATTACTTTTGACGTTATTTAGGACTAAAACGATAGTTTTAAAGATGTTTTAGTTTTTATTATTGATATCTTGTTGATAGTGTGAGCTTTGCGACTTTAAAATACCAAAAAGTGCCGTGCGTGAAATTGCATCACTTCCGTTCTATTGAAAATAGGTACATCGAATCAGACCTCTAGTACTTAACGTGTAATCTCTTTGGATAACCCATGCATTGGCATGTTAAGAAACCAAGCTAAAGTTCCTGAACATGTGAAGAATTTGAGGACAGAAGCAAGATTACTCAGCTAATAATACTTAGAACGTGTATAAATCAGAATGTCTTTAAGTGACTCTCGTTTTTGGAAATATTTGTTTGCAAATTTTGTCGATTAAAAATAATTCCAAAGTTACGAGTACCTCTGAAATTTACTGAAACTTGAAATTATTCACATATGCCCGATCCCACCAACTACCACCTAGGAAGCAGACACCTAAGGTATTTCCATACAAAACCACAGATAATTTGAGTGATTATTATTACTTTCATAACCTTTAAGATATAAATCCATACAAAATACAGCATGCAGCTCTACTTAGTTAGGTGCCCAAATATCTCGGCCCAGAATCTCCCTCACTTAAGTAGCTGCATGCTGTATTTTGTATGGATTTATATCTTCAAGGTTATGACAGTTATGATAATCACTCAAATTATCTGTGGTTTTGTATGGAAATTCCTTAGGGGTCTGCTTCCTAAGTGGTAGTTGGTGGGATCGGGCAATAATGTGTTTGATATAACGCTGCAATTTGGTTGATAAAATGTTTAACATACTTAACATAAGACGCAGTGACTCTAGTGGATGTTTTTTTTTAAATGTTCAGTTCACTTTTTATTCAATAAACCTAAGATGATACCTATTCATTGTAAATTTACGAACACCCAAGGAAAATATGAATTGGTAAAAAAAATACTAAAATACTTGTGTAACTACAATATTTTTAATGAGTACTTACCTACCCTCGATTAAAGTATAAACTTTGTACATTATTTCAGAACAGGATTTGACCTAAGGATCCAAGCATTAAAATCCGACGCGTTCCCAATCGTGCCACCGGCTATCTCATCTTTATGATACAGAACTAGGTACGTGTATTAGGTACAGGTATTGGTAACATTAATAATAACAATTTTCTTGTTGGTAGTTAGAAGCCAAGTACTCGTTACAACATAAAATATAATAGCGCTCCTATACCTAAAATATAAGATGAATGTTCGTAGGTAGGAATCTTGTAAGTATAAAAGATGCTGTTGATTATAATGTGGTCATGCTTGTCCGTGATTGTGACGGCACGGTTCACGGACCAGAGTTCACGGAATGATCGGTTCGGGGGCGGGGCGGTTCGGTCGGTTCTTCGGTAGCTTCGGGGCAACCAATTATATCCGTCTACCGAGGATATAAGAATGCTGTAACAGATGATACCAACATTCTATTCACTGATATTTTTATTAACTCAATTTATAAACAATTCTTGTGTTGTTTTAGCCTCTTTATATACCTAATGTGTTTTTTTTTAATGAATCTTTTTAATGAAAAAAACCCAAATACACCTTTGTAAGCACACCCAGTAAGCTTAAAAAGCTTGTGTCGTGAAGTGGAGTAGGTCGGCATCAAGGATCGAACCCGCGCCCACTGGATTGACAGTCGAGTGCGTTACCAACCAGAATACCGACCACCTCTGTGACAAATATGTTTAGTCTATTTTGATTATATTATTTCGAATTTTTACGTACTTACTTTATTGTGTGTCTGAGTTAATCGTGTATTTGATGCCAGTCAAAAAAACCACTCGTAAGGCTAGCGTACTTGTGAAGTAAAGAATACATCGTCAACATCGAGATTCGAACCCGGTCCCCCATCAGACTATAAATCCACACTCCAACCATATAGCCCATGATTCTTGTTATTCATTATTCAAGTGAACATTTACTAACAAAAAATTTCTCCCTGTTAACACACAGACGACGGAAACTTAAATGAGTTAGTACCTACAAAAAACTACACAGAAAGTTGTAGCGGTAATGTGCTTTTTTATAATTTGCATGTATTTTTTTTTTCGGAAGGGTCCTAGTGGGGCACTCGGGCAGCAGCTGTGTCTCGGTACTCTTTTCTACTCTCTTTTCTACTCTCGGTACTCTAACACAACAACATAGGACATACAACATCTATATCCACTGAGGTGTGGAAAGCAATGGCAAACTACTGTACTACAATGCCAAGAAAACCTTCATGTATGTATAGCTCAGATGGGCCAGACTGCTGCAAGAAGTGCCACACGAAGGTCCCAATCCTCAGCATTGAGGGACTGATTTAGAAGAAATGTATATTTCATAGAAAACAGTGGGCCAATTTGAGATCCCTGCGGTACTCCCGCTCGAGCACCCGATGCAAGATTATAATTGACCCCACCTGTTCATAGTAAGTTAATGACTGACCGCCGCACTTGACTTATGTACCCGTAGATAACTTATCTCTAAACTCTTCAGCATCTCTGTAATCTGTATCGCCCCGGGGTAGGTACCGCAGCATTGTGCTTCGGCATTAACCTAACCTGTACTTGCCCGCTTTGGTATACCATAAAAATAAAATACATTACAATATTATTATAATGAACAAACTCGGAATCTGTACCGTTTGCTCTCATTTTGTTTTACTTGTTTTTCTTCTTCTTCTCGTACTTTTATTATTATTATTATTATAGGTAGTTTGTTATTTCATTATTATTATTATTGTTATTTTATGTTTGACCATGATGATGGCTCATGGTGATGACGCTGTTGATAGTGGTTCATTATTTAGTGTTGTTTTATTATTATGTACGTGATGATTTAAAGTACCCCATATATTGTAATTATTTGTGATGCAATCGTGTGATCGAAGTCCATTTCATTAAAAATATCTGAAATCAGAGCGTTACGATCAAACCGGGTAATCAAAACTACGAGAGACAACTTTTGCTACGTGACATGAGAAATGCCAGTACGTATGCCTTGTACAGATGAACGATTTTGAATTATTTTTTTTATCCTTAACTTGGTTTCTTCTTTCACTTCACTATAATATTGGAGTGTGAATTGCATGCGTGTGACAGAAGCAAAAAGTGCGTGTGCAAGTATAAGGAAGTCTAGTGATCTGACCGTTTTGCCTACCACGAAAGGGAGGCAAAAAGGAAGGTAAGAGGATAGAATAAGAAGTTGAGAATCTTGTTCCACGTGATTAATTAAAGATTTCCTTGTATTGGACATTAAAGTTCAGTGTAATTAAAGTAATTAAACCTATCCCAAAGCATTTTGCCAATAAATTGAGCGTAAAATATTTTTAACGAAAACGGAGCTTTTGAAACCCTGTAGGAATTTGTATAATTCAAAGATGAAATCTTAATACACTTATGTATTACATATTTTAAAGATTTTAATGAACATAATTTGAACATACTACACAGATAATCTATAGAGACGATTCCGTTGTCAAACGTTAAGTACTTGGTACTAAAGAATTCAACAGTTACCATTCAAAATCTCTCCGATAGCATCTGGTCTCCTAATAATAGAAGATGAAGAAGCTATGATAAGGAATGGAATAAAATCATTACCTCCGTAGGAGGTCTCCCCTCGTCTTCGTTTTGATATCAACAAAATAATATAAAATAGATTCCAACTGTTCCGAGTATTGGTTGGCCTCCATCTAGCGCACTGCTATTCTTTTTACTTGACCTTTGGTTTTGTTGTTTGGTTTTTTGTTCATTTTTATTTTTACATCTCATCGGTCAATAAAAACATCTCGGCGATCAGTCGTGCGTGTCATCCATTTTGATGACCAAAAGGATTTTTTTTCGTCATCTCGATTTTGGTTCATAAAAACCAGAGCTTGTATTATTTTAATCGGAAGTTCACGTAGCCTCTGAACGACTTTTGTTTCTGGTTTGTTACAATTATTATTAGTTCTTGTAATAATACCTATAATGATAATGTCATCGTTGTCACGGTTTGGTGGTTCGTAGTTTGGATTTTTTGCCGATATGCTCTTGGTCCATTTAATCAGGGTCTCATCGTCGATCGATCTACGATGATAAACCGCAACCGATGACACAACAAAATTCAAGATCATTTCTTATAATTGCTTCCAAACTAACTACGTTATTTTGTAGGGTTTAAAGAGCATAAATACGTTTTTGTTACAATGAAATAATAAGTAGTAAATACCAAATAATTATTACCGCTAAATCATGAGCGATAGTAGAAATATACCTTGTTGGCAATGAGACCTTATAACGAGTTGTTGTTAAAAGCTACTTACGTGACAGAGGTGCTTTGCAAGCAAAATATTAATATGATACACATTTGACATTTCTTTGATATAGGAATATTCTTCATTTAAAGTGTCGGTCAGCACTCAACTATAGGCATTTCCATCCGTCGCTTCGAAAGCCGCACAATCTTTTCTGGGTCGTATCCTAGATGAGCCCGGTTCCCGGGAGTCATTGGGTATGACAAAGGTGATTATTGTCCGATCGTGTCCTTAGCTATTTCCCTTACGTTGGAGGTTCTTGCTGGCACAGCCGCCCCAGTCCTGATCCTGTTGAGGGTTTTCCACATTGGCCTTGAAAAATCGTGTCTTCCGGGCAGGTCTTCCAGTGGTAGTGTAGGGTTCCTTGTGCACGTTGTGTTCCTTTATAGGCAGAGGACTTTTCAATTTAGGGGAAAAATGGGAGCTACGTTTGTGGTATTTTTATCAGAAAAGTAGCCAAACTATTACTAAAGAGACTAAAGAGAGAACATTCGTATTACAAATACCCATCACCAGCCATGCATAAAATTGTACCATTTACCATAATTTACCCACGATCATTATCATCCATTCATACCCTCGGTCATTCATGTTGATTGTTCCATACAATATTTCTGTTTCTTCACGAATTAAGCCGTTTCGGTTAAAGTCCTAATGATGAATGAATCGGTACCTACTCATCCACCTACTGACGAAACTATTATCACCTTTCTTTGCTCCATTGATGCGTGAATCTTTTTAATGCCCAGAAAATTAGTAAGTGTACCTGCATTGTCTTTTACAGAATATAATCGATATATGTATTTCATCACAGTTATTTCACTCCTTTTAGGGCAGGCAAGAAACACTGAGTCCATGATAACTGTTTCCATCATATTCAAGTAGTGGTCTTTTGAACTTTGAACAACATGAACAAAATTGTATGCCTGTTCTGTCGTCTTGTGTAAGAATTGCCTACAAGCGAACTTTAAGCATTTTGAAATATTTATTGAAATACAGATTTCAATCACGAAAAGTCAGAATTTCCATTCGTAACCCCTTTTTCCAAACCCCTATTCCATGTATATGCAAGGAATTATATGGGCGATCCCACATGTTTTCCGTATATGTACGTACTTACCTTTTCTTCTTCTTTCGGTTCTTACTTAGGACACGACACATACATAAGTACATCTTCTTCCCCTTCTATCCTTGGTTGGATCGGGGGCCCAAAGCATCTGTTTATCTTCACCAGAAGCCCCGGTCACTTGCAGTTTCCAGGACCTCTGGCCACTGCAACCAGTCTCTCCTCGCACGCCAGTATCATCAGATTCTAATCCATTGATTAGAATTCTGCACAAAAAAGGTTTGAATACAAAACGTTTCCCCCCAAAAAAACTGTTCGTACATCATCATATAGCTGGATATTTTTTTCCATTCCCACAGAACACATAATCTTTTTCCATCGCATTCAGAGCCTAAATAGTTTGTGGTTAACATTATATTTGTTACTACTTCAGAATTATTGTTTTAGGTGAAGATTGAAATCCTTCATGCTATCAATAAAATCTTACCAAGCAATGATTTCATTTCTGTATAAGAATTACTTACATCCTGAGTTTGTATCGCATTCCTAGTGAAAATGATTATTTCTTACTTATGAATGAATAAGTATATTTAGTAGACTCAACCTCTTCATTGACCAACTCGTAATAACACGTCATATTTTAAACTAGTGTACTCAAACGTTTTGGCATCAAACGTTTGAATATAGTTCACAAACCAATTAATTAATAAGCCATTACAAGACGAATATGGTTGCTAAATAAGTTGCATCTTAAACACAACAGATAGTGATAAAATTCTTGAATTGAAGCACATTATGTAAACAAGTTCCTAAAATTACACATTTTGACAGCAGGATATGGCGGACTGAATAAACGTTGTCCTATGCATAAAGGGATGACTTAAGCTAGTCAATGCCAATTCATAAGCGTCGAAAAAACCATCCTGCGCCCTTACCAAGGGAATTAACCCAATATTGCACTTTATGGCGCTTTATCTGAAATATTTTTTGCTCAGTTTTTCACTCCATTTTTTAAAGCTTGTGCATATAGTATGTAGATTCCTCTCAGGTCCGCTGGGGAAATATGGAACTCAAAAATCTAACACCTTAAGTATGTGTAAAATCACTAGGTAGTATTTAAAGTGCACAAAGTAAAATTATTAGCTTTAGGAAATAATTTTCGGAGCATGCTTATTATTTTACTTACTAAACGATTTGATGCGCGGAATTAATTCATTTAAATTCACCGGTAGCGAAAAGGTTCAATCAAAGAGTGAATGAATTTGTAAATATGCCTACTATATTGTGGCTCATATTATACCTTAGAGTTGTATAGAAAGGTATATATGATAATGGAAATAATTGGTGTTGCGTGAAGATGATTACAGTTTGTGCGACCGCAGCCGCAACTGGCGTACCCCAGGGTTCTGGAATGGCCCCATGAACTAGTATTGGAAGAATGTACGTTTATTATTTATGTTTTCTTATAATATGTGTAACGCATTTAATCTTTTTGAATAACTGAATAACCAAATGTGGAACATTTATGATTCCCTCTGCCTTTGAGGGGGAGAAAGAAATGATTTTTCTCTCAGTTTTTGGCTCTATGATAATTTATGTTCCTTGTATTCTGATTCGAAAGATTCTCAAAAAAGATCGATCTTCTTTTTTAATGTAGAAAAAGTGTCAGTACCTATAGTATTATCATACGTGTTGTACAGACAGTCTGTCAAGAAAGATATTGTTTTTGATGGGAGTACAACTTGTAGCTTTTTGGCAGCCATACAGGCAAGTTGGAAACACTTGTAGAATTTTAATAGAAATGTTATTGTTGTCAGCAAGCAAAATTGTAGTTTTCAAGTATTTTTTTTTTCTAAAAAATGAATGTGGGTTTATCGAAATAAACCCAAATTATCATTTTGCGCGTTACCAACCAGGCAACCAACCACCTCATCCGAGACCATCTTTTTCTTGAGAGACTGTAGTGTCCCATCCGATTTCATAATAATTTAATTTATATTCTATTTACCTGGTGCTTTTTGTATTTTTTGATATTTTGGATACATCACCTTTTAGGATAAGGACTAAAGTTTTTCACGTCTTATGTTTTTTCTGCAAGTTGGTTATGGAAATCAAATTATCAGAACTAGCTACCCATCCCTTAAGGGAGAACACTTGATTGCATACCTGCATCATATATATTATGTGGTCTTGCAATTGGAGTAATCCACTTTTTGATATTTTCTGCGCATATTATTATTAAATAATAATAAGTATATCATTACGGAGTAGAAAGCCGACATGGATAGGTTGGTATTAATAGCAAATTTATTGAATGCAACTGCGCCATTATTTTAAACACCATGGCATAAATCAACGGAAGAAATATTATAGAAATATTTATATGCCTAGAATTAAGGTTGGACAATAATCTGTCATCTTATGTAGTCAGAGTATGACCACAAAATACAATCAATTTGAATTAGACTTTAAAGCAACGGGAATAACATCTATAGTTGTGTGTTTTGGTCAAAGATTCTTGGTAGAAGTCGATTAAATTAAGTAGATTTGTGTTTCTTCTCTAATAGGTATTCGCACATTGGCTAAGCATATCTACAATTCAAAAATTTCAGTAAACTGGAGAAATTGGAGCTTACAACCTCACTAGATGCGCTTTGGAAAAAATAGGGTAGATACATTGAACCTTTATCTAGGGAATAACCGTAAAAGATTTTTTATATCTTGTATAGATTTCTCAAAAGCAAGTGTGAAAAACACCTCTGATCTTTTTTTCCGAAAGACAGAAACTTGTTTACCGAAAGTCGCGGAGAAGATTTTTTTTTTGTAGTGATAATATGCATTATAAAATCTAGGGAATAACCCTATTTTTTTTGTTTGAAGTGAGATTAACCTAAAAAATGGAAAAAACGCTGTTTTTACCATTTCATCACGCGATTGTTTATGCGATTTTGAAACTTAATGCCGTGGGAAATTACCATGACGTCATAGTTGGGTCAGGAGCCTTAACATATCTCTGTATTTTGTTCACCAAAAGTGTAAATAAATAAAAACATATAAACAAAGTTTCATACTTTCATCAACGCCATCTGGTGAGAGATGTACCAACTCTTGAACTTCCTTGTATCTACAATGTAGATTCTACATGTAGGTATTGGAATTAGTAAGTATTTGCATTGGTCAGGTCTCGAACTGGCGGTCCGAGAGATGACAAATCTTTAAATGATATATTATTATTGTAACAGTTCTATATAATTTGTCCGCTGGGAGGTTAGAGACTGTTCAGTGTTGTCAGCTCGGACGCTGGTTGAATGTTGAACCATAAATTATCATTTTGTATGAAATAATAGTAATATCCTTTACACACGACTCATGTAATTGAATACTTAGAGGTTGTAATAGATCCTAGGATTATTGTTCTAGGAAATTATATTTGACATCTTTGTAATGTTCATCTTCCTTCCTTGGTTTAGTCTGTCCCCTATAACAAAATGCAATACTTTCATCTACCTCTCAACTCCTTTGATTCCTTCCTTGTCCTTCATTCCATCCTCCAGTACCTACTTTATATTTGTATGTATGTATTTATGTATATTGTTGTGTTATTGTTTTTGTATGACTGTTTGTATTTCTTTTTCTCATTTCTTTTTGGTTTTCCATGCTTTCCTAAGTATGTGTACAAATTTTCTCCTTTCTATGTCACAAGCATGTCACAAGTGGTTGGTGACATAGAAAGGTTGGTTTATACCCCCCCCCCCCCTCTGCCTACGGCCATGATGGATATGAATTGTAACCAACTGGCGTGTCCAAGTCAGGGCCTAGGGATGAAAAAGAAAAAACAAAAAAAAAACAGAAGAATTTACATAAAGACAATTTGATGTTCTTGTGTATCTCATTTCTAAAGACCTACAGGTATACCTACAGATTAAATTTGACAGGTGATGATGCACATATATTCACATAAACAACAAAAAATTAAGCAAATCACCGTTTTATTAAATTTATTTCAATCCGTCTCTGATAATTATTACCGAGTTAAATGGTAGGTAGTAAAGTGGGTAGCACATTGGTCGCGTTCAGGAGCAACCTGCGCGCAACCTGTTATTACGTCCGAGTCGTGTCTTGGTCAAGCAACCTCGCAGCCAACTCCATCTGTGGGATATAATTATAAACATAATATCTACCTCTACCTATACATTACGTAAGTTAATTATACTACACAGGAAGGTAAGATTTTTATGTCGGTAGTTTATTATGTGGCTATAGTCCCAAAGTTCATGACTTACAATATTAAGATTTTCGACTGACGATACATGGAGCATATTTTGAAATCTCCGAAGTACTCTTTACTTCACTGTACTTTTTGCTCCATTGACGATATGTTAAATAATTGATTTTTATGTATGACGAAATGTCAATCAGAGCCCTTTACACTCTGATTGGCATTGATCTGATAATGATTTTGTTATTGTTAATTGTAAAATTGCATATTATCTGTAAAAATTGACGAGTCCAGGTGCCCGAATGGCCTTACTGACTAGAGAAAACAATAAAAAAATAAGTAGCCAAATTATCTGAAAAAGAAAGCTATTTAATGCCTGTGTTATCCTAGTGCTCACCTATGGCTGTGACACCTTTGTGTTCACGAAAATTATTTTACACAAATTATCAGTGACACAAAGAGCCATGGAAAGGAGAATCAAATGCAGGGTATTTCACTGAGAGACAGGAAAACTAATGTATGCATCAGAGAAAAGACCAAGGTCGTTGATGTCGTTCACTGAGTTTCCAGTCAGAAATGGGCAGGTCATGTGGCCAGAACCACAGACTCTAGGTGGACAAATAAAGTACTGGAGTGGCGACCTAGAACAGGCAGAAGAAGTGTTGGTAGGCCTTAAGCACGGTGGTCGGACGATGTAAGACGAGTTGCGGGAGACGTTTGGATGCGGTCTGCCCAGGAGAGGGAGCTGTGGAGATCAATGGGGGAGGCCTATGTACAACAATGGACGCAGGGGGGTTGACATGATGATGATACGTGGTGAAAGTCCATTTTTAAAGAACAAAGACAGTCTTACTATCGCTCATTTCTCTGAGAAGATAGATTATATTATTGATGTATTTTTTACTGCTAACAATTTTTGTGTTTTTGTATAATTTTCATTTTTCATATCCTCACCGCAGATTTTTATAACACCGGATATTGAATAACAGATTTTCTTTGTTTATAATAGTTTTTTTAATTTGGATTAATATTATTCTGTTGGTACACCTGCTTTCTTTTAACCTCGCAAAAATATCAGTGGATCTCACATGAATGTGTCGAAAAATATACAAAAGATTATAGACAGGAAATTTGAATCTAGAACGTGTTCCATGAAGATTTTCATAAAGAATTGAAAAATACGTCTAAACTTTAGAGACGATATGCTTAGAGTAAAAATATTTTTATAATCGCTTCATCTTTTTGAAATTTTATGTGAGAGCGTAAATTAAGAATAACATAAGCGACAATGTCGATTATGGCTTATTGTATAAAAAAGGGACCGAATATTAAAAAAAAATCACTTAAATCACTGCGTCTTACCTTAAACTTATTATCAACCAAATTACAGCATTAATTATCTAACAAACTACCTGAATAATATCAAGTTTCAGAAAATTTCAGATGTAATTTTGAAATTACTTTTTATCGGGAAAATTCTAAAAAATCAATTTTCTGACCACTAGAGTCACTAAAACATATTCTCATTCAGTCAAGTATTATGTCTCAGGATGATATCTTAAATGTGAAATCTTACTTTTTCCGACGCTGTTTTTCACATTTTTTTTTTTCAAATTTTTGACTTCTTACTTTGAGTACAAAAAATCTTATGCTACCTATATTAGGTTAATCTCAGATAACCCCGCATCACAGTATACCCAGTAGATAATAATTACAGTAATTTAATCTCAGTATTTTATGGTTTTAATTATTCTAGTCGGAGCCTCCGTGATCTCAGTAGCCATCGAGTCTTAACTTGATTTCCGATTATTTATATGTTTTTATTCTAAATCTCACTTGCTCTTGACCTTAGACCAAATAAATTGTCTAAACATGATATATAAATTATATTTATTATCTTATATATCTGTCTTTGAATGTATATTGTTGGTATATCCTCAACAAACAGTCCGCTCTCGAGTAGCGCTTATTCAGTTAACGTCTGTTACGTCAAATAACAACCGTAGGTTCAATTTTGTATTTTTTTGAACTAAATTAAGTGTTACAAATTTATTTTGCTGCGAGATGATTTAAAAAAAGAACGTCTTATTTTAGTTAGTACACACGATTATTATTTGCAATCGCTGTTTCTCCTGAATTTCGAATAGTTATTTCACACATTTAGCCACTGATTTCGATGATGCCTCCTATGCAGTATTTAATTACTCATTTTAACAGAAACTCGTTTCTCGAAAATCGCGGAGAAAAATTATTTTTTTGTACTGATAATATGCATTAAAATCTAGGGAACAACCGTTTTTTTAATTGAAGCGAAATTAACCCCAAAAATGGAAAAAAGCATTTTTTACCATTTTATACTGCGATTGTTCACGCGATTTTGAACCTTAATACCGTGGGAAATGACCGTGACGTCATAGTTGGGTCGAAAGCCTTAAAAGATATTTTTTTATCTTCTCTTCCCTTTTTATACAATGAGCCAAAATCTTTTTTTGTAACTTAAATTCATTATTTCAAGAAAAGTTGAAGCGAAAATGAAGAGATCTCTAGTTTTGTTAATCGTAAAAGTACTGTTTTGAGTGTTGCTAGATACTCTTAATAAGAAAATAATATAGGTTTGTATTTTTAATACATTAGATTATATTATTAATAGATTTGATTCAGACATGATAGAACTTATTTCCGATGATAATTGTATTAGGTCACGTTATAATATAAATTAGAAATACCTACACTGTTTAAATTAAATTAAAATAATATTATTATGTTTAGGAAATTAAATACAATTGATTGATCTTACACAATTATTTATTAAAAAGAGTTCAAGTATTAGTTCAGGATTCATGATTTAAAAAACACGTATGTAAGTATAAAAAAAAAAACTTATTGGTCCATTCCAAGAAAAGAACTTTATTATTTCTGACCAGTCTAAATAGACCTTTGACAAACAGGCGAACAAACCAACTGGTTATCAACCTATCGAAGCGCATCATTGGAAGTTATACCTATAGGTTGGGATTGGAGAATTTCGCGATCGCGATTAAACGAATTTATTCGCGATTTTTGTGCTTTTTACGCGAATAACGCGAATTTCGTGTTTTTTACACATACAAGGCGAATTTTATCATTTTTTTTTTATAGGAATAACGCGAATTTTCGCATATTTGAGGCGAATTTCGACCTTCATTTTGGAAAACGTCCTAATTGAAACATTATCAAAAGCAATGTGGCTTTAAAAGTAAGATGAAACACACTGATAAAAATCTTAAAGAGGCGTTTTTTTTGTTTTTCTCAAATATTTTTATGTTTCATTTTATTGCTTTAGGGATGTTTGTATAAAATATTGTTCACGATCAAAAAATTTTTATATTTTTGTATTGAAAGATGCAAATTTGACCACTTTAATTACATAAATGTATGAAAAATAACACCACATTTTGCCAAAATTGTGTAAAATAACACCGCAAAAAATAACACCACATTTCCTGAAAAATAACACCGATTTTTTCCAGTCCCTACCTATAGGTTACCTATTAACAAATATGAATCATAATCAAATTAATTAAAATTTACCAATAGAAACGTGTTTATGATAAAACTGTACTATTGATTTGATAAAACTAACACCTTAAGCAAATATGTGTGAATATTTCAAGGTGCTGGGACATTGGGAAGTTATTATGATTTTAAGAGAAAACTATAGGCGCAGACAGCTTTCCATACAACGACAGATTAAATTCAATAATGATAGGATTTTCTATGTTTACTTTCTTCAACCAGCCAACCATAATTTTTACCTACTGCTTCAACCCATCTCTGCAGAAAAAATGTATTCAGAGATAGCGTTTCTTCTCTTAATCTTGTGAATGTTTCAATATGATATATTCCACATCCTACCTAGGTATTTGAAATTTTGATATAAAATTATGAGTTTTTTATAGACAGCTTGGGACCTCCCACGGATACATAATAAAGTTCTCCAGTCACGTATTGGTAATCCACCAGTACCGGTTCCTTTACCTTCCAGTTACCAGCAACTGGTACAAAGTTCATATATAACGATAGATTATAATTCATCTAATATAATTATTATATTTCGGTAACAAACATGCATTGAACTCCATATAACACTACCTAGAATGCAGTTCTCGGTACATTCGAAGAGTAATGACTGTGTCTACGTTTCGGTTTATAATAAGCGATGCTTTGGTGAATTAAACTTTTCCACTGTTGGGTCACGCATCTGGCTCCCGTGGTCTTGATGTAATAATAAAATAACATATAACCAGCTGTAACCCGCGGCCTAGGACGGCACCTGCAGATTATGTGAGGAGAAGGAGGAAACTTGCCACCATCCTCTGCAAGCACCAGATAGAGGTGGAATCATTTCTTACCCTAGACCCTCCGAGTGCTGAACTTTGTAAGACATCTAGGACTAGAGAGACTGCTCTAACTGGGTAGTTACCAGATGGGCAAAGTAGGGGGAGTACAATAGATCTTATAGGTGGCGGTACATTATAAAATAAAAAATTAAATAATCTGCGGCCTCTCTCATGTGTAGATTTTTTAAGGGTAGGCACAGAGGACAGAACTCCAGATTGCTCTATTTGACTTATTATTTAATTCCCATTTTCATTTGGGTTAACTCCAAGAGAAAAGTTCGCCTAAGTGAGCATTCTTTTATCGCTTGAAGAGTAAATAAATAAAAAAAAGTTTTTTGCTTATGAAAAAACGCTTAAAAATCATTCCCTTTTTGGTTCACGATAACCAATTTTGACAGGAGAAACTATATGCCAAATCTCGAGTTCATGTATCCCCTCAAATCCCCTGTCTAGTTTACGAGATATTCGCATATTCTAAAAACCCTCAACCCTATTTTTCACCCCCTAACGGACGGAATATACAAAAATCCTTTTTGATTGCAAATTTTTGTATCAAAGCCTATCTGTCTTCCAATTTTTTTCTACGATCAGCCGTTTGGGCTGTGTGTTGTTGAGTGATTATGTCATTCAGTCAGTCAGTCAGATACGAGTATAGAGGATATACTGACCGAATATTGGTAGTACATGATGAGATTTTAATATTATAGTACTATATAGAAATATTGATGTGGTCGCGATGATTTGTATTGTGAGGTAACCCTTTCATATATTGACTACCTGCTCTCGCTGCGTCCGTGAATGAAATAACATAATGAACTGTATAATTATTGTAATTACTTCTTTATTGTGATTTATTGATCTCGTATTGTTCACAATCTACTTCATATTGTGTTTTACTTCTTTTCTTTTAAATCGATTTGTAGAAATCGGAAGCTTTTAAAGAGAGTCACGTTTTTTATACAATAATCAGCCAAATATTTATAATAAGTGCATACTTTCATTGTGAGTGCTATAATTGTAGATATATATGAGTGTTAAATTATTACATTTGATAGAACACAAAACTAAACAATTCAAAACTAAAGAAATGTAAGAAGTCCAACGTTATGGAGAGAGGGCGTCACTATTTTGTTTATTTATTCTTTAGGTAAACATTTCATACCATAAAATCTTATACACATTTATATCAATAAGTTAGTAATGCTCACTAGGGCGAGCTCATTGCTATACAGCGATGATTCTGGATAACCCACTATTACTAAAATTGATGGAATATGAATAACATTCAAAACGAAATAAAAGTCATGACGCCGTCTTTTTGGTTAGAATAAAGCGGTATGAAAACAGGAGGTCACTAATACTACGTTCCATCTACAATTTTCATATACCTACCAGACGCGAAGCTACCTAAGAACACGATTCCCATCGAGTTACCTTTTGGTGATATGGTGATATGATGATGATGGTGAAAAATGATAGGTTTAATAGTGTCTAATCCGACGTAAACCCATAAGAAACGTTAGCCCCGGCTTCCCTTCTGCAGAAGTCCACCCTTCGCCACTGAACCTACCTATCTATTTAAAATGCCAGTGTACGGTTGGTGGATAAAATAATTCGATTTGCAAACTCTGTAATTTGTTATATATGTCGATTTTTTATTGTACAATATAGCTACATACTCTGTGCACATGAAGACTAAATAAATAAATAAAACATTATGGGTATGCTCGTATTTAACAGCCTTCTAACAAAGCTTCTACAAAAGCTCTTTATTAGAAGATATAGGTACGAGTACTGTTTAGCTTTTCAACCCTTCAGGCAGTTTGTTTTCGTTGTCATACAAGAATGAAATATTAATTTTGTTGTTTTTATTGTTCCAGATATTTCGGGAGCAGAGTATCGACGGCGCTGGTCTTCCCCTCCTCACAGAAGATCACCTCACTGGTCTTCTGAAGATGAAGCTTGGCCCAGCGTTGAAACTCAGAGCCCTTCTGGCCGCCAAAATGGGCGGCTGCAATCACTGTAAGACTCATCATCCGTCTTCTGGACCAACGACGTATCCAGCTAAGATAGAACGACCGCCTAGCGCCGCTAGTGACGAGAGCTAGTCCAAGTTAGACTGTAGGTAATATTAGTCCAGGAATTCAAGTAGTTTTCTCAACAGATATACAGCGAAGGACAAACTTTCCACCCGGCTTATGACTCTACCATTAGGTAGTGATTGTTGTTGCTTGTTATTGTGATGGTGAATGTTACTTGAGTGTGATCCTTTTATACTTAGGTGGTGAATGTTACTTGAGTGTCATAACACTCCACTTAGGTGGTGAATGTTACTTAAGTGTGATAACTTTGCACTAAGTGATGAATGTTACTTAAGTGTGATAACTTTGCACTTAGGTGATGAATGTTACTCAAGTGTGATCGCTTTGGGGGATGAATGTTACTTGAGTGTGATCCCTTTACACTTAAGTGTGGTGACTTTGCACTTAGGTGGTGAATGTTACTCATGCGTGACAACTTTACACTCGAGTGGTGAGTGTTACTTGAGTGTGATCACACTAACCCAGCGACGATCAGTCATAAGCCTGATGGGAAGTCCATCCTTCGCCGTATATATGTTGAGATAACTACTTATAATTCAACTACGACATGTAGAAAATCCGATATTCTCACAAAAAAAGTAAATTGCGATTTTCAAAATAATTTGCAAAGTTAAATCTCAAATACATATTTTTTTACAGTATTACTTAATTAGGATAGAACAGAATGAATTCAATTTTCAAAAAAAGATAATTATGAAAAAAAAAAATAGTAAAACTAATTCAATGTTTTTATAAATCTGAAAAAGCTTATTGTCTGAGAATTTCAGACATTTCAGTTTAAATTTTATAATTGTAAAAAAGAACTTTTATTCTAAAACTCTTAATGTGATAGAAAAATTTATTAACTTCTTTTAATTTGTATAAATCAAACTTGTCTTTGAATGATGATTTGTATTTGAACCAAAAAAACTTGCTTATTTAATGTTTATAGTTATTGAAATAATGTAGTAGTAAGTAATTACTTAATTAATTAACCAAACGAGACATATCATTACTTATAATAACTACTTTTTAACTAGTTTACTGTGTTCGTTTATTAGAAATTTATTGTCTAAAGTTTTCACAAGTAGATTTGTTAAAAGACGTTTTTTTTTTTGTTAAATCAACTAGTCTAATCACCTTGTTACACTTCCAATGTTTTTTTTCTGTATATTTATCAGAACCTTTTTCGAACTTCAGCTGTTCATCGTCAGTAACGTACGAGAAACTCAGTGGTGTACAAGAAACTCAGTAGAATACAATAAACTCAGTAGAATACAAGAAACTCAGTAGAATACAAGAAACTCAGTAGAATACAATAAACTCAGTAAAGTATCTACAGGAAACTCAGTAGGGTACAAGATATTCAGTAGAGTATAAGAAACAGGTGATTGATTAGCTAATTTATCATAGCTGCTACTCTGACAATAAAATTGATGCCTTCGGCTTAAAAATCCAAAAATCCTTTCCACTTAACGCAAATTTTTAGGATTTTCGGTTTTATAAACAATAGTTGAGAATGTAAACTACAAGTTTTGAAAAATCTATGGAACGCTTTACAGCTGACACCATCAATTTTATGACAAAACTAAAAACAGATGGATTTAATTGAATTTAGACACATTTTTAATTACCGCTCTCAGAGTAACTAATTATTATTTTTATTATTATTTCATTTATTTTAATAAATATATCGATCTCCTTTCTGACTACTTATAAAAGATATGTTATTAGTAATATTATGTTTTAATCAATTAATTAATTAATTAGAAAAACATTTAGTTTTTTAAGATAGATATTTAGTTTAGTCAAACTCGTCAAAGACATCGAAAATAAAGGCAATATAAGCTATTTAATTAAGCAATTAGACTTAGATATTAAAATATATTGTATTGTATGATGTCAATTTATAAATTACATAATCAAATTGACTTCAAGACATCTGAGATTAGTATTATTTTAATTGAATTCTACCTAATTATTTTGTTTTATTTTTAAATGTATTGTGTTATCTTCGTGGGGTAACTCAAATTAAAAAAGCATTTTCAAAATGATAAAACCATAAATAAAAAAAAAAAAACTACGGCATAGTTCAAGCATAAAATTTTACCAATACACGAATTATTGCAAATATATTTGCGAAATATTTTCAATAAATTCGATAGTCAAAATCGATCATTTTATAAACTCACGTCAGGGAGCACACGCATTTCACACGGTGACCTAAGATTGATCCATGGTACCGATTTCGCGTGAGCATGAGGTGACTTTAATGTCACGTGAATTAAAAAATCCATAGTGCCAATCCTGATTATAAAACACATACCTGCTATCTAAGTTCTGAATCAAATAGGAAATATAATTTTATAGCAGATACTCAAATTCGTTCCCAAATTAGGAGCAAGTATATGATCCATAACTTCAGAATGGATTTTTTTTCAAGTGTGGTTTTTTATTTCATTCTTATCACATATTCATGGATAGAATTATGTATAAAAAGAGTCTTCCATTAAACTGCCTTAATTATAAATTTTATTTAAATATTATATTCTAATTCAATTTTTATTGTCATTTCCCTTATGTCAGATTTATTAAAACATATTTCCAATCATCACAGCATAATATTTGATGGGAAAATCCTCTTGAAACACATCCACTTGATGACTAAAAAAGGGGGAGAAGCATACATATACAGAAAGCCTCGGTTAAAACGACCTTAAAAAACTTCATTGTAGAGGAAAAGTTCAAATAAATGAAATTGAATATTTTTTTTTGTATCCCACAAAAGCATTTTGTTATGTTGTATGCATTTACAATGTCACTACGATTTTTATGCATTTTTAATTATTTTATGTAAATAAATAAAAAAATAAAATATATTTTATTACTTAAAACGAGTGAGACCAATGGTTATGATATTAGATACCTGATTAAATAATAATTTAAAAAATATATTTAGTCACTAAATAAATATTAATTAATTAATTAGCCCTTAATATATATTTAGTCATTTTAATATTTTATGCTTCTGATTAATATAATCGTTATATGTTTAATTAATTTAATAGGTTTCTTAATTTAATACTGCTCAATTATTATCGAATATATTTTATGTAGAAATAATTATATTAATTAATTAACATGTAGGTATATTATTTACAAATTGTGATTTGTATAAAATATTTGAATCCTATTATTTTTTATTGTATTAATAACTATATTACGTTACTTATTTTGTATTATTCACAAAACGGTTTTATTCCGCTACTCAAGTCGACGTCTACTTCACTTCATAACAAAAGCTTTCAAGTTAATATAACCTACATAAAAAAGTATCTAAAAAATATTCTCCGCGACTTTCGGGAAACGAGTTTCTGTCTTTCCGAAAAAAGATCGGAAGTGTTTTTCACAATTTATTTCAAGAAATCTATACAATATTTAAAAATTATTTTACTGTTATTCCCTAGATAAAGGTTCAATGTATCTACTCTATTTGTTCCAAAGCATATTTAGCAACGGTTGTCGAGATCCAAGGTCTCCCGTTTTTACAAATATTAAAAATATCAATATTCTCATTTTGAAGTTTAAATCTGATGCCTACTAAACGAATTGATTTAACTTTTACTACCTACAGTATTTTTTTTATGATATTCAATGTGTATTTAACTATTTGTTTATTAAAAAACGTTTCTAGTTATTTTTGTAAAGACATTGTATAATAATTATTATAAATATTAATACCTATAGATTTTAATTACCTTTAAATGGTTAACGAATATTTTGTAAGATATTTTGTATAAACTTGTATATCTTAATAAAATTTTACTTAATTACTAAATAAGTTGTAATAATTCATAGTTGATAAGAAATTGTAAACGAAAACCTACGTCGACGTATTTAAACAAAAATATGTGTTTATTTTTTGTTTTTATTAATTGTAGAACTTATTATTTTTATCATATTACCTGCCTAATTATTTATGATCAATAATAAAACTATTTCCAAAATTATATTTTTTTACTTGTTCCTATCTTCATCAAACACTCCTTTTAAAATAAGTTCATGGGTAAAATTACTGCAAGCCGACGAATGTTCATCTGAATTTTCTTTTAATTCATGTCCTTTGGATAAGCCCTTTATTAAGGAAAAAAGAAAAACTAAATATTTAGATTAAAATCCATGACTTTACATTTCGCGACTAATATTCGCGAATTTGAACGAATAAGAATCTAAGAATCTCCTTAAGAATCTTGTAAATATTTATTCACAATCCCCTGATGATGAGGGTGCAAATCCTCGAATACTAGTTGCAAAATCTGTGGACTTTAATGTATAGATATTTAGTTTTTCATTTTTTCCTTCAAAATAGACTTCCACCGTGTACCTATGGTCAAAACATCAAGATTAGTCCTCTATTAGATGCTGTAGTATCAGAAGACGTTTCGATGCCCAAATGGTGCAAAAAATGAAAGAAATACACGAAAAGGCCATCAGTACTAAATACTATATGAACTCCATGAGATAAAAGTGATCAAAGTGTGCTACCTCTAAATATATTATCCGATCTTCTTAAAAATTGGCACATATAACTTTTACAGCATAGAGACTCGGGGAGTAAGCAAAGTCTGCAATTTTTTGCATTTTATTTTGCCTTGCAAAATGACGACAGGATGATTTAAAACGTATGGTGAGCGAAGAAGTGTGAGGAAGCGCGGCCGTCTGACCTGGACCGATCATGTCGACCAAATCCTCAAGGTTGGATGCGTTTTTCGCAAAAGAATTAATCGGAGAGCGAATTTGAGAAATTCCATGCATGTGACGGAGGCTGGGAGTGTCCAAGGATAGGGTAGTCTGGCCAGCACTCTGTCCTCTCTGTCTACCCTCCAAGAGACGCGGCCTGAGGGTATGGATAGATAGAGAGATAGATAGATGGACAAAATGAAACACGTTCATCGCTTGATATTATGCGCTATAGAGGTTGCATATTATCAGGAGGAATATTTACGATTCTTTTTTCTCCTGAAACAAATATTGCAAAATAAAACTCACTTGACCTGCTCATGTTAATTTATTTATTCAATCAAAATATCAATCTTCATTAATATATAATTTATTTATTTTAATATACAACATTTATTTGGTAGGTATAATCAATAATACAGAAATATTGTTTGATCCGAAGGTAGATATTATCATAACTCTTATTTGCATATAATATAATAAGAAATTTTCATATTTCCAACAAAATATGCATAAAGTTATAGTATTTTGTAGTAAAATTAGGCAATCCAACATAGTGACATACTAAATGATATACGAAACTCATCCTAATTAACCATGTCATGTGAAAACATAATTTGATGTAAGTGCAATAGAGCTGGGAGGCGGGTAACAAAAATTTAACTATAGATGTAATTATAGCGCCGCAGGTGAAATTTTTGCGAGACTGAATGAAGAAGGTCGCGAAGTGGTTTGGTTTAAAAGTAGTTTTCTATTTAAAAAATGCACCAAGAAGTAGAAAATATTGGGTGGTCGGTAGCCTGATTGGTAACGCGCTCGACAGTTGATCCAGTGGGCGCGGGTTCGATCCCCCAATGCCGACCTAGTCCACTTCACGACACAAGCTTACTGTGAAGTGTTCAAATATGTACCTATTTGGATTTATTTCGATATTTTTTCTTTTTAAAGAAATCATATTCTGCACATCACAATAAAACAAGCTTTTGGGTTCATGAAAGTATTTGTTTGTATACAGGATCCCAGATTCTTTAAAAATATTATTTAGTTATCATTCGAGGAAATATAAAAAATTAACATAATATTACTACAATAAAAAATAGGATTAACTTACATACATGAAACAAAAAACCATTTGTACCATATTGAGCCCAGAAAATAAAAAAACTGATATAATATTTGTGTGATAATATAAAATTGAAAATATTTGGGTTAGGTTGAAAAATATATGTTTATTCGCAGTTTGCTCCATTTATGGTATGGTAATAAGCTCGCCTTATACAATACATATTCTCTTTAATAAATTATTTTCAATAAAATATACCTACATTTTGAACAAAATAGATAAATACAATGTTAAATAAAAATAGGTAAACTTGTTTAAATTATATAATACTGTAGATATTACAGACGTTAGTTTATTCTACTTCAAGACCATCCACTCGTCTACGAGTGATTCAGGCTACAGGCGTTAGTAGAAAAAAATGTTAGTAGGAAAAGATTCATAAAATTGTTACAAGCATAAATATTTGTCGACGACCAGAGCCATCTATTGAGATCACATAGAAAAAAAATTATGTCCTGTTTATTAGCCTAGTAACTAACCAAGGAAAATATTTTATATCTTTTATTAAACAATTATCAACATTTATATATATTTTATCATTATTTTTATAATAACACAATAAATTCAACACATTAATTATTTAATCTACGCACAATTATGTTTGTTAATTGAATTTGGAGTGATACATTAAATGCATAAAGGTTTGCGTCATGGATAAATACTTGAATAATATTTTAGTACTGTAAGTGTAGGTGAGCTTACTTCCTGAAACAAGAGATGGGGTTGAAGTAGCACTGGCGATACCTGACTTGGCGTTTGTCGACTGGAGCTCTCAGATCCCAAGGAGAACCTCCCATTCTCAAGCTGAAAAAATAAAAAAAGTTATTTTATTTAACGAACGGCATCATTGAAATAGAATTGGCCTGGTCACATCATAAGAACTACGGATGATAGATGGACCAAGCGAACCCTAGAATGGCGACCGAGAACCGGGTACAGAAATCCAGGCAGACCATAGGCGAGATGGTCTGATGACATCAAGAAGGTGGCAGGACAGCAGTGGCACAGACTAGCAATGGATAGGGAAGTGTGGAAGTCGGAAAGGGAGGCCTATGTTCAACACTGGACGAGGGAAGGCTGGTGCTGACGATGAATTTTATTCGCTTCCTTTCTAAAATTTTAATTGAAAGATAGAATTGACTAAAATTTCCAAAACAATTGGATATTCAGTAATCCCTGTCGTCGACATGAATTATTTGCTCACTTTGCTTGCATGAAATAATTGCTCACTTAATTGCCCCAACTGGAGCAATTAATTGTGCATTTACTTTGGCAATTATAGGTAGCTACGAATCTTTTCGATAGGAAAAGTAGGTGTATGGGTCATGGGTGAAAAATGAGGACGAAAGAAGTCTGGGCGTCTAAAGACAACCTGGATTGATCGAGTCGACAAGATCCTCAAGGACGGACGCGATTTGAGTAAACGGAATCGTAGAGTGTGTATGACAACGTGAACGAGTGTGATTGAATCAAGGATCTTGTAGGGATAGGACAGTCTGGCATTCTGTCCTCTCTCCCTACCCCGCAAGAAACTGTAAGGGGATAGACTCAACCTTAGTACCTACATAGTTTAGTACCCTTGGGAATTATGTAGGTACTGTATGTACTCATACTTCTATAAAATGTTACATCATCAAATGACTTATTTATATTTTTAATTACCTTCTTGTTTTCAGAGACAGGTAATAAAAAATTTACTGTCAAAACAATAAAAAACGGATGACGCAAAGAAAGAAGGTACCCAACTACTTAAAAAAAACGCAATTAATTTATATAATGACGTGTTATACCTGAATTGATGGAAAGGATGTTGCTAGATATTGATATTTTAATATTTTATATTTAGATTCCTATTTAAATTATAGTATATTAAGACAAGGAACGAGGTTATTAGAGAAATGAGTGATTGCAAGACTGCAGGTGTTGTGACAAGAATGAAAGTGAATAACCTAAGATGATTTGGGCATGTTGAGAGAATGAAAGATGACAGGATGACTAAAATACATTTTTGAGTGCGCGAAGAGAGGTAAGAAAACGCTGCCGCCCGAAACTGACCTGGCCCGATCATGTCGACCAGATCCTCAAGGATGGAAGCGTTTTGAGTAAAAGGAATCGGCGAGCGTGTATGACAAATTGCATGAATGTGACGGAAGCTAGGAGTGTGTGTAAGGATAGGGCTGTCTGGCACTCTGTCCTCTCTGCCTACCCTGACAGGGATGCGGCGTGAGGTTATATATAGATATTTAGATTATTTTTCGGCTTAGCCTAAGTGTTTATAATAGATTAAACCATAATACCTGATGGACGAGCAACAAATTCCGTCGGGAAAAGTAAGATTACTCAGCTAATACTTAAGATATCATCGTATGACTTGAAACATGGATAAATGACAATATGTGTTACTGACTCTAGTAGTTAGATATTTATTTTTTGTAAATTTTCTCAATAAAATATAACTCCAAAATCACCTCCTATATCATCCATCCACCTCCACCATCTCAATAAAATATAAATCCAAATTTACTGAAACTTGAGATTATTCCGTAAGATATAATTCTGCTTTGTTTTATATTGTTTACATATCTAGTAATTACGCATATATGTATTTAATTTAGTATTAGATTTTAAATTAAAAAATTGTACTCTGTTCCTGTTTTTCTCCCACACTGTGGTTTGCTGGAAGAAATTGCCACAAGGCAATAAGCACGCCAATTATTGCACATTTTTTTTTGTGACAATAAAGAGAGTTAATTTTAAATTTGGTTGATAAAATGTTTGAGGTAAGACGCAGTGATTTTGCTGGATATTTTTTTACATCAATCTCCTTTTTATACAATAAGCCAAAATTGATTTTGTCGCTTACGTGATTCTTATTTCGCTCTTACACTATCATACAAAAATTTAAAAAAGTTGAAGCGATAATAGAACAATTTTTACTTAAAGTATCATGACACAAGTGTCTACAACTTAGATGAAATTTAAGAAAACAGAGACCTAACTGTTAGAAACTAGAGTCAGATCTCCACTATATAGATGATGTAGAGATAAGAGAAGCATAGAATGCAGGATAAGTGGAATTCTTCTAAAGACAAGAGGAAGCTATATGAAATATAAACAAAGCACTCCTCTTTCCCATATCACTTAGAAGGAAACACTAAGTCCTTAAGTCTCATATTCCAGAAGTTCGATTAGAAAACAGATCATCATGTAGTTTTAGCGTTGGATTGCATTTTGAAATGAAATCGCGAATTGAAGTGAATTGACTTATCCACACCTTTTTTATAGTTTTGTTTTGTCACCATGTGCTTATTGATTCCATTATTTTTTTGCTGAAACTATTATTATGGGGTGGGGTTTGCCGGGGGGCTCCCTTAAAGCTCACCCTGGGCCCACCTCTTCATAAAATTTGCCTAGAAGTGCTAGTAAAGAAGTCACTATTAATGCGCCTGAGCTACCCGGGGATGTGGAGAGCCTTAAGCTCGCGGAATTTTCCTTCAATGTAGGTAACTGTTAATTAATTTACTGCATTTGACTTTGTAAGGTTTGTTCAATATGTAAACCTGACGATTTCAAGTGGCTTAAATAAGACCTACGGATGAATTAAACCAATAAACCAATTAATTGAGGCGTCGATATCGTTCACAGAGTTTCCAGTCAGAAATGGAGCTGGGCTGGTCATGTAGCCAGAACCACAGACTCTATAGGTGGACAAGGAAAGTTCTGGAGTGGTGACCTAGAACAGTAGGCAGAAGAAGCATTGGTAGGCCTCGAGCAAGGTGGTCGGACGTTGTAAGACGAGTTGCTGGAGGCGGTTGGATGCGGTCTGCCCAGGATAAGGAGCTGTGGAGATCAATGGGGGAGGCCTATGTTCAGCAATGAACGCCGGGGGACTGACAGAATTGCGTTGTGAAGTGTAAATTTCTTGGATATTATGATAATTTAGGTACTGCTATTATAACTTACTTGTTGGCGTATTGCTGAAGGAGCTGCATTTGTATTGAGGCTATGGCGCTATCTTCAGGAGACATGATGTGGTTGGACTCGCCTCCTCTGGGCACCAGGGTGTTCTCAGGGTCCTGAAATTCATAACAAGGGCTTAAGAAAAACATAACAACAACCAAAAAACAGTAGATTTAATGAATCTAGGTAGTTATTAATATCTTGGACCGCATGGTAATAAAAACTGAAGTACTCCGTAAAGTAAATACTAATACACAACTGTTCAGCACAATCGGGTACCATAAAATATGTTATTTTTGCCGAAAAATAATATGCTCGCCCTGAAGGGAAGAAAGAGGACCGTAGAGGGGTTGGGAGAAAGAAGCTTTCCTGGCTTCGAAACAGTCGAGATTGAGATTGAACCGGACTCAGAATTGTGAGGGAGCCGTTTCGCACTGCTCAGGACAGACAAGCTTTCTCCAAGTTCCAACTGGTCGTCAACGTCGGGGGAAGCCGACAGAACACGTGAAATTATTTAAGGTAATTTCTACTAAATAATAACTTTGTGGTGAAGAGATATAGATTCTAGTCCTGAATGACGCAATTTCATGGCGTCTTATAATTGCTCAACGTGGGCAGAGATTAGAAGTCCCAACAACTGTAATTCTTTAATCCTGTGTAAACAGATGGTTTCTTGTTGTGTATCTTGTATTGTGTATTTTGTATCCTAATATCAGATTAAGGCTGTAATTATTCATTATATTGGCTTATTAATCTGTTTACAGAGGACCTCCTCCCGATTATTTTACATTTCAATTTGTTTTGTTACAAGTTTGATAGCCTTGAAGTTGTTGTGAATGAAAATAAAACAAATACCTCATTTTAGGTATTGGAACTGGATTTTTCTACATTGCGCAGATGGAAAAACATTACAGATTTTGTTCAACAGAAGCGAGAGGTATCTACATTCACATAATGCAACATTGGGGAGGAATCAGGATGGGGGTTCCGACGCTTACGAGTTGGCTTTGGCTCATTTTGGTGAAACATCTTCCTGTACACATTTGACGGTAGGATGCGTTGAAATAGGTAAACTTTCGGTTGTCCTGAGCGTAAATGTAAAGTGATTCGTAAGCATCGGGGCAGTCATCCTGTTTCCTATCCAAGGAAGTTCACTTAATGCGAATGAGTTAATGTAAAACATAAATTTTAAGAAACCATTTTCTACCACAATATAATTTAGCTTATAAAAATATGTATTGTTATGCTCTAGGCGAAGTTATGTTCTACACACGACCCAGTTATCAAAGTAAGAATTTTCCTAGCAAAGATTCTTCGAAGAGATTCGAAACTTTTAATATACCGTCCTATTCAGAACCTACGTCGAATTTCCCCTGTGATTTTAAGAGTTCCATTATTCCCCTCTCTCCCCTCATCTGACTGACTGTACCGACATCTTGATAATAATTATCGCTCATTTGAAGTTTTAATTATTTACGTGAGTATGACAGTAAGTAATATTTAACAAGATGACGCGATGATTTCAACTCTCAAATGAGAAGTTGCTAATGTTCGTCAAAACATATTTTACGTATGAAGTTATTTCCGCATAGCCTGAAATTTGCGCGATACATTATTTTATTATTTCATTTTATTTTATATTTATTTATTCTATTCTCATAAAAGAAAACAGTGAGTGGCATTACAGCTATAGGCCTTTTCGCCACTCACTGCAATTAAAATGAAAAGTACATTACAACAATCAAAACACAATAACGATCACAGTGCAATAAATAATATGTACCACAATCACAAAAAAAAAAAACAAAATCAACATTCACATTAAAAATCTTTTATGCATCTTTTCCGCTCAATTTTCAAGATGTAAAAGTGTCATTTAGCAGGAATGTTGGTAAATATGGGATCAACAATTTAACAGTCTTTAATTTTTAAATTAGGGCCCTGTTTTCTTTAAGGGGTAGGATTCATATTTCGCGTAAAGACTCTCATACAAAATTTCAAAAAGTTGAAGAGTGCATATCGGCTTTAATCTCTGACCGATGGTCTCTCCAATGTCTGATACACATATACGAGATACAGTAGTTATCTTACCCCTGCTTGAAGATCTCCGAAAGCTGCATCTCCGATATGAGGTCTCGCCCCACAAGACACCACACCCAAGACAGCCAACACCAACACTGCAAAGCTCACGGTGCTCGCGTTAATCTGCATTCTGCTTTTGTGGTTTGTAAAGGTTCTGGAACAAATAAAAATGAAATGCATTTCACACACAGTCAGGAATGTCAAGGGTATTCCTTGGGTGTTCTGCTCTGATAGTTTTGACACATATAGCTACAACCAACTTAATTGGACTATCAGACACCCCAGTCTGTAGATTCTGCTCAGAGGACAACGAAACACCTATTCACATCCTCTGTAACCGTGATGCACTCGCTCACAAAAGAAGTCGCACTCTTGGAGGGCCCCTACTGTGGACTCCGAGAAGGCAAGACTACTCGCACCTAGGCAGATCGTGAGCTACATGAGACACGTCGGCCTTGAAGAGGCGGCCTTGACGAGATGTAACATTGGAGGATGTCACAATAGACCTACTCTGGTCGCGGTGACGCCGGGGTTAAACGGTCCCCTGACCTAACAAGAAAAAATATATATATTTATTAAAAAAAACTTGTTTTTTGTCCCAAATAATAAACGATTTTTTTTATTTGAGACACGTTTTTAACATTATATTGAGTAGAAAATAAAGAAAAAAGTCAACAAAACCAAAACAATTTACTGAAAATAAATTGCAAAGTGGTTTGTGAGGCTGATGATCTAAATTGAATAATAGAATGAAAATTTCACACTGAACTAAAATGTCGATAATATTCGTAATTAGATTGTGGTAATGTTTTTAGTTAACCAAAACACAAAAGATAAAAATACGTTAAGCAAAAAATAAAATGAAACTAATTGTAGCACGAAAAAGCGTAATGCGCGCCACAGGCGAATTTTTTTTGTTAGACATAGTGAAGAAGCTCGTGATGTGGTGGTTTGGTTTATTTGAAAATGTATATAATATTTTGCACAATTATGTGTATGTCTTTATTTTTTTATGTGTTTTACAAAAAAGCAATGTAAAACATAAAAATCCATAAAATTGTGTAAATCGTTTTAGTTTTCTAAAAAATTAAGTAGCTATATTATATCCGATTCTATAACTAAAATAAGTGTGGTTTAAATTTTTTTTTTTTAACGCGGAGGCATGACTTTGCCAACACACTTCTCAGTATTATCAGCCAGAAGAGTCTACATATTATCATTCATGATTCACATATAAACTCATCAGCCTAATACTGGGAAAAATTCACCTATACAGATATCACGGATATCACAGGATTAGGCTCAGATGCGCGGGGCCTAAAATACAAGCATTGTGCCTGAAATATCAGTATTTAGGAATCGTCTTACAATATTGCAAGTATTAATAATGACCGATTTTTGCATTTTTATGTATAAATTTTCCGGTAAATCTAATTTTTTTAAATTGTTTATTAGCGATTTTGGTATTATACCTGTAGCTGATAATACTAATGGGATTATATATACCGACCTAGAATGCCAAATATTTTTTATTTCACCTGCTAATTCTGTATATTTACGATTTTTTTCTGCGACGGTTGTTTGAATATTAAATGTATTTGGTACAGCGAGCCTATAATTTTGATTTTCTAAAACCGATTCCGTAAACATAACCAATTTACATAATAATCAAATAGATTCTTCAAAAACATTTTTCTTCACTAAACAAAATCATTCAATTATGCACAAAATTATAGTACAGGCCGTACTGTTAAATAATTATTACGTGTTATTTTAATTAGTTCACACTTAATTAGTTACAGAATTGACCCCGATGTCGAGTTTTCATGTATCTAGTAGTGAGTAGTACCTACCCAGTACCCATGCTACTTAATACAAATTACGTAGAAAGAAAGTTGTATATCTGAATCTCAAGTATAAAACAACAAGCAATAAATAAATGTTTACGACTTAATAATATTTTTATTGCATGAAGTCATGTAGGTTTCCTAACAATAACTTAGGCGCCATTGCACTTGAAGCTTCAAAGGCTCACAAGACCATAGCCTTCTAAAAACATCATCAATATCTTATTGGGCCTGAACCGAACTTATGAGTGCGACAAGGTTCTATTACAACTGACTAGACCAAACGGAATCTTGCATCTCTAATTATGAATTAGCTAAATGAGAAACTGGTTCAAGCATTTTGACCTTCCTTACTCACAGATTAATTTTAGGTTGTTAAACTTTCAGGAATTCGAGTAAATTATGACAATCATACACGTGTATAACTACATAGTACATATGTCCTGAATTCCCATACGATTACCCAACTCTCCACTATTTAAGTATTATAAACACCATTTTGTTAAGACTCGCGACCCAACTAAGCGTCACGGTCATTTCCCGCGGCAGTGAGGTTCAAAATCGCATGAAATAAATCGCGTAAAAATTGCGTTTTTTTTCCATTTTTTGAGGTTAATGTCGCTTGAATCGAAAAACTTTTACGGTCATTCCCTAGATTTTAATGCATATTATCATTAAAAAAAAATCCCCGCGACTTTCGGACAAACGAGTTACTATCTTTTGGAAAAAAAAAATCAGATTTGTTTTTACAATTTTTTCTTAGAAATCTATACAAGATATAAAAAATCTTTTACGGTCATTCCCTAGATAAAGGTTCAACGTATCTATTATATTTTTTACCAAAGCATATTCAGTAAGGTTGTCAAGATCTAAGGCCTCCCGTTTTTAGAAATCTTTGAAATGTCAATATGCCTACCCTAAAGATTCGGTAACGTTTATTGAGTTAAAAGTTTGTCCCTGTATGTGTCTTAGTCGCGAATATTCTAGATGTTTTATGTCCCTGAAGAGGGACTTGGTACTATATTTCAGGTACGCATTGACAGATCAATCAATTAGAAACAGAATCCCAATTACAATTAACTCCTGACAATTAAATTGTGGAACTAATTAATTAGTCACGGTTGTATCACCTTTGTCAACTCATGAGTTAAAGGACGTTATAATTGATAAGACAAAGGACACCTTTGTAATGCGATGATTCGCTATACGAAATATGCAGTAGCAAAATTTTATCTAGTGAGTTATTTCAGGATTCGTATGAAATTCGATCAACATTCGAGATGATTCGTGACTTAATATCTAAAGGCAAGCAATTTTTCGAGCAAAATTGCGGCAAGTCGCACAAATTAACATTATTTCGCAATATATAGCAAATATGTCGGTAATATTTAAAGCAAGACAACCCGATATGCATTCAAACGCGAAACATGTTCTACTCGTGAAGCACTTACGTGAGGTGCCAAACACGGCGGTGTGCGGTGACTGGATCCTCTCGTCACTCGGTGTCTCTTGAGGCTGGAGCTGGACAAAATCTGACTTACGATCTGGATTTATTTTCCAACGCCCTTTCATACGATACCACACATGACCCCACACTACCCTTGGATCCCCCTGAAACCCCTTACATATTTTTTGTATCTGAAGTAGGCTGATCCAATTTAGCACAGAATTATACTGTCACCGGGTTTACGTATGTTTCAGGTCTCATAAATAGTCAGGAAGTGGTTCAAAATTGTTTCCAAGATTTGCGGACAAATAAACAGTAAAAGTTTGTAAAAATGACTGATCCGTATTGCTATCACCGACTCGTAAATACAGCTACGAACCTTCGCAAACTGGGAGCGTCACTGTGGATACTTGCGTTTCCTTAATATTTTCTCTTTGAACAGCATTGCTTTGATTATTGTAGTACAATTAGGACCTACTTACCTTTAAGTCTATTGTGTCGCTGGCCGATTAATTAATTACTAACTTCAATCAGGTATAACATAATAATTCTACAACTTTACACTTAATATTTAGTAACTGCGTACTAATCTACGCGTATCCCCGTGAGATCCCGGGTTGTCAAAATTAGCCCCCACTTGTATTTTTGATATTTTCTGATTGTTTTGTTTTAATATTTCAGAGTTTCACATAGTTCCGACCAAATTTAATTCTGTTTGCTGCACGCCTGAAAAGATCGAAGATGGTCTCTATTTGAGAAGAGTGCAGATACCCTGGCTAAGTATCATCAGCGAATGGATCCATAATATGATAAGTATAAAAGGTAGCATCGTAAAGGTAAAAGGTAGATCATCAGCCTTGGTCCCCTCACTGCTGGATGGAACTAAGAAATAATAATTTTTAAAAGATCGTTGCAAGATATGCGCTCTGTGCCTGAATTTCGAATAGGTATTTCACACATTTAGCGATAGATTTCGATAATGCCCCCTGTGCCGTATTGATATTAATTTTTACCTATCGTTTGAGATACATAATTGCGTTTGGGCCTGGGTTTTTTCCGTACTAAATTAGCATTGCCGTTTAATATTACCACCACCACTTTCGACTTTCTCCAATATTTTACCATTTTCCTAAAAAATGCGAATTACCGAGAAGGGAGACCTTTTCGAGGAAGGGGTTACGGCAAGATTTTGATAGGCAACCCTAGTGCGATGTATTACCCTATTGGTAAGCTATCATTTAAACCACATTTCGATCAAATAACAGATGCGTCATTTTTTTGCAGTCGGATCTTGGGCTGTAACTACGAGTATTTCCATGCAACTAGCGGACAGTATATAGCTAAACTATAGTCTATATAGCTAAACTATTATAACTAAAGTGTATTGTAGTGTAATAATTTAATTTTACGACTATTTTCTTGTAAGGAAGGGACATTATGGTTTCCACTTTACAGAAAACAACACATTTAATTTTACTTAATAAGGTTAGATATTAAAGACAATATATTATGAAAACGTTAAAATATCTCACAAGATATGGAATAGCGCAATAATCATACTACGTTTTATAATAGCATTTAAGAGTATGCATATTGACATTTTAAAAATTTCTAAAAACGGGAGACCTTAAACCTCGACAACCTTTACTAAATATGCTTTGGTAAAAATAGAGTAGATACATTAAACCTTTATCTAGGGAATAACCGTAAAAGATTTTTATGTCAAGTATAGATTTCTCAAATAAAATTGTGAAAACACCTTTGATCTTTTTTTCCGAAATACAGAAACTCGTTTCCCGAAAGTAGCAGAGTAAATCTTTTTTTTTTGTATTGATGATATGTAATAAAATCTAGGGAATTTGAATAAAAAAAGAGTGGAACTCATATCTTTTTACAAATTTTGATTCTGTCTGTTCTTGATATACGTAGGATAGATGAAGGAATCCAAGCGCCTCGGAAGGGCGTGTTTAGTATCGTTTGGAAGACCGCGAAAAACAGTTCTAGGATGGTTAAACGTCATAAAATCTTGTTTTATTTTTTTTTACGATTATTTATCCTCTAATAAATAGATTTATCCACAAAACTTTGTATCTTCCATAGTATTTTTTTTTCATAATGAATGATATTTCTTTAGCAACTCAACTTAAAAAAGATTACTGTACCTTAGTATTAAATAATTATTTCAAAGTGTAATTGCTTTGTACTTTAAAAATTTATTAGACCTTTTGATACTTTTAAACATTCTAACTTTAGACATACATTAAAAACTTTTTAAAGGGTTTAAAAAAGGGTGAAAAATGGGTTTAAAAACTTGTGATAAATTCATGTGCCCTTATCCACAGTATGCCAAAATTAGAAACAGTTAAATTATTGTTTTTTTTTTATTAAATGCCTATCTAATTACTGCCCCACGTAACGACATATGTTGAGAATTAATAGCTAAAGTATGACAGAAGGGTCTCGTCTTTTTCCAACCACGTAGGTATATTTCAATTAAAAATCTCAAGAGATATACTGCGAAGGATGGGCTTTTTCTTTACGACTATATCTGATCGTCGTATCGGTTGGCTTAATGCGATCACTTCAATGTTAAATAACATTCTAGAACGACACCTGTCAGATTTTGCTCTAATTAGCTCATTGCACAAAATATGCATTTTAATGCTATCTTGTCATCATTGTATATCCCAACAGTGGGATAACCAGTGAATGCAATGTATATATAAAATCGTTAACCAAATATGTACTTATGTACATGCCATGCCGCGCATTTATTGCAGCGGGTCCTTCAGCCTGGAATGGACTTCCTGCAGACATCAGAGACGCAAAAACATTAACCGGGCTCAAATGCCTATTAAAAACATTTTTATTTAAGAAATCCTTCCCAACAACATATGGGAGTAGGAACACAAAGCGCTCTTGAGGTGGGAATACCCACAAAACGGCGCGACATAAATTGTCCATTATTATTATTATTCAGAACGGTTGGGAAACCAGAAAAATAATACATGAATCATTGTCTTTTAAATTATAGTTTTTTGAACACCTAGCTTTCATATGACACTCGAAAAAATATAAACAAACAGTCAAATCTGTCGACAACCCAGAGTTCTACACGAAGAGGAATTAAAAATGTAATTATTTTCATTTGTAGATATTCACAAAGTATACTATTGTACCCTTTCGTGGAATTCTCATAGCGAAAGTGTCAACGCTCGTGAAGGAAATTGGTTTTATAAAGATTTTACAATGAAATCAAGTATATTATATACTCGTACATAACACCTTCAATCGCGCATATCGGAAAAATGAAAAGAAAACATACTTCAGCAACTACCTACCTATTTAGAAGAAATGAAAACGTATATCTAATATAATATTTCAGAGCTTTGAGCTTTCTCATGTACGCGTATTTGAGGTATCATCACAATAATACTTTAGTTATTAGAAATAGGAAGATTACTAAGCTAATACTAAAGATATCATCCTTAGACTTGAGAGAATTCAATTCAATTCAATTCAATTCAAAATTCTTTTTATTTTTCTTCAATATTTTACACACACAAATATGGTTGCTTAAAACTATACATGTTTCGAGATACCTCCCCAATAGAGGTAGATAGGTGAGAAGGCGGAGTTAATTAATTTAGGGAGTTACGGAGTTAATTAACGGAAATTAATAAAGGCGGATTAAATAATTATATTTCAAAATATTAAAAAAACGGGAGACCTTAGATCCCGACAACCTTACTAAATATACTTTGGAAAAAAAAATAGGGTAGATACACTGAACCGTTATCTAGGGAATGAATATATTTTTTTTTATATCTCGTATAGATTTCTCCAAAAAAATTGTGAAAAACACCTCTGATATTTTTTCCGAAAGAGAGCATCTCGTTTCCCAAAAGACGCAGAGATTTTTTTTGTATTGATAATTAATATGCATTAAAATCTAGGAAATGACCGTGAAAGTTTTTTTGGATGAAGCGAAATTTACCCCAAATGACCGTGACGTCATAATTGTTCATTTTAGCAGTTAGAAAAATGATTTTTGTAAATCAAATTTATTCATTATTTTAGTATTTAAAATCGTTGTCAGTTACTCTTTTAATATAAATAGGTAACTGATATTTTACGCTGGTGTTAAGATTTCATAATATTCTCAGCGTATCGCGGGTAAATTCTGCTAGTATTCAAATAAATTCTCAAACGACCTGAAAACTGTTTGAAACTTTCATACAAAGAAATGTACAGAATTAATACAAAGTTATGTTAAATAAAATATCGCGACATGAAGAGCTTCTCTGCCTACCCTGCAAAGGCACAGAAGTGTAAGAGTTAAATAACAAAAAGACCCCCTATATTGTGATATTTCGCTGTGATAAAAAATACAGAATACTTTCTGAATTCTGTCTGAAAAAAATGTGGGCTTCAGCACTACGCCCAATTATTGTTGTAGCATCAATTTAAATAATTGTCCTATGTCTGTCTGTCTGTGCGCAGCGCGCGACGAAAATAAATAGTACCGTGATTATTATGCAAACTTATGGATCGAATCTATGAAATTTTCAAAATGTTCTCTACACTAGCGCGTTACATCGGACGAAAAGTGTTGGTTGAACAATAAGTTTAAGTAATGTGATTTCAAACTTTTTGAAATTTCGAATTATTGGTACTTGGTGAATACAGTAACTTATAGGTAGGTACATACCTACTTGATACAGAATGCATCGATCGAGTTTTTCGAATCATACCTACATACTATATATAGTAGGTACGTATAGCCAAATGGAATGAAAACAGTTTTGAATAGGTACTATCAGTTGGTTCGTATGATTTTGAAACAATCAAGTACTACATACATACCTACCTACCTATTATATTAATTATTGATAGAGTCATTCAAATCATAATTACTGTAGGTATAATAGGTACGTATGTAAAATTAGTATGGAAAGTAGGTAAGACCCTATATTTTTTCACACCAAATAGCGACCAATTCTCCACACCTCTTACCGAAAAGACGGTAATGTTACCTTCGATTATTTTTAGTGTTTATTTTTTTAACGTGCCCAAACCAGAAGACTATCAGACCGATCTCCAATACTGTGCGAAGTGCACAGCACATGGAGTGGAGATGTATCAAATACATCCTATATAGTGAATGTGAAGGGACATAACGATTCACGACAACGAATTAGGGGATTCAAAGTAATCCATATACCTACTATATTCCAGTTCGCCAACTGTAAGAAGATGTTGGCTACGAAAAGTTTCGCATGGTCCTATATTCGGCATGTTCCAATAATGCAAGACACACAGGGTTACCCATGCTCAGGAACCCCCTTGCTCTTTACGATACATTGTTCCTATTACAATGATATCAGAACATTGTCAGGGCAGCATTATCAACAGCAATAGCAGGGGCATGGGAAAAGACTGAGCCTTGTGATTTCCCTGATGTGTTCCTTCGATTAACTTTAAAGACCGTGGTAGAGTGGCAGTATGAGTATGGGAATGACACAGGTAAAGAGGAGTCTTGTAGCTTTCACGGGTGGGTACCAACTAAGAAAGTTGACGATGTGAATCTGGTTCTACGACTTTCTTGACGATATTGGAAAGACGGGGAAAAGACGGAGCCTTGTGATTTTCCTGTGTTCTCTCGAAGAATTTTGAAGGGTGGAGTTGTAATAGTGGTTACACAAAAACATATTAAACCAACCTCCGTGAATTCACGGGTAGGTACCCACTAGTACAATATATTTACAAAGTGGCTTCAGTAGTAGGTACCTAAGAGTTTAAAAAAATAATGCCGTCATAGCAAGAACCAACTATAGGTATTTAGAGTTTTTTTATCGAAATTTTCCGCAGTGTTTGGTATCTCACGAAAGTGCTTCACGAGTAGAACTCATATCGTTTTACAAATTTTGATTCCGCCGGAAGGGCTTGTTTGGTATCGTTTGGATGACCGCCAAAAACAGTTCTAGGGTATCTATGAAGACATACATCTAGGTAGTAAGACATCTAGGGTAGTAAGACAACACAAGCTTCCATATCTTCGTTGTTGGTTCTTCGAGTTTCCTTACTGCGTGTAGAGTGGTTGAAGGACTGAGCTTTCGGCAGCCATACTACTGCACTCTTCAGGATGAAGACATGAAGATGGCAGTAGTACCGCTGCCGAAAGCTCTGTCTTTCAACTACTCTGAACGCAATAAAGAACCAACAACTAAGATATGGATTCATAAATTTATTTCATTTATTTCATAAATGCTTGTTTTAAAATAAAAAAATCCATTACTTATTCCTTCACGCGGTTCTTTCTTATGACTGCTGAATATATTTATGAATTGTTGTTTCTTCTACTATTTAACACTCCAACCACGTTTCACGAAAACTAAGTTACAAATAAGGCATCATCATTAATTAAACTATCTTGTTACTGATTTCTTTTAATGGATCTGGGCTTCACATAAACTCAATTATCATATTAGCACTATTACTTTAACTTTTCTCCACACTTCAAAGTAAACAAAGGTTCAGTTCTGTACCTACTAATTAAGTGCGTACTAACTAAATTAAGACATTAGTTTTTGCATTTATGTCGTAGTAAAACAAACTTAAAACACGTATATTTTAATGCAGTATTCCTACAACAGTGTAGAAGAATTAAGGATAAACATTGAACATTGTCAGGCTTACGACCGACCTCGGCTGGCTAAAGTGATCTTACATTCGAGAAACATTCGCCATTTCAGTTCACCATTGTAGGAAAAATCCAACGCTTTACAAGAATAATTTGTAAACAAAAAATTATTCACGTTTATTGTGAAAAACACCTCAGATCTTTTTTCCTTAATATAGCAACTCGTTTCCCGAAAGTCGCAGAGATTTTTTTAAATTTGTTATGATGTATTATTATATGTTGTTATAATATGGATTAAAATCTAGGGAACGACCGTGAAAGTTTTTTGATTGAAGCGAAATTATATCCACAAAAATGGAAAAAAAAACTATTTTTTCATGCTATTTTGAACGTTAATGCCGCGGGAAATGACCGTGACGTCATAGTTGGGTCGCGAGCCTTAATGTCATTGCTGATTCTCGTTTTATGTAACACAAAGAGTACCTATACTTTACAACAAGTTTCTAGAAATTTCCGAGGTTATTGCGAAAATTGTACGCATTTGTACGGAATCAATAATGCAAATCTTTATTTTCTTTGTAGTGGATGCCTACTGATTTACGATTCAATCATCCATCGTATTAATATTATGACGTGTTCTCCATTATGCCCCCCCCCCCCCCGCCCCCCCGCTGGGGGACCTATCAATTCCATTAATATAATCATTAACACTAATACAGCATGACGACTACTACTGCCTTCAATAATATTTGGAAGTATATTTTTATAGGAAACGCTAAAACAATAATTTTATTAGCTTGTCTGTCATTCATAATAATCATCATAATATGTATATATATATATACATATTATGAACTATACATACTTATATACATAATATGTATATAAGTATGTATAGTTACGCAGTTCACTGTTTCACTCACTCACTCTGTAGACGCACTGAAATTCGAAACTGATTTATGATTCTATTGAATTCAAAACATTTCATAATCGTTCAAGCGTGAAGTTTCTGAGCATAAAGTTAGATTTTTTGGTTAAAAAGTAGCGAGCGGATGTCTACAACGCTACCAACCAACCATAATTTCACAGGGAAATTGTTAGTAAGTATATGTATTCACATCTTTCAACGGCCGCCTTAGGCGTCTTACAACCGACTAGTGATAGATTACGAAAAATACGATAGGTGCTTATTAATAATTATAACAATTTATCTAACGTAGGTTGATTGACAATTGACATTTGAAAACTCCATTTTACCCCCATCCCTTGAAGAGTGGGCAGATCGCCAAAATCTACGTGTTTTTTTTCTTTCTTCCATGTGTATTTTCTTTGCTATCATTTCATAATTCATCCTAACCTAACCGAACCCAGCCCAACCATCTCAACTTGTTCACATTCACTCAACTCTCTGATCACTTCATTTCTTATCCTATCTCTCAGCGTTTTTCCACACATTCATCTTAGCGATCTAATCTCGACAGCATTTATTCCTGATTCGTCCTTCTTCAGTAATGTCCATGTCCAACTAGCATACATCAGTGTCGGCACCAGGATGGCGATGTGTACCAATCATGACTGAAGAAGGATGAGCATCAATGGTCTAGAAATCAGGTCATTGAGAAGAATATGCGGGAAAACATTGAAGGATTGAAAAAGGAATGAGGTAATAAGAGAAATGAGCGATTGTCAGTAATTTCGGGAGGGGTTTCTTGAGGAGAGCCGTTCCGGGAGACCTAGAACCCTCCTTTTTTGTATAAAAAGATCTAGACTTGCATACACAAATCCAAATACTTTCCTACACACCTTGCACTAGGCTAAAAGTCTGTATGTGAAAGTGTGGAATACATCGCCAGCATCGGGGTTTGAACTTGGCACCTCCCGCTTGAGAGACTGCCACCTCAACCAACTGCGCCAACCATGTACAAAAAAATGGGTTAGGAAAAAAATGTTTTTGCGTTAAAAAACTGATTACATATGAGCTCCTGAAACGTCCAGGGGTAGAGGTGGGTTTACCCTTAATGTCAGACTTGCGTTTTGGAGATGGCTTAGAAATTATATTATTTATGCAATACTTACAGTAATGATTGGAAAGGAGGAAGTAGATGAGGTGAAGACGAAGAGGAGTAAAAGGAGGAGGGGAAGAAATGGTACGTTGTAGAGGTAGACGAATAAAAGTCATGGCTATGGCGTTTCAAAATGCAATTATGTACCTGTTTCAAGATGAGCAATAGAAAACTGAAAACCTAAAATTCAATAACAAATCGAAGTAAACCTAATTCTGGACCTGGAAGTGAACTATTTTAGATTTTAAAAATACGATAAGATGAGATGTTTTTCCCGATAAATGGAAATGGAAAATTATTTGACTTTATAAATTGCTAACAGTTTTTGAAAACTTGAATTATTTTTGATTTACAAATTTTTATTCTTGTAAAGCGTTGGATTTTTTCTACAGCCGTAGTAAATACACCACCCTCTCCCTTCAACAGTAAGAAATGCAACAATACACAGGTACTTAATGTACATGAAATTCGACAACACAGCCGTCGCTCTTCGTGGTGTAGTGGATATGATCCCTACTAAGCGAGACGAAGGTATGGGTTCGAATCCCAGCCGGGGTGAACTGAAATGGCGAATGTTTCTCGAGTGTAAAGTGATCACTTAAGCCAGCCGAGGTCGGTCGTAAGCCCGACAATGTTCATCCTTAATTCTTCTGTACTGTTGTGGGAATACTTCAAGTTTTTGAAAAACTAGATTTACCGGAAAATGTATACATAAAAATACAAAAATCGGTAATTATTAATACTTGCAATATTGTAAGACGATTTCTGCATACTGATACTTCAGACAAAATGCTTGTATTTTAGGCCCCGCGTTGAGCCTAATCCTGTGATATCCGTGATATCTGGATATGTGAATGTTTCCCAGTATTAGGCTGATGAGTTTATATGACAATTATGAAAGATAATATGTAAACTCTTCTGGCTGATTCCCTCCCCACACACGAGACTTGTCTATTGGGGAGGTATCTCGAAACATGTATAGTTTTAAGGAACCATTTTTGTATATGTAAAATATTGGAGAAAAATAAAAAAAAATGATATTGAATACTGAGAAATATGTTGGCAAGTCTAGCCCCCACATAAACAAAAAAAAGGTCTCTGTGTCCCACCCCAAACCCCAACGTATCCACGATTAACATTTCAACATAATAAATAATGCATGAGGAAATAATAATGTTTCGTCCAAAAGGTCAAAGGATGAAAATTATTTGAATAATCAAAAGTAATCGAAAAAATAATTCAGCAATAACTGAATCCAATATACGAATAGTAACTACTGTACTTATAAATAAAAGGTTTTCTGATAGGAACAAGTGATCTTTGACAGCTCATGGATGCCATGTTAGATTGTCTATTGGAAAATAAATTCAATGAGTTCTTGATCTCAACATTCGGTGACAAGACATGGACACAATTCCAAGTGCCTGAAATAAGGCCCACGGATGATGCAACAACCGCACACCCGAATAACACAATGTCAGTTAGATTTTATGTTAGCCTTTTTATTCGCTCTTTCAGCCCAAAGTAATTCAGATGGCCCCAGGGTTAGCCGGAAGGGCACCACCCATCAACTCAGTCCGGAATGACACCTTTAATATTCCTGATACAAGGAGGATAACAAATAATGAGCTACATTACATAATAACTTAAGACTAAATACAAAATAATTTAAACAATTTGACCGAGCTAGGGGCAGCAAAAATAAAGGACCCCGAGGACTTGACTTAAAAGACTGGTTTCAATGCCGTGGTGCCAGGAGGCGTCACAACCCGGCGATTGTGTGGATCAAAACAAACAAACTTCCCATATGGGACAAATAAAATAAACACACGCAAACCTCCACTAAGGAGAAAGAACGATTCAACAGCAAAAGACTGAGTTAGGTTACCTACTCTCAGACGAGTGCGTTACATCAAATTTATATTTTCCTTAAGTTTCCCCCAAGGCGCTGATACATAATTTAAATAATTTCCCCAGGTTGGTAAACCTGTACCTTCATAGTGCGAGTTCATTATGTTAACATTACAACTGTAAACACTTCCGTAATTAAATCTGAATAGCAATCAAGTGTGATGTAAAATCATTTATGCTAAAATATTTTATTAATAGATCCATACGTGATTTTCTTCCCACTGTATCGGGTAACTCAATCGCTTTTGGTTTATAATGTATGAAAATCAAACAATTTGCCAAACCAAACATTGACAACTCAGTGCTTTCGTTTGGTTTCCTTGATTTTGCATGAAATCTGAAATTTATGTGTTGTAGGTACTCGCTTCGGTTAACGTACCATCACCGGGGGTTATTTCGCCTAAATTTTCTTAAAAATAAAGTTTAAATTTGAATTGCCATTAATATTTCTATGAAAAGATATGTAAAATATGATTTTAATCGATGAGCTAGTGCAATAGTTAGACACTTTGAAGTATATTTTTTAAGAAATATGTATATTATATACCTTTTTCATGAAACAAAGTAGTTAGGCAAAATAACCCCGTGTTTGGGGTTATTCTGCCTACGCGTATAAAACCACTAAAAGTTTATTTAAAATGAAAAGTCAAAAAGGGAAAAATATGGAAAAACATCGATCCAAATTGAATCCAAAATAAAATTTCAGAAAAAGATAATCTAAAATTAGTTATTGACGATTAGGCCAATTTACCCCTGGGTTCGCGGTCATTTCCATACAAATTTACTTTTATATTTAGGGTTGAACAAGACTACTAAAATGAAAATATTAATTTTATTAAAAAATTGTTTTTATTGTACTCGTATAACGTTGTGAAAAACAAAGAGTTAAATAACAAAACCTAATGTCGCCGCCACACGCTTGCGAGCGTCCACAAGTTTTTTGTGTCTACGAGTAAAAAGACGTCAACGGTGGGTTACGTACACGAGCCAAGACAAACGTTCCATCCACACGCCTTTTTACTTATATACCTACACAAAAAAGCCGGGGACGCTCGCAAGCGTGTGATGGCGACAAAAGACTAAATTATACCGTAAAATAAAAAGTACATAAGAACCGAAATGGTTTAGACTAAAAAAAACGTAGAAGAATTACGTACAATTCCTGTATGCTTATTGCGCCTATTAAAAACACAAACTTTTGACAAGAATAACAGTTTCAAGACTAAAACATCTTTGTTATTTAAAAAAAAATCATTAACTGAAATCTTTTTGAGAAACACATTCTGACGTATTGTGCGCGCGTTCGGTCTATCCGCAGCCGAGCCGAGTAAAAAAATACCCTTTTTGGTACTTTGAAAAAAAAAAGTTCTGACAAAATGTGTAATATGTACCTATGTGCGGATACCTAAGTGGCTAAAAATATTAAATAATATTAAATATCACCGAAGTAGGCAACCCTATTGTAGGCAAAATAACCCCGAGATTCTAATAATGTTGGGGGTGCCTACTTATTAGTGGTATATATACTAGTAAAATTAAGCAAAATACATTTTTTTTTTCGCTAATATTGTTCTCAAAACATCAAAGTATAATATAGGAGAGTATTAGAGAACATGTTCCAAGCATTTTCGGATATATATCAAAAGTTTTCAGCACTTAGTTTTCTAGACGTTTTGACAGCTTCCTGGAAAAATGCTTCTATTGAAAGGTTTGTGAAGTTACCAACAAATCATCATGCTTAGTGCACCCAGAAAATATGTGTTTACATTACCAGAAACAAAAAAATAACAAATTAATTACCTATGTCTTGTGGTAAGCGGTTAAACAAAAAAAAAGCGTTAGGCCAAAGATACCCATGGATAGGCGAAATAACCCCAAACGGCGGTAGGAAGAAACTGTATTTGATACTTTGACAATTTAAAGCTAGGGACACACACTATGACGTCACGGTCATTTCCCGCGGCATAAAGGTTTAAATCGCATAATAAAATGTTAAAAATATCGTTTTTTAACTTTTTAGGGTTAATTTTGCATCATTCGAAAAACTTTTTAAATGTAGTTCTCTAGATTTCGATGCATATTATCATTACAAAATAAATATATAGATCTGCGACTTTCGGGAAATGAGTTGTTGTATTTCGGAAAAAATATCAGAGGTGTTTTTCACAATTTTGTTTTGAGAAATCTATACAAGATATAAAAATAATTACTTCCCTATATTTTTCCAGTTAATTATTATTTAGTAAGGTTGTCTTTTTCAGATTTCCTTGAAATGTCAAAACGCCTACTCCTAAAACTTTTTGAGATGCATCTTCGAAACCCACAATGTGTAAGACACCCACAGCGCATGGGCTGAATGGCGAGCGTTTGTCAAGTGTAATGTGATCACTTAAGCCACGCATTATGAGGTTGCTAAGGTCCGATAGAAGTCCATCTCACGCCATATACATCGATTGAGATACCCAGAGAATTCACTATATCTTTTACAATCAAACTCAACCGCATCTCAGAGACCGGCGTAACTCTGCCAGACGCAAGTCCTTCGTTTTGTCTGGACAAACTGTCTATGAATATTTCCTTACAAATGCAATTATGTGAGACGCAATTATACTTGACATGGGCGCCGTCAAGGGGGGACGGGGGGGGGGGGGTAAGGGGGGCAGCCGCTCCCCCCATGCGATTGAGATTGGAATAGGTATATAATTTTTCATACTAAATGATAAAACCTCACAAAAATCACATTATTTCGACTCGTATTTCCACCACATCAAAAGTTTTCTAAAAATAGTTTAATATTTTATTTTTTTTTATAAAAAAAAAAGATCTGGGCTGCATACACAAACCCACATACTTTCCTGCACACCTTGCACTAGACTAAAAGCCTGTATCGCAAAGTGTGGAATACATCGCCAGCGCCGGGGTTCGAACCTGGCACCTCCCGCTTGAGAGACTGCCGCCTCAACCAACTGCGCCAACCATGTACTCAAAATTCATTAAAATTCAATGATTTCATAAAAAAAAATTGTCTGCGGCGCTATTTTTTAGGACATTTTTAATAAGAAGGTAAACTAAACTACCTACATAACGACCTTTTGTACTCGACAGAAAGAAATTCGCCTCCGGCGCAATTAACGCTTCTACATCCTATACCAAAATTTTGAAACTTAGTTGCCCCCCCCCCCCAGCTCCTATGCCGGCGACGCCCATGATACTTGATGTTGTATTTTGAATGTGAATATTAATTTTCTACCTATTCTCTACCTCAAGAGGTGAAGTTTAGGTAATTCTAACTTACACACAACTTTCCCCTGCGCTATAAGTTCTTAATTCGTTTAGTATTTGATGGACTAAACGTCGTGAAATAATATACTATAGTAGTAATAATATTTATTTATTTATTTATTTATTCATAAACGGCCGAAGCCTTTAACAGAAATACAAAACGAGAATCACTAACAGCATATTCCACACAATCCAGAAATAAAAATCCAATACCAAAACTCTGGTTTTATCCATATAAAACTACCTAAATTTCCACAAATATAGGTTTAAAAAGAAATAATTTCGGAAATTACATGAAGCTGGTCCTCTCAATCATTTTAAAACAGCAACATACAAAAACCTCCTAATATAATTTTTATGAGGAAATATATGTGAGAAAACTCTGCTGATAACTATTAAGAAGTGCTGACCACCCAATTAACCGTACAAAAGTGAGCATATTCGAGTTCAGAATTTCCAAAATCTTGAGTCATGTTTCGCTGAAATTTTTCTACCTTTACTAATCGTGTTCCATTCTTTTGGATACCCTCACACCGCCCCCTTACAGGGTATATATTATGTACAATGTACATTGTACATACTAATTACTTTCCTTGTCCGGTCTAAAATCTACCACTCCACTAAGCCGCGACTTTCATCGCTTTGTTATCATCACTTAATCTCCTGTGGTTCATAGAAGTCGTCCTAAATGGCCCTAATAAGGGCCTTTTGTTTGGACTATTGGAGTGGATTTAAGTCTCTTGTTTGTAAGTAATGAATTGTGACCTCTTTGAATATGGACAGTGGACACTGAAGAAACGTAATTTAGGGGTGGGGTTTGCCGGAGGGCTTCCTGGGCCCACCTCTTAGTAAGATTTGCCTAGAAGTGCGGGTAAAAAGGTCGCTATAAATGCGCCTGAGCTACCCGGGGATGTGGAAGGCCCTGTGGGGGGCTCGCATACACAAACCCAAATACTTTCCTGCACACCTTGCACTAGGCTAAAAGCCTGTATCGCAAAGTGTGGAATACATCGTCAGCGTTGGGGTTTGAACCTGCATTGTATACATTTCCTAGGATTCGTTTACAATTCCTAAATTTCTTACATTTCCGGTACACATACACTAACACAATGAACCTGGATCGTAATATTAAGAGTATGCATACCGACATTTCAAAAATTTCTAAAAACGGGAGACCTTATATCTCGCAACCGTTACTAAATATGCTTTGGAACAAAATAGGGTAGATGTATTGAACATTTATCTAGGGAATAACCGTAAAAAATATATAATGTATAGATTTCTCAAAATAAATTTTGAAAAACACCTCTGATCTTTTTTTCCGAAAGACGGAAACTCGTTTCCCGAATGTCGCAGAGTAAAGTTTTTTTTTTACTGATAATATGCATTAAAATCTAGGGAATAACCGCAAAAGTTTTTTGATAGACGCAAAATTAACCCCAAAAAATAGAAAAAACGCTATTTTTACCATTTTATCATGCGATTGATCACGCGATTTTGAACCCTTATGCTGTGGGAAATGACTGTGATTTCGTTCTTGGTGCCAAGCCCTTATGTCTACTTAGAGCTTTGAAATGAAACTTTAATGAGCTCAACATACCTACAACTACCTCATTACACTTGAAGAAACCTTAGAGAACTTTACATGTAGAATCTACATACTGGTATAAAGTCTGCAAGTGTCTGATTGCTTGTAACTGTAAGGTAATGTTCTAAATAATTCCATCACGCCTTCTTCTATCAAAGTAATTTAACTGCATCTAACAATCTGAACAGTTAAGTATAAACACGTAATTTTTCAATACAATCAAAGTTTGTTTCAAAGTAGGATCACGTGTAAAAAATGTAAATGTTTAGTTATATCTCAATAGATACACATCAAAGGATGGACTTTCTATCAAGCTTACACGACAGATCGTCGGCTGGTTTAATGTGATCATTTTACACATAAAACACTTGAGATAACAAAAAATGTTTCTCACGAAAAAATGTGAAATTCAAAACCTTATGTAAGTAAATGATTAATTGAAAAAAGCAAATGTTTTTTGACAAAATAGCCTAGGACCCGGCCCTTAAAAATTATCTTCCTGTATTTTAGTCGAAATGAGATTTAATTAAAGTTTACACATCGGTTTGCACACAAGATTGGCCAATAGCCAGCAAAATCTTTCCGCGTTGATCCGCAATATAAGGACCGTGAAAGGTCTGCTTTATGGTTTCGAAAAAAGAAAAATAAACATTATTTGATATGTAACAACTAATTTCGAAAATAAATAATACAAGAAGATCAACAAAAATAACTCTGCAAAGGCAGTAGTACATAAGTAGTTTGTCCTAATATAGTTTCTATTTATTTTATCGTTCAATAGTTCCATAAATAATAAAAACACGAAATATTGTAAAAACATCCCTAGAAACTTCGAAAGATTCAATCAATAGTAATAATATTTTTCTCAGATATTGGTATCACACTCGACAATTTTACTTTATTTACATTCATAACATGACTTCTGAACCTTTCGACCACCAAGTTACTTTTGAGAAGCACGTATCTAAGGGGGGGGGTAGTTGGGATCTATCCCCCCCCCCAAATTTGGCGCACACCCGACACTGGACAGACGACGGAACGATTTTTCTCTGCTATTTCGGCGCGCCTTTGTTTTCTTCATGTAACGACTTTTTATGTAGATATTATACATACAAACCTGTATAAAAAAAATTCGCCTGCGGCGCTATTTACACGTTATCTTTCCTACCACGTACAAACACCCGGTTGATCACTTCACCTACTCTTCTAAAAAAATTCGCTAATTATTTGGTACAATTACTATAGGATGAAAAAATGGCAAAAAGTCACTGTCTATATGTACATAGGAAATTTCTTTCACATAGTTGTTTGATTGAATAAATGTTCCCTCCCCCCCTGAACCAAAAGTCTGGATACGTGCTTGACTTTTGACATAGGTGAGTTTTTATTTGACAAAGTTTCGACGCCAACTAACCATTGACATTATTCTCCAGAGAGCAAAAAATGAGTTTGAGAACAAAATAGGTCACCACCTATTAAATTTATTTCATTTTGTAACTATATATTAGTATTTTTTTAGAAATCTCTAATTCATTTAGAGTACAATGTGAATTTTTTGTTACGGACCAAGTGTGGGTGACCACCTAAAAAGTCAACCCAAGGCATCCCGTGGAAGGTGGAAAGGTGATTCTGACCTATTCACTCGTTGACGCGATATTCGCACTTTTCTTTTTAATTTCGTGAAAATCGACCACTTCGTTCAGTTTTTCGAGGGCCGTAGTAAAAAAATTTCATATTTTAAGAGTATAATTTTTGTAAAGCTCACACCCAAAGAATCTTTATAATCTAGAATATAACTTTTGAAAAATGTAAAAAAAATAATGCCCTGCCATTTTACTGCCACCATAAGCCAACTTTACATATTTTGAGTTCATTTAAATCGAAATGGGCATTTAAATCTTAGATTCATCTATTTGAATCATAAAAAGCCTGAGTTACCACACGCAACCCCTATTTTACAACCCCTCTATTCAACTCATATGGAATTATGAGGGCGAAACGGATGTTTTTCGGGAATATCTCAGATTCATTGTTTTTGGTTTTTGTATGGTTCTTTTTATGTTGGCATACATTATGAATATTGCCCAAAAACAACAGATATTATGATCACAAAAGCTCAGTTACTAAACCTAAATTATAAAATGCAAGTATTATAAATACAAATAAACATAGGGTAAATATTATTCGAGGAAATGCATGAGAGAATGTGTGAGAGATTTTCACTAATACAACAATCTTTTGTCAAAAATTTTCATAAAATGTTCGGGTCAGTGCAATCCTATAAAGAGACATAATAATATATGAGTATATTGTTGGTGATTACTTTATATAACTACAAAGTCCTAATTGAAGCAACATTCTGTATAAAGATTTTCAATTCATGTTGGTTGCAATAATACTACAAAATACACCCACGATCATGCTTTTTTTAATGAGTGTTTTGACGGGTCATTGCTGGTAAACTGCTAGTCCTACGAAAAAAATGTAAGCATACGAATAGAACATTATTTCTAGAGAATTTTGTGAGGATTATTTTTGTCATTGATCACTTTAATTTTCGATTTAAAAACAGATGGGTCATATTTTTGACCTACATAAATCGAAAGTATCCTGTGTGTATGAAAGCTGCGATATGAATGGTATGAAAATGAATGTAAATAAAACGAAAGTATTAGTGTTTGAAAGAGAGGAAGTAAGGACAAATTGTATGATAAATTTATTTATTTATTTATTTATTTATTTATTTCAACATATACGGCTTGCGCCCTTAAAATGCATTATAACAAAAATTTGGATTCAACATACATATATAGAACAAAAAAATACAATAAAATTATACATATGCAGTAGCATGCACCCATGCCCCACGGCCATACGAACGTCGTGTGAGGAGAGCGGCAGGCATTATAGGCACCTATTAAGTATGATTAACGTGACGTACAACGTACCAGTACCTAGCATCTACCTCACACGACACACCAAAACACTACGCCCGGGATGTAGGTACATGCACAACACAATATTACAATATCACTACTGCCCAAACGTAACAGGACCGGCTATAGAATTAATACGCCTTCATAATATAATAAAAAAATAAAAATATTTATACATAAAAGTCAAACAAATTCATCAAATATGTAAAATAATAAAATCGATTTCAGAATAATGTAAAAACTTAAAACAAATCAAAATTCCATACAATTGTCAAAAACAAATATACTTCGACAAAAACAAAAACAAATATAAAAAGTCAGAAAAATCAAATTCAAGAATACAAAACTTTATACTCATGTCACATAACAGAGACGGATTCAGAGTGGATTATCGGGTACATCGGTCAAAAACACTAATTGGAACTCCGAATAAATGTAATCAAAATAAAGATAAAAAATTTAATAAAATAAAATAAAACAAATTCAGACGCACACAAGTCAGAAATAATAAAATCAAATAAAATTATAAAATTAATAAAATTGGCAAAAATAATAAAATTGATCAAATTAATAAAATAAAATTGACAGAATCGAACCCAGAATAAATAAAATTAAAATTAAAAACTTTCATACACGCCATCCCGGGCAGCCACACCAATATTCAATATTCACTGATCAAGTGCCCCCGCAAGGACTCCCTTACAACACGAACGGAATCAGCGAAGATATCCACCAAAAAACCGTATTCGTTTGCCCTCCTGTGAAGCCTAGGCATCACGCTGTTGTGGTGGTAATTGGTAGAGGCACCCGTACAATGAAACGATATAGCCTGCCTGGTGGACCGTGTAGGCACATGCAATTGAATCAGGCCAACCAGAGTTGCGCTATCTACTACACCATTTATTATCTTATGCAGCAAAATTATGTCATTAATAGTTCTTCTGTCCTCTAGCTTCAACAGCTTTAATTCTTTCATCAAATAATCATAATCTATATCAGTGACTGGTATTTGTAACTTGTAATTAATAAATCTAAGGAACTTATGCTGCACAGATTCTAAGCTATTAATGTGTACCATGTAGTATGGCGACCATACAGGAGTTGCATATTCCAAATGGCTTCTGACTAAAGAGCAATACAGGCTCAGCAAACATCTGATTGACGAGAAGTCCTTACCCGTACGCAATACAAACCCTAACATTCGCAGAGCCTTCTCAGTTACAGTATTTATATGAGGAATAAATGAGAACTTCTCATCTAAGGTTACACCTAGGTCCCTAATTTTTGCCACCTCATCAAGAAATTCTCCGTTCAACGTATACTTATACTTTAAGGGATCTTTGATTTTTGAGAAGCGTATAATTTTACATTTGCTAGCGTTCAGGAAAAGTTTGTTTCGGGCGCACCATTCTTCCAATTGACCAATATTATACTGGAAGACCATACAGTCACTCACACCCCTGACAGGCATGAACAACTTCAAGTCATCAGCAAACAGTAGCACCCGCACGCCGTGAAAGACCTCAGTAATATCGTTGATGAACACTAAAAACAACGCCGGCCCCAAATGTGACCCCTGTGGTACTCCGCTAGTCGCCATTATCGCATCCGACATGGAGGAATTGATCCTCACTCTTAATTTCCTGTTCCGAAGGTAAGACCATATCCAAATCAGTAAACATGGATCAAACCCCACAATCCCCAACTTATTCAGCAAAATACCATGATCCACCTTATCGAATGCCTTGCTGAAGTCAGTGTACAATGCGTCCACCTGTTCTCTTCTAGCAAGGCACTCCACAATAAAGCTACTAAATATGACTAAATTTGTCTCAGTGGACCTTCCAGTCACAAAACCGTGCTGTTCGGGGACAATCATCGGCTTAATTATGTGCGATACCAGATTCTCCAACACCATTGCCTCAAAAAGCTTCGGAAGTGCCGATTGAATGCAGACCGGTCTGTAATTCTTTATGTCATTTCTGTCACCGCTTTTATAAATTGGAGTCAGAAAACTCTCCTTCCACAAGTCCGGAAACATCCCCGCCGATAGAGACGTGTTAAATATAATGAATAATGGGTAAGTCAAACCATCTACGCAGCTCTTTATGAACTTTGTTGGAATACCATCTGGACCCGCCCCCTTATTACCGTCTAAAGCTCTAATCTTCTTTGAAATGTCACCTACAGAAAAAAATGTGCGACCAGGAGAACGACTATGCTCACCAGTCAAGCATACATCGGCATCGACCGAACCACCAGCATGGTCACCATACACAGCACCGAAATATGCAGAGAACAAATTAACTATACCCTCCGTAGTATCACTGAATTTACCATCACAGTGCATCACACTAGGGTACCCACCATTATCACTCCTCAACGACTTACAATACGACCAAAAATAACTTGCATCCCTCTGAATACTACTTTCCACTTCATTAATGTACATATTATAACATTCTTTAGAGAGGTCGTTACAACACTGACGCAAGTCTGCAAACAAGGCATAGTCAGAAGGACAGCGAGATTCTTTAAATTTCTTATGCGCAATTTTCTTTTTATTTATCAGGTGTCTTAACTCAGGGCTAACCCACTTCGGGAAAAAATTTTCACGTATGCGAATTTTACGGACATAGTCCTCAATGATTCCATTAACGACACAATAAAACTCTTCCACCTGTGCGTTAACATCACGACAGTGCTGCAAAAACGACCAATCAATCTGACCAAGAGCAGCTCCAATCTCAGTATAATTGCAATTATTAAAATCCCTAAACTCCACACTTGTTGATGCATTTTGGGTACCGATATTTGGAATAGTCAAGGACAGTGGAGGGTGATGGCGGTCCACATTAAGCACGGCATCATCCGCCAACACCACCCCCGAACCAACACAGTTTGTAAATATCAAATCAAGCATACGATTGTACTCATTATATACACAATTCACCTGAGAAAAATCCAAAAAAGCAGCCATCTGTTGCACCTCCCTCATCTTAATCATATCCTGACCATTACCAGCCCCAGCACAGTCAACATTGAAATCATACGGCAAGTTATAGTCACCGCACAGCAGGAAATTCGCGTTAGGATATTTGGTTCTCATTAGCTCTACTTCAACAGAATGATTCCTATAAATATCTATAGTATTAGATGTAGAAGGAACATATACACCACCAACTATCATCTTTACAGGTTTTGTATTCAACATCACAAAGAGTTGTTCCACATTCTGGTTACTAGTGTTCAGTTTGTGAGATGGGATGGCCCTGGAAACAGCAATTAGTACTCCTCCTCCCAATGTCTTGCTGCTCGTGTTTAGATTCCGATCAGCGCGATATACTCTGTGATGCTTGAGGCCCAACTCTGCAGTCCTAATTTCTTCAGTTAACCATGTTTCCGTGAAGATCAATACATCATAGTGAACAAATGTGGAAGAATATGTTCTCAGCGTACTCAATTTGGTCCTCAATCCCCTAACATTTTGATAAAATGCCGTACATGTCGACGCAATTAGTTTTTTTGAAATGCCTTAACAATCTTGGGCTCAGAATTTATGATCCTTACCGTCAAATTGGACTCACCTTCCTTCTTCCTTCTATCAACTTCGTCCCAGGTTTCCTTCAGATGTTTTCGTTGCAAAAACGTAAGGTCCGGTTTTACCTTTATCTCCTTCGGCAACAAGGAGCGGCTCGCAATAAACTCCCTCGCTTGGTCTTCATCGCCAAATTCGATCTTAATCGGTCTCACTTTATCCTTTCTTGCACCTAGTCTATAAGCTTTCTTGACATTCAGTCTGATTCCCGTGTTCATACTGTTGATAAGGTCATCCATCTTCTTTACATCGGCACTCATGGCCGTCAGCCGATCGCTCGCATCCGACTCCGGAACATTAAACAGTATAACATTTTTTTTACGTACCTCTCTATCTGACAACTCAGACAGGGTTTCACGAATATCAGGAACAGCATCAGATGCACGATTACCAATAGTGACCGATCAATAAAAGTTGGTAATGACTGTCTGGAGCAAGTGAATGAGTATGTATATTTGGGAAGCTTATTTACTAGAGATGGACGCTGTGATGGAGACATTGAAAGAAGGAAGCTGGCCGGAACTAGGACGAATGGTGCACTCGGTCCGATTGTTGGTAGTAGCAATGTGTCTATGAAAGCAAAAGTGCTAGTGCACAATGCTGTCTTGGTGCCGACCCTAATGTATGCAAGCGAGACTTGGACATGGCTGAAGAAGGATGAATCCGGGATGAATGCAATGGAAATGAGGTCGCTAAGAAGAATGTGTGGGAAAACGCTGAGAGATAGGATAAGGAATGAGGTTATTAGGGAAATGAGTGACTGCAAGACTGGTGTTGTAACTAGAATAAAGTGAACAAACTGAGATGGTTTGGGCATGTTGAGAGAATGAAGGATGAAAGGATGACAAAAAAGATATATCTGAGTGAACGAAGAGGTGTGAGGAAACGCGGCCGCCCCAGACTGGACTGGACCGATCATGTCGACCAGATCCTCAAGGATGGGCGCGTTTTGAGTAAAAGGAATCGGAGAGCGTGTATGACAAACTGTATGAGTGTGACGGAAGCTAAGAGTGTGTGTAAGGATAGGGATGTCTGGCGCTCTGTCCTCTCTGCCTACCCCGCAAGGGACGTGGCGTGAGGGTATAGATAGATAGATAAATACCTAAATAAAAACACCTGAATAAATTTTCGTCTAAGTCTTGAAAAATATGTATTCAAGTAGGGACCTGTCATGATTCATCTTATGGGTTCTCTAATTAGAAAAGGATTAAGATTCTAGTTAATAAGAAGAGATTTTTGAAGGAGCTTAACTCTGATAATATTATGGATAAAGGAAATTCTGTAATAGAGAATTACTAAGTAAATTAAGTAATTTAAAAAAATGTAAGTAAGTATTGTTTTTAAATTAGATTATTAGATCTTCATGGACTTACCAAAGAGCTTCTTAAGGGCTAATAACGTCACGGTCTTTTCCCACGGCATTAAGGTTCAAAATCGCGTGACAATCGCATGATAAAATGGTAAAAATAGCGTTTTTTTCCATTTTTGGGGGTTAATTTTGCGTCTATCAAAAAACTTTTACGGTTATTCCCTAGATTTTAATGCATGTTATCAGTACAATAAAAAAAATTATACTCCACGACTTTTGGGAAACGAGTTTCCGTCTTTCGGAAAAAAGATCAGAGGTGTTTTTAAATTATTTTTTTTAGAAATCTATACAAGATATAAAAAATCTTTTACGGTTATTCCCTAGATAAAGGTTCAATGCATCTACCCTATTTTGTTTCAAAGCATATTTAGTAACGGTTGTTGAGATATAAGGTCTCCCGTTTTTAGAATTTTTTGAAATGTCGGTATGCATACTCTTAAAGGGTTCTGACTTAAAAAGAACCAAAGAGTGTAGTGTGCCAACTGGTAATAGCGACAAACAGAAGTGGAATCACAGTATTCCCGGCGCCTTCTAGAGTGGAGTAGATGGAACCACAGAGTTCCTACTCCACTTCACAATAAAAAGTAGGTTGCAAATATTGCATCAGATGCAGTGCAATCAGCTCTAGTTCACCCACACTTATGCTTTTAAACGTAGATGAGTTCATCACCTATCGATGAATGACTATTATAATTGAATTGAAATGCCTAACTATGTTTCAATATGTGTACTATAATGACCAATAAAGAATCTACCTAACTATCTATCTGTCTACGCCTCAGCAGATGGCGTTAGCATCGGAAACATTGGGTCAATGTGAAATAATTTTCACCTGAAGCATACAACTTCCAAAAATTACACGATTGACAGCAGAATGTTGTGGAAAGGTGAACGTTACCCTGGGCATAAAGTGATCACTTGAGCCAGCCAAAGCCGACTCGTAAGCGTCGAAACACATACCTGCTTCCTCACAAAGGGAGTTCACATAACGCTACATTATGTGAATGAAGATGCCTCTCGTCTCTGTTGAGGAAAAAACTGTAATACTAATAGAATGAGGTGGTCGGTATAAGCCTGGTTGGTAACGCGCTCGACTGTTAATCCAGTGGGCGCGGGTTCAATCCACGACCTACTCCACTCCACAAAAACAAGCTTTTAAAGCTTTCTGTGAAGTGTACAAAGATGTATTTGGGTTTATTTCAATAAACCCAGATTCATTTTTCTAAAGAAAAAAATATAAATCATCTTCGACTAAAAAAAACTCAATTTATTTTTCGTTAAACCACCAGTAAGCAGTACCCACTGAGTTGGCAAATCTTTTTATTCTGTTTACGCAGCTTTTTATAAATTTAATAAATATCTACCATCGGGTAGTCTTTATCCTTTGTATATACTTAGTTTTAAAACTCGCGACCTAACTATGACCTCACGGTAATTTCCCACAGCATTGAGGTTCAAAATCGCACGATAAAATGGTAAAAATAGTGTTTTTTTTCAATTTTTTGGTGTCAATTACGAAAAACTTTTACGGTTATTCACTAGATTTTAATTTACTCTGCGACTTTCGAGAAACGAGTTTCTGTCTTTCGGAAAAAAATCAGATGTTTTTTTCACATTTTTTTTTTTGAGTAATCTATACAAGATATAATAAATCTTTTACGATCATTCCCTAGTTAAGGTTCAATGTATCTAATATTTAGTAACGATTGTCGAGATATAACGTCTCCCGTTTTTAGAAACTTTTGAAATGTCAATATGCATACTCTTAATACCATTTTATTAAAATACAAAGTAAGATACATTGAAATACGCATTATTTCGTACTAGGGTTTTAAAAAAGTGAGCTAAAAACGCGACTGACTGTTCTGACGTCATAGAGCCTGTATTTCAATTGGACGAGGTTTCATTTACGCTTCTGTTACGACTTCATCTAGTGACAAAATTATTCAACAAGATCCTTGAAGGTCCCCTTACACGAGCAATTTTTCGGGCAATAATCACGGAAACTGGTACAAATCGTATTGATTAGCATTATTTCGCAATACATAGCAATTATTTCGGCAATATTCAACGCGAGACAACGGTATTGCGTTCAGACGAGAAAGAGAGTTACTCGTATCATGATGTCGGTGACGCGAATTGCTGAATATCCAATTGGTTTGGTCATTTCAGTCAATTACATCATTTATCGCATCACGACGTGACGCGTGAAGTATTGAAAAAGTTGTAAGATCTTACATTTATTAATTGTACATATTAAAATTGGACACAAAACAGATTAAGTATAAAGCATTGTTCAGTAGGACGAACTTATCGCAGAGCCTCGATTTCTTCCAGTTAACCTCATATATTTATCATAATTCATAAAACAAGGGTTGTTTTCTCTATAATTGAGGGGAGAAGATTACAAAATTCAAGAAATATCATCAAGCTAATTTTTTATTAGATTAGATTTTTTTAGGCATTCCACCCATAAAGAACGAGTTATCTCTGTTGAAGGATGATATTACCTGGGAAAAGTCTAAAAGGCTCGTCTAAGGACGTAAAGTCTGGAGAGACTTGTCGGTCTATATGCTTCACTTGGGGTAGAAGAAAAAGACATTTTAGAAAATTGAACGAAACATGTCATCATGAAATATAGGTAAGCTTTTAAATAATAAATAAACTGGAAACTTCCAGAGAATCTGGAAAAGCAAGTTGAATTAGATTCACATTTCCGCCAACAGGAACTACATTAGTTACGCTGAAAGCCGTGGGAGGCGCTGCTTTTCTATTAAATCATATTTTTCACATATTTTCTGAATGGCATGTAAGTGGATTTGAATGTATTCATACAGGATTCAGGATATTGTTGTATATGTATTTCCAGATTCTAGCAATATAAAAATTTATTGCCAACATACGTCCATGCTGTGATGATTGTAAAATGACTGATAAAAATGCAAATAAAATGTCATTGAATATTTCATTTATAATATTGTAGCACTTTAGAGTTTATTTCTATTTTTAACCAAGAAAAGAATTCATTTACCGATGTGAGGTTATTTTTGAGCAATAGTAAACAATATGAACATGCGAAAAACTGCGTCGGTAAAAGTAAGATTACTCAGTTAACTCTGAAGATATCATCCTAACACTTACTATATGGATATATGAGAAATGATAATATTTTCTAGTGACTCGCTAGAAAATAATTCAAAATTACCTCTCAATTATATTGAAATTTGAGATTATTTATATATAAAAATATTGAAATATGAGCGTAGTTTGTTAGATGTAATTTGGTTGTTAAAATGTTTCAGGTAAGACGCAGTGACTCTTGTAGATATTTTTTGGATATTTCGCCTTTTTATACAATGAGCCAAAATTACACTGAGCCTACCCCGCAGGGGACGTGGCGTGAGGGGATAGGATAGAATAGAATAATTTCTTGGATGCTGAAAAATCTTTTTGCATATCTGACAAGATTACAGGAATAAAATAATCGTAAAATTTAAGCTACTTTAACCTTACTTACAATTCAATCATCTCCATTGGATTGGAAACTATATAATTGTTACATTGTAACTACATTGTATAGTGACATTGTCAGTATTGTAATATTTGCAACTTTGTAATATTCATGAGTGACTATGGCTGACCCTCTAGTCGCCTCACATACTGACCTACCGTACCTAATTAGGGAATTGACAACATAACTAGTTTCACCATATCTTCAACTTCTAGACGCATTTTACATAAACGTATTAATTTCTTTGTAACTCTTTCATACATTTTATTTACTTCATACTACTCAAAACTCAAGTGGCAAGGGCAGGACATACGGCCAGGCAGGGTGACACCAGATGGACGCCACGAATATTGAAGTGGAGACCTTTGACAGATAGAAAGAGCGATGAAAGGCCACCATATTGTCCAAATCGCTGGAGGAACCTTGATGCGGAAGGATCAGAACAGAGACGAGTGGAAACAGTTGGAAGAGGTCTATATCCAGAAGGGAAAAGGCTAATGAGGAAGAAGAAGACTCTACGACAACTTGTCCCTTTAATTATCCTCGTGGTACAATTAGGAGGCTACAAAGCTTCGTCAATCAGGGTGGATTTTTTGGTGTGCATTTTATTTTAGTGAGATTTTATAGATGAGAAAAAAACATTATTTTCTTATGCGATATTATTTTAAACCTTTATTAACACAAGAATTAGCTCTCATCTAATGTACAGTGTAAGATGGGCATGCTACGTGGAATAGTGGGTATTAGAATCATTGCTTCACAACCGTGTGGTGTAGATTCGAATCCCACCCAAGGTATGAAGTTTTCAGAGTGTAATATACTCTGAAAATGTGTAAGAAAGCACACACAAGTGTTAATAGCTGAATGGTGAACGTTTCTCGAGAGATAAGTGATCATATACCTAAACCAACCGATGGCTGGTCGTAAGTCCAGCATGCCTATCTTACACTGTACATTAGTTGAGAGACTATACATAATTGTAAATGTATGATAAACATGTACTACATGACGAACAAAAAAAAAACAAAAAAACCTTAAACCAGCCAGGAAAACAAAATATATTGAGCCGCTATTAATTTTCAGAACCTTTCAAACATCCTGAATTCTTTAATAAGGATTTCTACAAATTGCTTTAAAACTTCACAGGGATTTGCTTTTGAAACGGAGTGTTAGTTCAAACTTAATAAATAGTTTGGAAACGGGAGAAAAAAAAATAAGTAGTAATTGCATTAAAGCTGGGGACCCGACTATGACGTCACGGTCATTTCCTGCACATTGAGGTTCAAAATCGCATGATAGAATGTTAAAAACAGCCTTTATTTAACTTTGTAGGACTAATAACGCTTCATTAAAAAAAACTTTTACGGTCTTTCCCGAGATTTTAATGCACATCATTGGCATTATTGGCAATACAAAAAAAAATCTCTGCGACTTTTAGGAAATGAGTTGCTGTCTATCGGAAAAAAGATCAGTGGTGTTTTTCACATTTAGTAATCTATACAAGATATAAAAAATCTTTTACTGTCATTCTCTAGATAAAGGTTCAATGTATCTACTCGTACTCTATTTTTTCCAAAGCATATTCAGTAATGTTGCTGGGATCTAAGCGTCTCCCGTTTTTTGAATTTTTTAAAATCTCAGTATGCCTGCCAAATTTTGTAAAATGAAAATACGCCGTATTTTACTTCCACTATTTTAATTGAACAAACAATGCAAAGATCTTTCGAAGCTTAGAGCCTCATCTTCAGTGGCTTTTTATGAAATAAACCGAAAAACAGGTATACAGATTTTAACTTACATTATCAATCTAAGGACCTGGGTGGGGTATTTTACAAAATGTGTTAGAATATGTACTTCCATAAAGTTAATCTTCATACAATCACTAAGTCAATATGCCTACTCTATAGATTCCTTTCTTCCCAGTCAGGGAGGTACCTTCATTTATTTATTTATTTATTATAACATAAACGGCCATACGGCCTTTGAAAAATACAAAATATAATCAAAAACAATAAAAATTTCTCACAATTGGTAGTATAAGCGAATGCAGTACATGGAGTAAATGGAACATTTAAATTTATATTTGGAAGAATTTATAACAATCGTAAAAAAAATATTACTTAATATGACAAAACTATACAATAAAAACAAAATATGACTGTAAAATATTCATACGAAAATCGAAAAGAAAAAAGTCAAGATAGAAATATATAAAATCATAATTGTTTGATTAAATTTATTTTGTTTTCCCATCAACCCCATGGGTTTTACATTTGTAAACTTTGTTAAGAACCTCCGCTGTCGCACAGTTTATATTTTCACCTCAGATTCTCTTGAGGGAAATTGTCCAAAATTATTAACACGTACGCAATCTTGAAAATTCTTCCCGCAACATTTGTTAACTTTGGTTAAAAAAAAAGTTGAGAGTTTTTCAAATGTTAAAATAAATATAACTGCCCACCTAAATAGGTGAAAAACGATTGTTTTTTTATTTTATTACAAATAATATAATGGACCAACATTATTTCTAAACTTTTTGTGTTATCGAAGTGGAAATCCATATTAAATTGGGTAATTATCCCATCAGGGGTAATACAGCTATTTGGCACGGGTAATTAATATGCTTTTTTTTAAGTATACACAAAATAAGGAGCTATGGAAAACAATCGTTAAAGTTACGTTATCTTGTTGGTTCATAAAATTTTCAGTTTAAAAATTACAAGTTTTAGTTTTTCGCTCAGTCCTGCACCCCCCCCCCCCCCCCCTCTCCCCCTTCCTGAGACTAAAAAGAGACTAAAAAGGTTGAGACTCTAGGATTTAAGTTATAACAAAACAGTTATTACGTTTTGGCTAGGCTTTTGTGAATTGTGATGTAATGTCCTTATATTGTATCGGTTTAACTGCGTATATGTAAAGAAAAAAGTAGCATTATCAGCATTAGCAGAGATCGCAGCACTGCGATAAGCTCGCCCTAGTGAACATGTCTCCGTTTCTTGTTGACCAAAAGCGTAAATAAAATAAATAAAAATACCAAAAGGCTCTAAAGAAACTTTCATTTTTTTAAGTTTTTCAAGAGCCTTAATAATGTTAGCTTAGAGGAAACGTTCGATAAAATAAAATTAGGATTTGAATGAAAAATTACTGTGTGTTCATTTCAATGTCTCGGTAATGTATCGGTTTTAAAACCGATATATTACTTTTTTTCAAGTTTTAAAACTTACTTAAGAAAGCTTCTTCAGTGCACTTACCGTTATTCGAATTAACTGAAACAAACTTAACTAGATTTCCTTTCAGTATTGACTTAAGTAAGTGCATTAAAATGTAAGCGAAAGCTGATAGCGTTTTACCAGAAGAACTCAGCATTTACTGATGAGTCTATTGTAGTTAGGAACTACACGTAGAAGTTGGTATAGTAATATATTTTATTTGTTTAATAAAATGGTTATAGTTAAAATATTTAATAATAATCTGAGGTGTGCGATGGGTGAGTGTGTGAGCGAGATTTAGTATGGGTGTGTGAGACTTATATGAATTTATATGTTTTAAATTAACTGTGGCGCATGCTTGTGGGTGACAGCTGAATTATGAATAGACTAATTGTTTTATCTACATGTTATTACTTATATCTATAGTTGTTGTCTGTTTTGTGTTTCTGTTTGTAATAAAATAAAATAAATAGTACCTACCTACAAAAGCTTGTAAAGAATTCAAACATCAAGAATTGGATAGACCGACGGTTTATGATGGAAGTCCATTTTAAAGGCAATTAAGACTTATTAAAGACTTTTACTTATGTAGTTTAAAATTAATTACATAAAATGCATGAATGTAACGGAAGCACGGAGTATATGTAAGGATAGGAAAGTCTGGCAATCTGTTCTCTCTGCCTAACCCGCAAAGGATGCGACGTGAGGGAATAGAATAGAATAGTTAATTCATTTTTCAACTTTATGAAAAATGTATTTTAACTGTGAATGTCATTGCGATAATTTAATTTTACATAACTGATTGGAGTACTTTTCACTTATGAAAATAAATACATAGTTAAATACATTTTTTTGTTTTTTTTTTATTTATTTATGATAAGAGATAAATTTATTTAAGAGATGAATGACTGTATGACAGGCGTAGTGACTAGAATGAAAATTTTAAGGCTGTGGGACGTTGGAAAGTTATTGGAAAATGTAGAGGAAGAAAACTTCATCAACAACGAAGTTAATGACAAACGGAGTGTAAGAAGAAGGAAAATTAAAAAAAATATATATTTACTCTAGTTCACATAATAAAACATTTATAATTTTGCCACCTAACTAGGTAAAGCCCGTACTTACGAGCTCAGATTATATAAAAAAAATATTTGCTCTAATTTACATAAAAAAAAAAACAATTATAATTTCGACACCTAACTAGGCAAAACCCGTACTAAGGTAGCTCACTTACAAGCGCAGATTAAAAAAATGTGGAAATTTATTGGAGAATAATAAAATACCTAAATACGAAAAAAAAAACTTTACGTTATGTATGAAAAATAAATTAAATTTTAATAATGACTTACCGATGAAGGAAGTCGACTCGTGGACTGTATGACACTCGCGCAAACAATCAAATTCAGAAAAAAAAGAATTCAAAACTATTGAGAGCTTTTTATCAAAGTTACAAGAGCAGCAGAGCTTTTGATTCGACTGATGTAGCCTTAAAGGGAACCGCTATTATAATGGCTACGACAGCGTGAGGAATGAGCTTATATACTCGTAGCTACTAAAGGCTCTACGGCGCTCTACGGAAGGTTATATTATAGTATACATTCAACTACGGCGTAGTACGAGACAAAATGCTAGAACCCACCCTTCGATATAAGAAGAAAATGATGTGTTATTATTATAACACATCATTCATATTGTATAACTACTCGTACATAGGAAGGTTTCTCATAGAAATGTTGCGACTTTGAAAATTGAGTAGTAAAATATAACAATACCTGATGTATAATATGTTACTGTTAAGTCCGCGTATTGGTAAATCATAGGTTTTACTTAAATAAAAATAGTAATAAATCATTATTTAGGTAAAAAAAATACAAAATGGCAACACACTATTAAAATACAAAACAGAAACCCAATAAATGAGATTTGTAATTTCTCCCCAGCCTGAGATGAATCTCGTGTGCTGGGGAGAAAATACACATTCCACAAAATTTACATCTCAAAAGAAAATCAAATAAAATACAACACATTGACAGCAATTCACTCACATCCACACACACACACACACACACACTACAACAACGCCACTCGCTCATATTTACTTACCTATTTTTTTTATCCGGTTTTTAAAGTTTTATACGAGGTGTTAGGTTCATACCTGTATCTCCTATAAATCCTAAATATTCTGTTAATGTTGGTAAACGTAAGGTTTTTATAAAAAAATGATTTTCCAGACTTTTACTATCAGAGTTTGGTAAATGCTAGGTTGACGGTGGATTAATGTTGGTTTCAGGAATAAAACTATGAGTATCAATAATATTTTAAAAATACCAATTAATGTGTTGTGAGAACATCTTCTGAGATGTTCTGAGAGAGTGGTGAGCGTAGCAGCGAACGAGCTGCCATCAGGTACCAGACTCCCAGGAAGACCACATAAAAGATGGCCAGATAGTTGTACACCTGTGTTCCAGGAGCAGGCTCCGAGCAATGACAGGAGCAGTCCTAGATGAAGCAGAAGAAGAATAAGAAGAAGAGAACATCGGAATTTTCTACATGTCGTAGTTGAATATAGCAAGTATAGTTATCTCAACAGATATACAGCAAAGGATAGACTTCCCTTACGCTTAATACTAAAAACAATCTCGATAAAAGGCCGGCGTACAATATACATTTAAACACGTTTCTTCTCGACTCAACTACCAACCATCATAGCACAGCGGTAGGATACCGGCTTGTCAGGTTGGAGGTCTGGGTTCGATTCTCGACCGCGGCAAATAGATGGACTGGAACCAGGGAATGTCACATAAGTGTAAGGTGATCACATTAAGCCAGCCGACAATCAGTCATAAGGTAAGTCTAATTTTTGCTGTATTTCTGTTGAGATAACTACTTGTTTCAATGAGTATCTTTAATCATTTATTAGGTACAATTACCATTTGGTTTTATTAACTTTTATTAATTAATAACAAGTAAGATATAATTGTAATCATTTTCCGATGGGCCGGGCATGTCTAGACATGGCTATTTTTCAACATTTACCGTGTCTTCTAGGCAAAACTTAAGAGTAGCCATATTGACAAAAAACGGGAGACCTTATTGATCTCGACAACCTTACTAAATATGCTTTGGAAAAAAAATAGGATGGATACATTGAACCTTTATCTTGTGAATAACCGTAAAAGGCCTATTTTATCTTGTATGGATTTCTAAAAAAAATGTGAAAAATACCTCGGATTATTTTCAGAAAGACAGCAACTCGTTTCCCGAAAGTCGCAGAGATATTTTTGTATTGATAATATGCATGAAAATCTAGGGAATGACCGTAAAAGTTTTTTTGAATGAAGCGATATTAACCCCAAAAAGTAAAAAAAAGATGCTTTTTTAACATTTTATCGTGCGATTTTGAACCTGAACGCCGCAGGAAATGACCGTGACGTCATAGTTGGGTCCATAGACTGAGTAAATGATAGTGAAAATAAGAAATTACTGATGATCACATAACAATACGGACAATAACCATCAGAGTTGGTAGGTACATCTTAGGTTTTAATGATGGAAAGTTTTAAGATTTACCCTAGTTGGAGGTTTTGCTGTAACATATAACAATCACGGGTCTTTATATACCTACAGAGTTTCACACATGAAGGCGAGGTAACTAACGCGTAATGAAAATTGTTATGTAAATTAATTAGTTGTAATAGAAAGGGACTTGAAAATAGCAGTGCTATTTTACGGGAACATTGCTGCTATTTTTTTTGTAGAAAGTGATGCTATTTTTCATACATTTATTTCATCAAAATTGAAAATTGAGTATTACAGCATTACACATGATCAATAAACAATGAACATAGAAATATTTAAACGTGGACAATGTGGTGAACAGTGTTGTATTCAAGACATACTCGTACATACCTAAAGGATGCATTGATTTAAAAAAAATCATATTCACAAAGAATACAAGGTCGCTATTATTACTTGATAACTGAGGAATGGTAGAGGGCAGTAATGTGTGAGGTCGCCCGAGAAGCAGTTGTATGGACCAGATTATTGAGAGCGTGTGCTGTAGCACCTACACGGAAGTGAAGAGATTGGCGAGTGACAGGACGGCGTGGAAAGACAGAACGATTTTTTTTGGTACAAACCGATCTACAAAATTGTAACCACATCATAGTAATAGGTGCTACTGATGTAACTATACCATTACTAGTATATTAGGTAAGCGTAGATCATAAGAAAATGTTCTTACCTATATTTATTGAGTTTATTCTTATACTATTAAATTCATTACGATATAATATTTATTCATAAATATATAAATACAAGAAACACTACGTAACTCTGTTTCTTAAGGTCCTAGGTATATGCTGTCATTGGGCTTCGGCGTCCTGAATTGTACTCAGCCAATACTAAGGTAATCGTCTTGAAACTGAAGACAGTGATAGATGAAAGTATGGACTACAGATCGGCTGTTTTAGAATTACAGGATTTAGAAATTCCTTAATTAAAAAAAAATCCTGAAGTGTTCCTAAAATTTACAGGATCTAAAGATTTTCCGTTCAGTTCCTCAGATATAAGAGTATAATTTAGCCAAAATACTGGTAATTATAATCCTAACAAATCGGCTGTTTTAGATTTTTCAATTTGTTCCCAGGTTTCTTTTAAAAAGGTGTAATTCACTTTGTCGCTTACGTTATTCTCATTTCGCGCTAACATTCTCATACAAAATTTGAAAAAGTTGAAGCAAAAATAGAACTATTTTTGCTCAGTGCATAATATGCCCCCTTAATTAATTATCAGATATCCACAATGCCACACCCAATGCCCTTGAATGGCTTGGAAGCCTGGATGTTGCTCTGTAGGGTGCATGTCTCCTGTATGTAACAGATAGCATAATTCTCTTTATCTTCTGACGTTGCCGCCCATCGGTGGCAGAAGCCATACGAAATAATAATAATAATAATTAATTAAGCATTGGCAGGTGCCCGCCTAGTCCCTACCAATACATTAGTTTTAAGTTGCAAAAAAAAAAAAGATTTTTCGAGACAATGATCCAATAATTGCATTACGAGTTTTAGGGCAGGGTGAATTTTTTTTTTTAAGTATTTTTTCGCCACTTAATTTTCTAAGAGTTGAGGTCTAATTCGATTACGTGTGGTGAATGGGAAGTAATTTTAAGGGCGTAATGAGGGTGGGTTCTAAAGGAGGAGGGAGGATTACTTAGTCTGTATTGTTTTCTTTAATTAACGAAGAGTCAACTGCAAAAATGACAGATGTCAAACTTGCGAAACAAAATATTGAAGGTTTGGAACCGAACTTACGTCATTATGAAGATCTTCATCACATTGGCACTTATCTATATTCCGACAAAATATTTTTTCGCTAAAAAAATCACGGAATCTTCGAATCAATTAATTTAGATACTTACCTATTTGTTTATTTTATTTTCTTCTTCTTCTTCCAAATCGGTCCCTCAATGTTGAGGATCGTGACCTTCATGCGGTACTTCTTGCAGCAGTCTGGCCCACCCTGGTCTCTCTTCAGCCCGCCGCAATGGCTCTTCAAACGTTTATTTTATAAAAAAAATTATTGGTTGGCATAATAAATTAGTCTTTGATCCAACCAGTGAGCGATTACAATAAGACTACACAAGGATTGCACCGACAATTGATTCCTCCGACAGTTAGGTCCCTCTGACAGTTGTTAGTCCCTCAGACAGTTCATCCCTCGAAAGTAATTTTGGAATCATTTTTTATTGCCAAAATTTACAGAAATCAAGGCACAGAGCCACTCAAGCATATTCTCATTTATCCATGTGTTAAGTCTTAGGATGATATATTTATTAGTATAAGCTGAGTAATCTTACTTTTCCCGACGAAGTAATCTTTTGCATACCTATTTAGTTGGCCTTTTAATAAACAGTTTCATTTTAATTTAAAGTAATAAAACTGACATTGCTTATAACGAGTAGTTATATCTCAACAGATACACAGCAAAGGATGGACCTTCCATCAGGCTTATGACTGATCGTCAGCTGATTTAATGTTATCACTGATCCTGATGGAAGGTTCATCCTTTGCTGTGTATCGCTGTTGAGATATAACTACTTGTTTTATTCAACTATGACATGTATAAAATTCCGATGGTCTCACAAAACATAAATTGTGATTTTCAAAACTAATCTGGACATGACTTATTTTTGCAGTAAACTTTATATATTTCCTCAAATTTCCCACATTATTCAACAATCCATTTTTTTAATATCACTTAAGGCCAAGTTGTATTAAATCAATGATTGGTGGTGACCTTCGACAACGGGTGAAAAAAATAAAAGAAATAGATGATTGATGAAATTCAGTACTGATTTTGGAGAAAATTCAAATGTAATTTCTTAATTTATTATTATAAAATTTAACAATGCTTAGCTAAATTATATTATACATAATTATTTCTGCAATTGTTCTTTTTATTTCACAAAAAATACACTTTAGTCATTCCTGCAGTACAGTGTTAAGGTTCAAAATCAAAATCGCATGAACAACCGCATGATAAATGTTAAAAATACCATTTTTTTTTACTTTTTGGGGTTAATTTCGCCGCACTTAAAATTTTTTTACAGTCATTACCTAGATTTAAATGCATATTATCAAAAATAAATCTCCAGCGACTTTCGGGAAACGAGTAAAAAGATCAGAGGTTTTTTTCACAATTTTTGTTTTGAGAAATGTATACAAGATACAAAAAATATTTTACGGTCATTCCTTAGATAAAGGTTCAATGTATATACCGTATATTTTCCAATACATATTTAGTAAGGTCGTATAGTCGCGTACCTAATCTAAAGTCATTTTTGTGGATTTTAATCTAATATTTAGTTTTTCATTTTACCCTATCCAATATTAGGTAGATTGTAAGTATAAAATAGAATTACTCACTCAAAATTCTAATCTCCGTAACAATTTTCGTATATTATTTATAAATCTGCTTTCCGAAGCATCCTTTTTGCTTGTTTGTTCAAGATAATTATACAAAATTCCTCTAAAATTCAAGGGTTATTGATTAGATTGGGAAGTATGAGGAGAAATTATTATGAATATATGAATGTGTTAATAAGCTGCGAATAATTAGACGGTGCGCTGTTCCAACCCACACCTGATGTATAATAAATTAGCTTTACCGGCAATTCAAACCACTTTCCTAGAAAGTGAAGAATGGGAGGTGGATAATACATAATGCAGCCTACTACTGGTATGAGCAGGCATCCTTAAAGTTGCTTAGTTTATGATTACCTATAGCAATGCTAAAACTGTCCTGTAGCTTAGCTAGCAGGTAAATTTATTTATTTATTTATTTAAATGTTGGTTGTTAGTCAAAGAAGCAAAAGAGGCGTTGGAAGACCACAGAGAAGGTGGATAGACGACATTGTCCAGCTTACGGGTCGTAGATGGCAGCAGATAGCCCGAGATAGAAGACAGTGGAAGAGTTTAGAAGAGGCCTATGTCCAGCAGTGGAACGCAAGTGGTTAGCAGTAAGTAAGTAAGTTAAAGAAAAATTTAGCACTAGGTCTTAAGTAATTATCTCAACAGATACACAGCAAAGGATCAAAGGATGGACTTTCCATCAGGCTTATGACTGATTGTCGGCTGGCCTAATGTGACCACTTTACACTTAAGTAACATTCACCAATCCCAGTCCATCCATCTGCCGGGGCCGGGAATCCAACCCAGACATCCAACCTGACAAGCCAGTATTCTATATACCGCTGTGCTATGATGGTTGGTAGCTGAGTCAAAAAGAAACTTTTAAACTGTACCCTTTCCCTCTATTGAGAAAAACCGTCCTTTGCTTATATCTGTTGGATAACCACTTGTTATATATTCAACTATGACTTGTAGAAAAATCTGATGTTCTTCAAAAAAAAAAGTAATCTTGTAGCACTATGTATACGAGTATTTAAAGCACAGTAACTCGGTATCTATGGAGTCGAAAATGTTGCTTTACCAGGAAATTAAAGGAAATTTAATGCTCCACATTTCACAACATTACAAAATTACATGTGCTATACAAAAAACGTATGGTTTATGAGATATAAGTGAAGGGGTAAAATTAGCAGTTTTTCGCCACTCCGTTAATAATTATAGTACAAGGAAATTTTGTTGGATAAATAAATAAATAAGTAGATAAAATCTTTATTGAAAAAAAATATTTCCCAAATGGCGGGTTTATTGCCGTACGCAATGTCTGCCAACCAGCCACTTGTGACATTCATTTGATAAACAAAATACATACATACAATTGTGTATGAAGAAGAAGAAAAATATAAATATATAAATAATAATACTTATACCTACATACAAATACATATATAAATAAATAAGCAGATGGGATGAAGGACAAGGATATATTGAGTGTAGCTCCACCGGGCATCCATAAACATATTAAACAACATGCCAACATTTCTAAATTTATCTCGACTAGGCATACAGACAAACATCCACTTTTATAGTATAGATTGTATGTTGTAGGTACATAATGAAAGACAATGCGTACGAAAGTATTCAGGGATTATGTCCTAGTGTGCTAAATACAAGACACCCACGCTAATCTCTGAATCTAATGCAATGTTCTATTGTATTCCAGGCATCAGATGACTTGATTTCAATTCAACACAACTTCTAGGAAATGCTGATCAGCTTGAAATTCTTTAAACCTTAATTTTGATTAAACCCAACGATGACGTCACGGTCATTTCCCACGCCATTAAAAGGTTCAAAATCACATGATAAAATGATAAAAATAGCGTTTTTTCCATTTTTTGAGGTAAATTTCGCTTCAATCTAAAAATGTTTAGTCTTTCGCAGTACAAAAAAAAATACCTCCGCGACTTAAAAAAGATCAGATATGTTTTTCACATTTTTTTGGAGAAATCTATACAAGATATAAAAAATCTTTTACGGTTATTCCCTAGATAAAGCTTCAATGCATCTACTCTATTTTTTCCAAAGCATATTTAGTGACGGTCAATATTCCTACTTACCCTCTCACTACCACTGTCCTTCCTGGAGGACAAGACGCAAAAATGAATAAAATCCATTTGAAGCAAATCTTCATACTTAATCCATAGTAAACTTATCATAGAATGTTTATTGTCTATGAATAAATATGTTTTACCAGTAAATAACTACCAGTGTCCTCCGTGGAGGGCATGGGGCGAAGTCCTAAACGGAAAAACGCAAAAAAATTTTTTTTGTTCTACATTCATATAAAAATATATAGATATTAAATCCATAGTCATAAAAATTATATAACCCCTCTATTATATTCTGGTAGAGAGAGGGTTTACGATAGGAGTAACATTGAAAAAACTACATGTTTTTAAAATAATGGTTCATCTAAGTATGATCTGAGGTCTCCCTTTTTCATGATGAATTTTCACATGAAATATATTGAACTTTCAATATTGTTATTATTGTATTATAATATGCTCATAAATATTTATATATTTTTTTGTAAATCTCGCAACCAAATCTACCAACATAATTTCAATATTCAATAGCGAAATAAATTTCCATGTATAAAACAGATTTTTTAGGCCTAGAAATATCAACAAGAGAAGCTTTTTGTGATTATTTTGTAATCATTATTCTATGAGCAACGCTTAGAAAATATAGATATAACAATAACCTCCCAGACTACATTCATGACGTCACACACATCTGAAAATTTTATTCTATCCCTCACGCCGCATCCTTTGCAGGGGAGGCAGAGAGAACAGATCGCCAGACTCTCCTATCCTATCCTAAGTACCGATTATTACATTTTTATGTACAAATTATATGGTAAATCTTATTTTTAAAATTATGTATTAGCGATTTTGATATTATATCTGTAGCTGATAATACAAATGGGATTAGGTATATGGTACTGACATAAAATTCCAAATATTTTTTGTTTCATTTGCTAATTTAGCATATATTCCACATGTTTCACATCTACAGCCATGGGCGCCGCCAACTTTTAATGGATTTTCATACTAATTTTAGATTTTTTTTAATACATACAACGGTATTTACTTACTAGTACTTCCCCCCTACCCTACCCCCCCCCCCCCCGAGTACCGCGATGTCTGTCTATCTCCTCACGCCGCGTCAATTTCGGGTTAGACAGAGAGGACGGAACAGCAGTGTCAATTAAATGTAATGAGTACTTTTCATTACATGATTATTATATTAATGTTTCATGAAAGTCCTAAAGCATCACTGAGTGCTTACATAAGTTTGTCTCTGAATGTCTTGTAATTTCAACAGCACAGTAGCCACAGATCCGTGGCCTTCATCTCAATACCATTGTGGTTAAAATTATGTCTGAATTGATTATTTTAATCTAATAATCATTTTAGATACAAGTTGTCGAAGTTTGAAATGTTAAATAAGTCTGTATGGTAAACTTACATACCTACACCAAAACAAGAGACACGATGGATACACGACAAACAATATTTTCAATGATGTTGTAGGTTTTCGCAGCATGGTATATTATATTCTTCCTTTCAGGTTATTTCTACTATGTTATTGCTACTTCATCCTGAAGATGGCAGAAGTATCGCTGCCGAAAGCTAAAGAAGATCAACAGACACGCGGCCAACACCCGAATAACCTGAAAGGAAGAATAAATATTTTCAATATATGTATATTTCAACAATATTTCAGATTCGTCTTTCTTCAGCTATGTCGAAATCTCAATAGCATACGTAAGCGTTGAATGGTCAACTACTATGCAGAGACTGAAACTATAGGTACATTTGCTCTGCAAAAGATACGGTAGTTCTGTATTTTTGGTATGTTGTTGTTGCTGGGACTATAATGTATAATTATAACTCCCCCTTTACTGGGCTATTACTGCTTTCTTACTTTTCGTGTCGCATTTCGGCGTTGTCCTTTGCGGAGACGATATTCTGTGATACTCGTATAATGTAATTATATTAATCTATATCCACACATCTCAACAGCCTAGTTTCCAACTGCCTCGCAGGCAGTGGACCGCACTCAATAGGCTTATTCGGAATTCCACTAGTGGAGAATGAGAGATGATCCATAGTGTGGCTGTGGACACCCGAAGCAAACCATGCAGCACATCTTGCGTGATTGCCCCATACGTGTAAGCACGTATGGGGCAATCACGCAAGATGTGCTTAGCTCCAGTCCCCAGCTTACCATTAACAGTGCTGCCAGCCTGTCCCCTGCATTCCTCCAGTGGCTGGAGGCGCTGGATGTCATAAGTCTGACATGTGACAATACTTCGACGTTGCCAAACGATAAATAAATTGAATGAAGGAGTTGTTACGATAGTTATCTTTTACCAACACTCAAAAATTGTCTTTTGGCAATTTTCACGGGTAGGTATAGGTAACAATTGAAAAATCTGGTTTTACGGACAATAATGATACTACGCAGCCTTTAATGACGATATTGAAGAGACGGGGAAAAGACGGAGCCTTGTGATCTTTCTGTGTTCTCTCGAAGAATTTTGAAGGGTGAAGTAGTAATAGTGCTTACACAAAAACATATTAAGCCTCCCTCCGTGAATTCACGGGTAGGTACCCACTAGTAAATAAATAATGTATAATAGAATACTATATAATTTCAGTAAGAGTATCACTGTATAGTGTATAGTCTATACCTACTGATTAACACAATGAATGAATAATAGATTGGAACTAAATGAATACATTAGTCAGGACAGTGGTACGACGTATTGTGACACAATGAATAATGTATTTATATAAATTATACCAGAGGAGATAAAGTTCCATCCAAGGAAATAGTTTGACGGCATTTCTTGCGCTTCTTTCAATCATCATTTCAATAATTAGGGTTCTCCAATGCCCATAATATCAAAATGCATTTTCTAAATTAACTTGCTAGTGGAAATTAAATGGTTAACCGTTAACCTAGTGTGAAGAATCCAATGGTAGGTATACATTTCTAGACTTTAATAAATAGTCGTATTTTTTTTTATATTTTATGACTTCACATCCTAGAACTGTTTTTCGCGGTTTTCCAAACGCTACCATGCACGGCCTCCTGGGGTGCTTGGCTTCCTTCATTTCGATGGCGCATCCCACCAATAATTGACAGATTCAAAATTTTATGAGTTCTACATGTAAAGCACTTTCGTTAGATAGCAAACACGGCGGTATGCGGTGACTGGATCCTCTGGATCGCTCGGTGTCTTCCAAGGCTTAAGCTGGACAAATTCTGACTTACGATCTGGATTTATTTTCCAACGCCCTTTCATACGACACCACACACGACCCTTGGATCTCCTCAAACGCTTTGCATCTTTTTTGTCTCTGGGAAAGGATGATCCAGTTTGGTACAGAATTGTATTGTTACCGTGTTTACGTACGTTTGCAAAGTTTTAAATCTCTAAGTAGTCAGGCAGTGATTGAAAAATCGGTTACATTCTTAACTCTTGTTTCGTTGCTTCCTTCATTTTCCCTACCATTTTTCCTCCTTCCCTACCGTAAATATTCTATAGATACCTAAGATATATTAACTATGTAATGTATTATCTATTTGTTTTACGTGTATGAACGGATGCTATTGGTCTTGTGTATTGATATTTTTCTGCTAATGTACCTGTCAATGTTTGTTTTTGTGACTGTATCTGTTCCATGTGCATAAATAAATTAAACTTTTAATCTCTTTCTCGGTATTGGAAATTAAATAAATTAAAATTCACCAATTAAATCGTGTTTATGATAAAACAGTACTACAATATTAAAAACTATCCCTAAAGCAAATTAATGTATGAGGGAATTTTCAAGGTGCTGGGACATTGGAAAGTTATTAAAATTTGAAGAGGAAAATGTAAATGCAGACACTAGAACATAAGTAGAACTTTGAGTAGGTACTCCATACTTCTAGGAATAATGAGAGAGAGACCCTGTTAGAACTTTGCTAGATAATATAACCTTTTCTAATAAATATTTAAAAGCTTCTATATAATAACTATACATACTAGCTGAAACCCGTCAAAAATGACGTGGTTTTCAGAGAACAGATCGTCAGACTTTCCCATCCTTGTTAAAAGCATGAATATTGACATTTCAAAAATTTCTAAAAACGGGAGACCTTAGATCTCGACAACCTTACTAAATATGCTGTGAAAAAAAATACAGTATAACATTGAACCTTTATCTAGGGAAAGACCGTAAAATATTTTTTATATCTTGTATAGATTTCTCAAAAAAAATTAGAAAAACACCTCTGATCTTTTTTGGGAAATTTTCCCGAAAGTCACGGAGATTTTTTTTTTGTGTTGATAATATGCATTAAAATCTAGGTAATAACCGTAAAAGTTTTTTGATTGAAGCGAAATTAACCCCAAAAAATAGGAAAAACACTATTTTTATCAATTTATCATTTTAAACCTTAACGCCGTGGGAAATTACCGTGACGTCATAGTTGTGTCGGTACGTAAATTCTTATGGTATTTTTTTTTATTTCGAGTAGTATTTTCTATTCTATTTACCTATAATAATATTTGTACCATAATATTTATCTACCAATTCACTTTATAAAAACAATCAACACATTAAACACTCCCGCGCTCCTAAAGCCGCGACATTTAAGAATGTCGACATCTATCGATAACCGTCGACATTTAAGAATGTCGACATCTATCGATAACCGTTCAAAACATTTTCATAAACTTTTGCAGGCTCGTAATTATATTAGGCAACATTTATAAATGAAAAATATGTCGTTTCAACTGAAAAAAATCGACTACCTATAGGTGAGAGAGCTGCTATCACGAAGTGTTTTAAATTCCGTATATATTTTAACAACTTGCAGAAGTTGCCATAGGGCCTGCGTTACATTGTTAGCCGATTTCCACCAGAATTATGTAAGTTGATCTTTGCAAAGTATTGAAAATTGTCAATGCTGAATGCAATGATATCAAATGATATGCAACTTATTGCAATGGAAACTTCATTCTTTCTTTTTTGACATATTATTATTAATATCTTCTATAGTTTCGAGCGGGTTCGATTCCCAATGCCAACCCTCACCGCTTCACTACACAAGCTTTTCCAGTTTACTGTGAAGTGTACGAGGATGCGGGTTTGGATGTTTTTTATTTCACTAAACGTAAGCTACCTAGATTAATATTTTTAGGTACATGCATAGCTATGTCTTCTCAAAAATACTATTAAGTACTTAAAAAATTTTCTTCAAAAAAAAATAAATCAAACTACATCACGACCTTCTTCACCCTGTCCCACAAAAAATTCGTCTGCGGCGCTATTACGCGTTTTTTATACTATATGTTTTTTGTTGCCCCCCCCTCCCCCTAGCTCCGAAGCTGGCGACGCCCATGCATCACATAATACTGTGTTCTTTAGAGGAATTGTAAGGGCTTAACGCATAAATTATAACTGTATGGAAAATAGAGATACACAGTATTTTATCTATGATAAACAGTGAGATAATTATTCTATATAATGGTAGTAGTACTATTTAGTATTAACTATTAAGTATACAATGCTCTATTCCTGGTATTGACTGAGAGTTAAAAGATATAGTTCCAAGTACACAGAGGACCTATAGCGAGTACGTAGGCTATAGGAGCTTATAAAACTGACAGTTAATATTGCTTTTTATAATGATGTATCGCCTGTTAGCTAGAAATGTCTGAATGGTTTACAGACCAAGCCATCTAACTCTGAAATTAAAGAATCTATAAATATAACAAAGTAGAATCAGATTACTGATGGACATTGATGTAAGAAACGATATTTCTGAAGATTTGGAAGTTGATGCATAATCCAGTATAAAACGTAGCAGATGTTTCCCAAATACTTATGATTGTGAGACTGGATTGTGACGATAATGAAAGTAAACAATGATGGCTAAGACATATTGAAAGAATGAGTGACGACAGGATGACAAAAGTCTATGTGGCTGAAAGAGATGGTGGCCGTCCCAGGATAATCTGATGTGGTAAAAATCTCCTGCACATCCTCAAGAACGGACGCGTGTCCGAGTAAAAGAAATAGATGCGCGTTTATGATGGATTGCATGAACGATATCAAGGGATGTGCATGGTGTGCTGCTCTCTCTGCCTACCTCGCAATGGATTGTGTGCAGCATTATCAAATTAAACGTATCTTTGGGAAGTAATTCGTCATCTTTTTATAGTGGTAGTCATTTTAATTCCTATTTATTGTACCTTGATTTCACCGTAAGCGATATTGTTGCATACTTTTATACCTCTACTCCGTCTAACATGCTGTCAGAATATTTTTATAATTGTTGAGTTGTTTTATGAATTACGCGCTTTGGTTTCTAAGCTCCGTACACGTAAATCCGATGACTTCATTCAGTGAAAACGTATTCAGTTAATCAATCTGTATTCTCAACTTATTTACCTATTGTAGTAATCCTGGATTAATGTTTCTGCGTGCATCAATCTCATACAAATGAAATTATTAACAGTGGGTCGAGAAGTACCTTTTTGATATGAGAATAACTGATTATCATGTAAGTGGTTCTACGATATCAGAGACCTTGAACTATCCCAACGCCCTCAGCCTATGAGGTTAGCAACCTTTTATAATTCTGCTCAAACCTAGAGATTATAGTAAGCTATATAATCACCTGAAAAAATCAAGTCGTACAAACAAACAGGTAGGTTTTCAGCAAACTTCTGAACTCATACACACCTTCTTTTTCTTATCGTGTCGGTCAGCACTCACTAGATCCCCCTCCGCTCCCAGAATGCCACAACCTCTCCTGCGTCATCGTCTAAGTGGCCTGATGTTTGGTGGGGCAATTCCACTGAGGCGAGGGCGTACAGTTTCCTAGTGGGTGTTGGTTTAAGGCATCCCGTTACCTAACATCGAGTGAAAGGGCAATCCACAGTCTTGGACCCTCTACACAAAAAGCTTGGTCATCACATCCCGTGGAAAAGCCCTCATTACATGGCTAAAGTCACAAATTATCGAAGAAAGTTTTGACGAGATCGCATCAGAGTTGAAAGTATAAAGGAATTATAGAGAGATTATCAATTCAGATTGAGGAAAATAAGAAGAGAAAAATGAACAATGTCAGGAAGAATAAATCAAGTTCTTCCTTAACGATAATCTGAGTATGAACTTACGATAAAGTTGTTTACAAAATACTGTTCTAAGTATATAATCTTGTATTCTTTAAAAAATGAACTAAAAAGCATTTTCATATTTAAAAAATAGGATTTATTGATTTGGGAATCTAATTTGGAAGCTTTGGCCTTTGAAAAAATCGTGAATCTATTTTGGAATAAGAGGAATCGCTTCATTTATCTTTTTCTAAAGGAATATTTTTTGGGTAACTCGTGTAAGTTGAGCTCCTGTATTCCCTTAGATGTTTGAATGTTTCTTTAAAAGTTGATAGGATTATTTTTATTTGCGTCTTTGGTCAGCAAAATCCCTGAAAGAAATAAGAAGGTAAAACTATAAAACAAAAAGAGCCACAAATTGTAAAATAAAAAAGAACTGTCAATTGAAAAATAAGGTACTAGTAGGCAGAAATTATTTTTTTTGCCGTGGGATTTCCGGGATTGGTCCCCACTCTTTTCTGATTTTTTCGAGTGTTCTGTAAAATTAGAATATTTATATGGTATTTTACACAACTTTCAGTGTTGTTTAATCCTTCGGTTAATTATTAATTAATTTAATCCTTCGGTTAATATTTTGCCTTCAGCGCCCAGCTGAAAATGCATGCTTTTATTATATGTACTATACGTACTAGCATTCATATTAAAATGTAGGTAGTCGGCATACTATTATATTTATCCCTTCATTATCGGAGTCTGGTATTGAGACAAGATTAGATGTAGCCAGTGTAACTTTTAAGGCTAGGGACTCAACTATAACATCACGGTCATTTCCCGCAGCGTTAAGGTTCAAAATCGCATGATTAAATGTTAAAAATAACTTTTTTTTTACTTTTTGGGGTTAATTTCGCTTCATTAAAAAAAAAAACTTTCAAAGTCGTTCCCTAGATTTTAATGCATTAATTTTCAGGAAAAAGTTACTGTGCTTCGAAAAAAAACATCAGAGGTGTTTTTTGCATATTTTTTGGAAATCTATACATGATATAATAAATCTTTTACTGTCATTCTCTAGATAAAGGTTCAATGTATCTGTCCTGTGCATATTTATCAAGGTTGTCGAAATCTAAGCTCTAAAAAAACTTTTTTTTTAATGTCAATATTCTTCTTCTCCTTAATAAACTGTGCCTAGACTCAGCGAGTTTGTATTGAGAGTATTATTGTTCTCCTGCGATGTGGAACTCCAGCTGTCTCTTCGTCGCTTCGGTGGTCTTCGTGGCGGGCGTTGAAATGTCAATCTGCCTACTTTTAAATCGGTGATCGAAATATCTCATATATCATCTCATAGAGAGAGATAACTGCTAAGTGCAAACTCACTATGCACTTTCGCAGTCTGTTGGATCCCGGAGTTTGATATACTGTTATGTTGTTCTATACTGTATCTGTATTGTTTTGCGATTTTTGTGTTGCTGTTGGTCCATCCTGTATGTTTGTATGTTTTATTTTTATTTTTTATTTTTAATATTTTATTAGATACAACAGCTTTTGTAAATATTTCACTAAAATAATAATATACAATGCATTTTTTATATTGCCAATTATAGTATCTATCTATTGGCTGATACTAGTTCAACATCATATACATGTTACATTATAGATATACTGCAAGTAGTGTACATAAATATAATACAATAATATAATCTAAGAATAAAGCACTTGTTTTATAAAGAGAGAAAGGGTTGTTGTTGTTTTATGTTGTTTTAATTGTAATTCTTTTGTCTGTTGTTGCTGTATATTGCTTGGCTATGTACCACGATTGTATTGATATATTTGATTATTTGTATTGTAAATTTTCCAAAGGCTTGAAGCCGTTTAAACAATAAATAAATAAATAAAAAGGATGCCCCGTAGTATTGTATATGTTCAAAGGACATGATGTATCCATACAATGTACTTGAGCAGAATTATTCTGCGTACCTTTATGTTATCAGTATTATTATCATATTGTGTATTATAATGAAGCTACAATATACTATTGATTGATTGGGTATTAAACGGAGCACAAATTAAACAGGTAAGTATCATAATATCATAATTTATTATTAACTATCGACAGACAGTAGATAAGTAATCATTACTAGGTACAATATGTTATATCGGATCGTAGTCCTAACAAGTATTTTATCTCTAAAAGTATATAGCAGAAAGCAACAATAATGCACTAAGAAGAATATTCGTTAAACTAGCTTTGCTTTGGGCAAACAAATTATTTCATAACTAGAATTTAAATGAGGAAGTTTTTAATACAATATGACAGCTTAATGTCATACATTTTTTTTACACTGTAAAGGACTTAAAAATTGCTAATAAAAAACAAAAAACTCGAGAGCCGGAAACGATGTTATTTTTTTCAAAGTTGTGGAACAACAGGTTTTATTTTGGACTATATAATGAAATAGCTGGATCATTTAGAATTACGAATCAAAAATTATAATTCTATAATATTGAATTTTGAAACCGTAGCGATCGAAAAACTGATCGAAGGTGTCGAATTTCACGAAAAACAAAAAAGGGCCGATATCTCGATAATGAGCGATGTTTTACTAAGGTCATATTTCGATATTCTGGTCAGTCATGAGCTGCTCTATCACCCCTCTACGGGATGATGTTGATTCACGGGACACCCTGTATACATTTCTAGGAATCTTGTATTTTTGTACCTCGATGATTTTAGACAATATTTTATTTATTTATTCGCATAAGGCTACGCGAACAATAAAGTCCGTGAAAAATAATTAACTTATCTCTCTGTATGCCACACGAGGAATGTTATTAAAATGATTTGATGTAATACGATATTATACAGCCCGTACCACTCCTGGACTGATATCATGTGATTGGATTAATACATCACCTACACACTTCCCATTGTTGATTAGTTTGTGACATTCTATACAGGGTATCTTGTTCTTTAATTAAATAATCATCTAGACAGAGGCGAGCTGTGCACCTCCGAACGCTATCCAGTTTCAGATCAACTCTGCTTTTTAATAAGAATCAATTACTTCCTACTTTTATTATTTCTATTTTCTTCCTGGGAAATAACTTCGTGTCTTTCAATCTATCTGTCTATTGACTAACAATATTATTGTGTAAGTTGACATTTATTATTATTTATTTTATTGGTCTTAAGAGCACAAACAGTTTTTACAGAGTATATGTACATGTAAACATTATCAGCAAACAAACCAGCAAAGGCTCAAGATTTACCATGTATTATTTCTATCTATCTATCTATACCCTCACGCCACATCCCTTGCAGGGTAGGCAGAGAGGACAGAGCGCCAGACAGCCCTATCCTTACACACACTCCTAGCTTCCGTCACATTCATGCAATTAGTCATACACGCTCTCCGATTCCTTTTACTCAAAACGCGTCCATCCTTGAGGATCTGGTCGACATGATCGGACCAGGTCAGTCTCGGACGGCCGCGCTTTCTCACCCCTCTTCGCTCATTCAGATATATCTTTTTTGTCATCCTGTCATCATTCATTCTCTCAACATGCCCAAACCATCTTAGTTTGTTTACTTTCATTCTTGTCACTACACCAGTCTTGCAGTCACTCATTTCCCTAATAACCTCATTCCTTATCTTATCTCTCAGCGTTTTCCCGCACATTCTTCTTAATGACCTCATTTCTACTGCATTCAACCCTGATTCATCCTTCTTCATCCACGTCCACGTCTCACTAGCATACATCAGGGTCGGCACCAAGACAGCATTGTGCACTAGCACTTTTGCTTTCATAGACACATTGCTACTACTAACAATCGGACCGAGCGCACCATTCGTCCTAGTACCGGCCAGCTTCCTTCTTTCAATGTCTCCATCACAGCGTCCATCTCTAGTAAACAAACTTCCCAGATATACATACTCATCCACTTGCTCCAGACAGTCATTACCAACCTTTATCACACAATTTGTCCTTATTTCCTCTCTTTCGAACACTAATACTTTCGTTTTATTTACATTCATTTTCATACCATTCATATCGCAGCTTTCGTACACACAGGATACTATCCGTTGTAACTCACATTCATCATCAGCCATCAACACTAAATCATCTGCAAACATTAACGCACATACTTTCACTCCATTTAGGTCCACACCAACATTCAGCTCATTCAGAGGACGCATGCAGTAGTCGAAGAACAGGTTGAACAACCAAGGCGACATGACGCAACCCTGTTTAACCCCTTTTGTGAGAGCGAACCACTGCGACAACGCAGCATTCACCCTGACACAAGCAGAGCTCTCCGTATATAGAGACGCGATTGCGCCAATCAGTCGGTCGCTCACCCCATATTCCGACAGTACACGCCACAGTCTTTCTCGGTCCACACGATCGTATGCCTTCTCCAGATCCACGAACGCGCAGAAGAGCCTCTGGTGTTTAGCCAGAAGCTTCTCCACGACCATCCGTAGGGAGAAGATCTGATCGGTGCACCCCCTGCCACTCATGAAAGCACCCTGCACATCCCATACTTTACTTTCAGTCACTTTTCTTACTCTTTCAATCAATACCTTTCCATACAGTTTGCCCACAGAGCTCAGCAAACTGATAGCCCGATAACTGCCGCATTCCAACCTTGAGCCTTTCCCCTTGTACAAAGGGCAGATGACTGCCCTCCTCCAATCCTCAGGAGTGCAGCCACTCTCCCAGCACAAGTTGAAGAGCCTCAGGCACCACTCGAGAATCTTCGGGCCACCTTGCTTGATGAACTCTATGGCCACACAGTCATGTCCCGCAGCTTTACCATTCTTTGCTTTTTTCAATGCAAGCACAACTTCATTCATACGTATTTCCTCGTCCTCAGCAATATTTACATTCATACTATCTGCTACATTCGTCTGGTTTGTACTAGTACCACTTTCATACAATTCTTCGAAGTATTCTTTCCATCTTTCAACAACTTCTTCTCCATTCATCACTAAATCACCATTCTTATCTTTGATGCAATTCATACTGTTTTTCTCACTTCCAGATCTCTTTCTTTTTACTTCCTTCCAGAATATTTTCAAATTCTCCTCGGCGTTCCTCGATAATTTCATACATTCCTCTTCCTCAAGTTTTCTCTTTTTCTGGCAAACCATTTCTTTCACTTCTTTCCTACACGCTTTATATATATTCTTCTTTCTTTCTTTCTCACCTCCATCATCTGGTTTCGCACCAAGCACATCATTCCACGCTTTCTTTTTCCTCACTACAGCATCCTTCACCTCATCATCCCACCACGCATCACCTTTTTTCCTTCCTACCAACGCTTCTCCACATACTTCTCTTGCACTCTTTACTAGCACCTCCTTCATAACATTCCATAGTTCACTCGTCGAGCGTTCCTCATCATCATGTACTTCTAGCCTTTCGTTAGTCAGTCTTTCATATTCATCCCTAACATTCGTCTCTTTCAGTTTTTCGACCCTGATTCTCCGGACAGGCTCCAACTTCCGAGCCCTCGAGCGCCAACCGGAGAAAAGATCAATCCTTGTTATCACAAGGAAGTGATCCGTCCACAGTCCGGCGCCCCGAAATGCCCGGGTGTCCTTTGTCGCCTTCCGGAGCTCAGAGTCCACACATACAAAGTCAATCATCGACCTTTCAATACGATCAACTCTCTCTCTTTGCCAAGTGTACTGGTGGATCTCCTTGTGTGCGAAGAATGTGTTCGCCACAAAGAGATCCAACTCCAAACATACTTCTAACACTCTTTTCCCGTTATCATTCACCCTATCATCGCCATGCAATCCCAACACTCTCTCAAAATTCTTCCTTCTGACACCGACCCAACCATTCAGATCACCTGCCAATATTACTTTTTCATTCGCTCTTCTTTTATACGCTGTCTCCCGCACTAAGTTCCAAAACTCATCCTTCTCATCATCCAAGGCATCATTCCCTGGACCGTAACCTATAATAAGGAACAGCCTGGTCATGCCTACCTTGAAACGAATCCAGATGAGTCTCGGTCCTACCAGTCCATACCCATTACGCTTCACCATACATTCAGTCATTCTTTTTGATAATATAGCACCCACTCCCTGACGTCCATGTTCATTTTCAGGCACTCCAGACCACATCTCTGCCATTCCATTCACCACATCACAATCTCTATCCTTTCTTTTCGTCTCACATAAACACAATATATCTAAGTTCCTCTCATGCAAAACATCACGCAATTTATTCATCTTACCTTCCATATCTCCTCTTATATTCCACACACCAATCCGGCATTCTGCCCTCCTCTTTGCGCCCTCCCTGGTACTTGACGCGGCGTGATGGGTGGCGAGCCTCATCGACTCCATGCGTCAAGACCACCACCTAATTTCTTACATCTTAGGACCTATAGGTCCCGTGTCTTGGTTTCCCTCCACCATGTTAGTAGAAATATATATATATACAAAATAATATAATAAGAATAGAAATATAAATAGAATAAATAGAACTACCACCACCAGAAGTATCCCACTACCAGCCGTTGGAAGTCCTCAAGGTCAGCGTTTTCGTCGGAAGTGGCCCTGCGGGCCGGCACTGAGTGGGTTTTGAGTAAAAGCACTCGAAGACACACAAACACGATTTTGACTGGAAAATCACTGAAGGAACGACACAGAAGGTGGAATACACGAAATAGTATTAACGACAATATCGAGAAGAAACACGTGCGGTCACGACGGATGGTAGAGGGCTACTGATTTTGCGTTCAGTGGACGCCTGGGGACCACGCGTATGGAATAGTATGATAAGATGGCGTCTGAAAAACAGAGGACAAGATGGCGTACGAAGGCAAAAACCAGTAATACTAGGGGAAAAAGCTTATTAATTCCGGCACTGAGTGGGTTTTGAGTAAAAGCACTCGAAGACACACAAACACGATTTTGACTGGAAAATCACTGAAGGAACGACACAGAAGGTGGAATACACGAAATAGTATTAACGACAATATCGAGAAGAAACACGTGCGGTCACGACGGATGGTAGAGGGCTACTGATTTTGCGTTCAGTGGACGCCTGGGGACCACGCGTATGGAATAGTATGATAAGATGGCGTCTGAAAAACAGAGGACAAGATGGCGTACGAAGGCAAAAACCAGTAATACTAGGGGAAAAAGCTTATTAATTCCGGCACTGAGTGGGTTTTGAGTAAAAGCACTCGAAGACACACAAACACGATTTTGACTGGAAAATCACTGAAGGAACGACACAGAAGGTGGAATACACGAAATAGTATTAACGACAATATCGAGAAGAAACACGTGCGGTCACGACGGATGGTAGAGGGCTACTGAAATTCAAAAAAATTCAAAAAATCACAAACATTATTAAAGAAAATTAAAAAAAAACACACACACACACACATAACATAGGAAATAAGTAGATTGATGTATTTATGATAGCATATTGATTGAAATTTTTGCCATACTATAATAATTCTAGTGATTTCGTGTTAACAGAATGACAGTTGTGGAAATGAAGGCTTTTGAACAATAGAGACTAAGGAAGACCGCAAAAAAATAGACAGATGACATTGTCCAGCTTACGGGTGGTAGATGGCAGCAGATAGCCCAAGACGAAAGATATTGGAAAGGTTAAAAGAGGTCTATGTCCAGCAGTGGAACGCAAGTGGCTAGCATATAAATAAATCTATATTCAATTAACTCAAGTTACAAAAACACACACTCATTGAGACTTGAGAGTAACTACGTTAATTAAATTATCAGCGGTTAAGCAGACAAAAACTAAGCACAGTCCAAAGGAACACAACTCTCCTCACTATGTGTCCAAATTCAGTCCAATACTATGTGGGCTGTAAAACGCAGATAGTATTATTCGGACAAGGAAGGGCAAGCGGAAACTGGATAGGAAATGGTGAAGGAATGGCCGGAAATATTAACAGGTGAATCACAGAATGTTATTTGTCACTAGGTGGGAAATTATTTTCAGAATATTTTATAAATATTCTCGTGGATTTTTATGATTTTTTTGACACGATCAAACTCAAAAAAGCAGGTATATCATTATCAGGAAGTTGGAGTAAAAAATTATTTCACACCCAATAACTTATCATCCGGTCACGTTAAGTAACTGAACATGGGAAAAATGACATCGAGTAATGGAAAAATATTCAGCTAATACTAAACACATCCAAAGATTTAAAACCCGTATCAGTGAGGATATGTTTTCGTAACTTTTCTTCTTCTTCTTCACCTCTCTGTCCTCCACTACTGGATATAGGCCTCTTCCATACCCTCCCACTTCTTTCTGTCCGTTGCTGCTTGCAGCCAATCCTTACCACCCACAGTGGCTATGTCGTCGGACCATCTCTTTTGGGGTCTTCTATCGCCTCTCTTATTTTCCCAAGGTCTCCATCTTAAGATTTTATGGGTCCATCTTGTGGGGTCATGTCTTGCAGCATGTCCCGCCCATTGCCAATTCAGTCCTGCTACTCGATCCATGATGTCTGCTACTCTGGTTCTGTTCCTAATGTCCTCACTTCTTATTCTGTATCTTAGGATTCTACCAAGCACAGATCTCTCCATGGATCCCTGTGAGCATTTGAGCTTTTACGGATTTCTCTTTGTAAGGGCCATGGTCTCTAATGCATTAGTGACTCTAGTGGATACGAATTTGATTTTTGTAAACTTTCTCGATAAAAAATAATTCCACATCATAGTTAATCTTGTTGGTCCCCTCGTGCGTTATACTTTTATTTCACAATAATTCTCACGTACTTTTGCAGTGGTGGGGCGCTGGTCTAATACTGCACATTGTTCCTGTTCTCTCTTCTTCTCGATCACCTCTGAGATCAGCCCATCCACCACCACCATGATGTTATGCGTCACAGGAGATGTTAGATAACATTGTTAATTACTTGATATTCTATATCTTAATGAACCCTCCTCTATACTCTCCTCACTAACAATCCTACCTGTCAATCCAAATCATCCTCACACACATATCATGGGCGTCATGGGAGGGGGAAGAGATTGGAATAGAACTTTTCATACTAAATGATAAAACCTCACAAAAAATCACATTATTACCACACGTTTTCTCATCATGTCATAAATTTTCTAAAATTAGTATGAAAATCCTATAAAATGCAATTTTTTATATACTTACCTTACTTTTTTGCCTATTTTTGTGTTCCATGTATTCTTTACCTTTAAGTCAGTAGGTACCATTCATGAAAAATGAATTAGATTTATAAACTACCTTCGACCTTTTTTGGTGCATGCTTATGTCTTGTGACAAAAAATTCGTCTGCGGTGCAACTTACATGGTCGCTTGCATCTTCATCACCTGAGGCGCTATTTACGCGTTTATATGAATGAATGAATAAATGAACAATTTTTTTTTCAGAATATACACAAAGAAACAATTAATACAAAAACACATATGTATATATAAATAAATCATTTAATGTGGCACAAAGGTACCTCAACTATCCGGGAAAAAATTTACTGCCTCACTAGACGGAGGTCTGTTCCGAGGCAGTAGACAGTATGCTCTATCATTTTTTGCTCCTCCACCCCCCCTAGTTCCGAGGCCTGCGACGCCTATGAGACATATAATAAGAATTATTCAGCAATCATATGTTGCAAGGTGGCGAATTATATGTAGAGGTGTACATTACCAATAAATTTAATCATTTCTGAAATATATTTATTACCTAACACTTGATGCTGGTCCACACGTAGGTATCATAGATAAATCACTCTATTACTATTTGTAGACAAATCGCGAAATAAGAGTCCCAAGACCATGCGGGCACTTCGATAGAGATGTATTTTTAATTTTTATTTGAGTCATTTGTTAGATGATGAACAAAATGAAATAATACTTTTTATCAAAAGCTCGCCCTAGTGAACAAATGACATGGTCCTGTATTATACTTGATTTTTAATACGTTTGTATTATTTTTTTAACTTGAAGTACTTATACTTAAATACCTCACTGGATATTTCCTCCCCAATCCAATCCCTCTCCTCCTCCTCATTCCATTCCCATCCTATCCTTTCATATATTGTATAATCAGAATATCTATTAGTTAAGTTGTTTTTGCTATGTATGTATAGGTCTAAGTTTGTGTTACTGTGTTTGTGTGTTGCTATTTGTGTACAAATGTAATTGGTCAGGTTTGTCAATACATATTCCTGTTTAATTGTACTGTTGTGACTGTATTTGTACCATGGATAAATAAATAAATAAATAAATAAATTATAGAAGTCCGGAAGGGCAAATATATCCATAGATTTTTAAAATTATTATAATTTCATTTCACATACATAGATAAGTCATAATTTAATATTATTTCAATACAAGTCCATACAAATTCAACATGAAGCCAATTTTTTGACACAAAAGTATCCAAATCCTCATTTTTTTAAATATTTATCTCACTTCACCAAACTGTCAACAATCGATCTTAATTTGTATAATAGTGTTAAATAACACCTTCTATTAAAACCACATATTAAAACACCAAAATTAAAACCACATAATTGTACCTTGGCACAAGTTATTTCATGCTTCTTATTACTCTCCTTTCTTACTCCTCTTTCACGGTGCACCTCTTGTAGATAGGAAGGCAGTAGGCGTTGTTAGGTATAGGTTCAATACTCAAAGGCTAATTATAGCGTACCTATATTTAGCACATGCACAGTTATCTATAGCCTGTAGATATAAATTATAATTAGTTACTTAAAATCGTTATTTTTTTCATAAATTTGATTTTTTATTCAATTGTCCGATGGCACGAGGAGAATAATAATTCATTAATGATCAAAATTTTCATTGCTTTAATAAAATGTTGTATTTTTTCCTGAAAAAATCATTATATTATACAAGTACAGGTAGATACATTATGTTCCCTTTGTTCTTAAATTATACTTACCTATCTACCAGCGACGTAGCGTGGGTTTCTGCCGCTCAGGGCGGAAGTCAAATCCGTCGCCCCCCATTTATAAATCTCCATACGTGCTTATAACAATGCTGCCAGCCTGTTCCCTGAATTCCTCCAGTGGCTGAGGCGCTGGATGTCAGACTTTAACGATGTGACGATACAATACAAATTTCTCGAAAATTTACGAGAATTATAAAACAACTAAAATTTTTATCTTGACACGGCATGAAAAGAGAAAAAAATAGCACCGCAGTCAAAATTATTTCGAGTTTTTTCGAGTGGGACAAAAAAAATGTAGATATTGATATGGTACAAAAATAGTTTTTTCATTTGAATGCGATTTAATGGATTAATTATATTATAAAAATTGAAAGATTAAAAGATTATAAAAATTGCCGCCCGGGGCGATCCGCCCTCCCCAGGATACCTACGCTACTGCTATCTATATACATACATATTTAGAGTTTTTTGGGATAATTATGTCTGTTTTGGGATCAGAAAGAAATCTGTAAGCACGTGAAATATTCATTTTCCTTTAGAATGGTATCGTAAAAAATAATGAGTATTTGAGTTATTTTAATATTTTATAAGAAAAGTATGAATTAAAGGACTTGTGACAAATTATTTCACACATTTCCTAAATTCACCCGGCATTGTTTGTTAGCCAAACCCTCACATCACAAATCTTTCTTTACTTCTTCTTTCACTGCACACGCGGCTAGATTATGGAATAACCTTCCACTTCATAGCAGACTAGCTCCAACTATTCTTTCTTTCAAAAGTAAACTGAAAATAATCCATCTAACTGACAATCCCGTGGTTCCTTCCTTGTCCTTCATCCCATCCAACTATTTATTTATATGTGTATTTTTATGTACGTATTATTATTTACATCTTTTTATATTTTTTCTTTTTCATGCTCTTATATGTATGTATTGTGTATATCAAATGAATGTCACAAGTACAAGGCTAGCACACATTGACTGCGGCAATAAACCCGCCGTTTGATTATTTTTTTAAATTAATATTTATTTATTTATAATTGTATACATTTTTTCCTAGGATTGGTACCTATAGAATTCCTAAATTTCATACATTTCCGTCAACACATAATATAAATATAATGTGATATGGGCACAAAGTGAAACTTTGTCTCTTTATGTAAAAACCAATAGAATATTTTGTAATCCCAAATCGTACGATACCCATACCAAGGGATTTGTATGATATACATACCTCTATGTATTAAGGGCTTGGCACCAGGAATGACGTCACAGACATTTCCCACGGCATTTAGGTTCAAAATCGAGTGAAAATCGCACGATAAAATGGTAAAAATAGCGTTGTTTTCCATTTTTTGGGGTTAATTTTGCGTCTATCTAAAAGCTTTTACGGCTATTCCTTAGATTTAAATGCATATTATCAACACAAAAAAAACTTTACTCCGCGACCTTCGGGAAACGAGTATCCGTCTTTCGGAAAAAAGATCAGAGGTGTTTTTAATATATTTTTTTTGAGAAATCTATACAAGATATAAAAAATCTTTTACGGTTATTCCCTAGATATATGTTCAATGCATCTACCCTATTTTGTTCCAAAGAATATTTAGCAACGGTTGTCGAGATATAAGGTCTCCCGTTTTTAGAAATTTTTGAAATATCGGTATGCATACTCTTAAACTTACAAGATATAGCACCGTAAAGAAAGTGGCTAGGAAAAGAAAATATCTTCAGAAGACGAATGTCGAATATTTTATATATATATCTTTAGGTATTATTTCACACATTATACAGCACCGGCCTTTTTACAAATGCAATTACAATTCCAGATTCTGTCTTCACAGAAATAATACAGTAGAATCTAACGAATCCGGCACTATTAAAAAAAACAGAGGGTGCCGGATTATCGGAATGTTCGGATTACTGAAGATAATATAATAGATGAATATAATAAAGCATTACAGATGCATCTAATAACAAGGAGATATGTATTTATTTACTATGTAATTCAATACAATAAAAAGGCGGAAAGGGTCGCTAGCCTTAAATGGAGCTGTGCTGGTCATATTGCCAGGTGCCAAGACTCCCGGTGGGCCAAGAAGATAATAGAATGGCGGCCAAGAACAAGCCGAAGAAGCGTCGGGACACCCCAGGCAAGGTGGCCTGATGATATTAGGAAATGTGCCGGTGGTGGATGGATGCAGTGTGCCCAATACAGGGAGCTGTGGAGGACCAAAGGGGAGGCCTATGTCCAACAATGGACCTGAGTGGCTGCGGAAGAAGAAGAAGAAGATGTAGCCATTAGCTGAGTGTAGGGGGGTGGTTAACGGGACGCGGGTGGAAAAATATGTGGCGAAGGGTGCCGGACGTGTCGATGTACTGAAGTGCCGACGGATTAGCGAGACTCTACTGTAATACTAAGAGTCGTTCTTTTTTCGGATTAACGTAATAAGTTTTATTTTGGACTAAAATAGAAAGATTATTCACAATTACGTTACAAAAAAATGACGTCTCAGAATATGGAATTTTGTTACTGTGGCACTCGAAAAACTGAACGGAAGTGTCGAATTTAAATTGTCGCAATATCTCAAAAACGAGCGATATTTTACTTAGGTCATATTTTGATATTTTGTGGTCAGTTATGAGTTGGTCTGTCATTCCTACGCGGGATAACGTTGACTTTTGAAACATCCTGTATATGCTTCATGCTATCATTGTTTGTATTTTTCCTTTTTTTTTACTTCATCCGTTTTTTCTGGTATCTGAGTCTACATTTTCCTCTTTGAATATTAATATTTTACATTTGCTTTAGATGACAGTTTAAAATTGTAGTACTGTTTTACCCTAAACACGTTTCAATTGGTAAATTTTAATATATTAGTTTTCTATATAGAGAAGATACCCTTTATAAAGTGGAATGTTTTAAAACATTGATAGTTTGGTATCTAAGCACCCATACTATTGTAGTACTAGACCACATTACAATATCCTTTTTATGTGAGGATCATATTTTTATTTGACATTGAAATTAGATTGTCGTAAAACATCAAATATTACATTTCCCAACAAATTGACATTGCCCCTTTAGGGACGACATTATAATGGATTCTATGTACAAGGAAATGTAAGTCACACGTGACACAAAAATATTTTTTATTGTTTAGCTGAGACTATTTTGCCCATGACATTGGCATGTTAGCAAAGACTATACTTGAGGTAAGTATAGTGAAATACATGGGTTAAGAAATGTAGTTTCGCTGATCATCAGGCTCGGACTGGGACCTCAAACCGGTCCGGGCATTTTTAGAGGCGTCGGCCCTCTACTAAACACGAAACTAGCGCCGCAGGCGATTTTTTTTTTTTTTTTCAAAATGTGTGAATTAATGTACTTGGTTGATTTCAATACTAAGGCCTCTGAATATGTATCTCTGGGTTACCACATTATAAAGGACTAGCGCCACAGGCGAAATTTTGTCATAAAACGTAAGAAGTAAGGGACATGAAACGACGGGACCATTGGGAACTTTGGACACATACCTACAGTAATATTTTTGTATATTACCGCCATCTGTTGATCAATGTTAGAAGCATTTGATTTTATTTTCCTTCAATTTCTTCCTTATTATTTGTTTGTTGTGTATAAATTACATACACACAGAATTTTTTTCTTATCAGCGAGGATAAAACTCCCGATGTTTTCCTATAGATTCGTATATACAGTTTGACAAGAAAGAGATGACCTACGGATTATTTAAGAACTACTACTTCGGTGGGTAAATTTTAAACTAAAACTTCTCCTGAAAATATGTAACCTCTACGACCTCCAATGCCGCACTACGATTGTTTGATAACCGGCTAGTTTTTTGGCTGTTACTTTGTAGGAATCGACCAATAAGCGTGGTTTATAAAGATTTTGTTTAACTTCACTCCGTTGTTTTTTTTTGTTTGTCTGCACGCAAATCTTGAAACCGATTTTTCAACCACTTCTGACAACTTAGAGAGCTGAAACTTTGCAAACAAACGTAAACTCTGTGACAATACAATTCTGTACCAAATTGGATCATCCTTCTCCAAAGAAAAAAAAGATGTAATGAGTTTGAGGGGGATCCAAGGATCGTGTGGGGTAATGTGTGGTATCATGTGAAAGGGTGTTGGAAAACAAATCTAGATCGTAAGTCAGATTTTGTCCAGCTCAAGCCTTGAAAGACACCGAGCGATCAAAAGGATCCAGTCACTGCATACCGTCGTGTTTGGTATCTCACGAAAGTACTTCAGGAGTAGAACTCATTATTGAGAACTCATCTTTTTAAAAATTTTGATTCTGTTGGCGCCCAAGCACCCCGGGTGTGCTTGGGCGCCAACGCGTGCATGGTATCGTAAAGAGATCTAGGGTCTGAAGTCAAAAAATCTGTTTAAAAAAAAATACGATTACCTTTTTTACTCGTATATTAGGTATACTTACAAGCTGTACAAGTCCGGGTACAAAATCCGGCGCACCTGCGTCTGAAAGGAGAAAGCTAAAAAAAACAGACTATAGGTATTTTACGCAATATGCCATTGATTTCCATGATGCCCCCTATGCAGTATCTAATTACTAATTATTCATTTGAGTAACATTTCGCATGCGCCGGGTCTGGTTTTTTACAATGGGCAGTGGCTAATCCAGGATTTAATTTTGGGGGGGCTGAATGTCATTACACACAATTATGACCTTGTCGTACTAAACATGCGCCGCAGGCGAATTTTTTTGAGACTGAGTGAGGAGGGTCATGATACCACTACCTAATCGTTTGATTTATTAGAATTAAATGAAAAATGTATCCAAAATAAGCGCCACAGGCGATTTTTTTACCAAATAGTAATTTACCATATAGTAAAAAATTTATGACATGATGAGAAAACAATGTGGTAATAATGTGATTCTTCGGAAACTGGTTGTATATAAAGTACTGTCACTCATGGTTTGGGAGGAGGGGGGGGGGGGGCTTCAGCCCCCTAGCCCCCCCCCTGGATCCGCTAGTGTAAATGGGTAAATAGGAAAGCTTAGGTTTCTCGCAACCACCATTGCTTAGAGAGATACAACGTTGTTTTATTTCATCTTCTTCTTCTTTCTTCTTTACTTATTACGACATTGCACCCGATTTGCGGGTGATGCTGCCGACGAAAGCAAAGATATGCACTAATTATCAAACAACATACAAAAAACAAAAATAAAAAAAAATAAAAGAAACAACACTGTGCCTACAGCGAAAGTAAATCGATTATAAATAATAAAATATAATGGTTTCATAAACCAGTGGGTCTTATATCCATATATACATAAACAGGTATACACAAAAAATTCAATGTACTTACAATAATATTAATTCAAAATAAACTCGAAATTTGCAACTATACCGTTGACATATGTACAGTCTTAGATTATATATGGTCTAGATACCTAGTCGGCGCGAAGATAGAATGCCCAATAGATCCATGCCACTGTGGCATGGTGGCTCTCGCACGGGCGTCAGTACGATTTGACCTGTGGATTTGACTTTCGTTAGGGGTAACATCTGCGCGGTGCGCGAAATAAAAGTGCTAAAAATGACGGTTTGTGCGGTTTTGTGTTGTAAGCATGTATCAAGCAAGAATGTAAAAAGTACGGGAATCACATTTCATTTGTAAGTACTATCTTTTAAAAGCTGTTTGTTTGTTTAATTGGTAATTATAAGTTATCCGAATAATTTCCAACGAACCGTCACTACAGGGATGAGAATGTTGTCACATACAATTTTTTTTTCGCCATTTCGCCATTTTTTTTATTTTTTTTGCCAGATTTCCCGCTGATCCTATAGTTTGTAGCCGATGGACTGAGACTGTAAGAAGAAGCCGAGGCGAAGTAACATGGAAACCGAGTAAAACGACCGTAATATGTTTTATTTCATCAGATGTAATGTAATGTAGGTAAAATATAATAAAATAATTCGATGAATATAATATGAAACATGTAAATATATTTCATTTTTGATAATACATATTAATTTATTTAGAACCTAAACACACATTTCTGAAACATTTTTAATACAACTATGTTTATATAGGCCTTATATGATATTGAAGTATATGATAATGTTTATTCATTCATTCTTTAAATATGTAGGAACCTAAACATTTTACAATATCATACAACAACATAAGAGATCAATGCTTAGGTAAACAATGCTGTATTGTTATTAAATAAAATATTGTGTTACAGGAAATGTATGAAATTTAGGAATTTTATACAAATCCTTGGATACCGGGTCAATTACAAAATACATGGTTGGCGCAGTTGGTCGAGGCAGCAGTCTCTCAAGCGAGAGGTGCTAGGTTGCGATGTATTAATTCTACACTTTGCGATATAGGCTTTCAGCCTAGTGCAAGGTGTGCAGGAAAGTATGTGGGTTTGTGTATGCAAGCCAGATCCTTTAAAAAAATAGGTAATGTGTGAAATAATTTATCACAGGTTCTTTAATTCATACGTTTCTTATGAAATCTATGTTTTAATAACTCAAAAACTTGTTTTTTTTTTCGGGTAAGCTGGCACATAGATAAAGTCGATAATAAAACCTAATCGAACCGAAGAACCTATTTATTTTTGCAGGTAAACTGTAGCCGCACTTTTAAAACTACATACCTAATTTGACATATTTCAGATTCCTTTTTAAAAATTGTACATAATTCCTAGTAAAATGTGTAGGTATAATATATTACAATAATGCAGGATTTATAATATACAGGAAAATTACTAAAAAAAAATACACACATTTCCTGCCGATTTTAAGAATTGTATACATTACCTAGGAATGACGGATTTCATACATTTCCTGTAACATAATATATTATGCATATACTAATAATGTTATTAAGTGCTTTTTATGATTTATTTATTTATTTATTTATTTGGTAAATAAGTATAATATATTCATAAAAAATATATTTCATAATAAGGTACATTTGGTAGAAGATGTGGGTAACCTGTGAGTCTATGGAAATATAAATAGAAATTTTTTCTAAGCAATAATAATATGATTAAAATAATAGGAATAGATACAATTAATTATTTTGGCACAAAGAATGACGTCGCAGTTATTTCCCACGGCAATAAGGTTCAAAATCGCCTGAACGATCGCACAATAAAATGGTAAAAATAGCGTTTTTTCCATTTATTGGGGTTTGTTTTGCGTCTATTATAAAACTTTTACGGTTATTCCCCAGATTTTAATGCATATTATCAGTACAAAAAACAATTTACTCCGCGACTTTCGAGAAACGAGTTTCCGTCTTTCAGAAAAAAGATCAGAGGTGTTTTTCAAAATTTATTTTGAGAAATCTATACAAGATATAACAAATCTTTTACGGTTATTCCCTAGATAAATGTTCAATGCATCTACCCTATTTTGTTCCAAAGCATATTTAGCAACGGTTGTCGAGATATAAGATCTTCCGTTTTTTGAATTTTTTTTAATTGTCGGTATGCATACTCTTAATTATTTTGGCACTTGTATTCTGAATAGATACTTTTTTTCTTATGCGACTTTCGGTAAAAAAAATTACTGTCGTTCGAAAAAAACAAAGGTATTTTACACATTCGGTTTTTGAGAAATCTATTCAGATATAAAAAAAATATATTACGGTTATTCACTAGATAAAGGTTCTATGTATCTGCCCTATTTTTTCCCCAAAGCATATTTAGTAAGGTTGTCGAGATCTAAAGTCTCAAAAAATCATAAATTTATTTCTTTTTGAAATATCAAATTGCTTACTCTTAAAAAAACGTTAGGTACATAAATACATTACATTTGCAATTAAAATATTCTGTGCACTAATTTGTTATTTTGTTGTATTTTTTATAAACATTATAAATGAAATTAAGTACGCATGCCATTGATAATTACTAAATTGAAGACTATACAGGGGAAAAACAAGGAATGTCAGTTAAAATCCAAAATTAAAGTAATAATGCCATCTAGTGGCATTTGTGTGTACCTATAATCCTGCAAAATTGTCAAGGCAATAAAAGTCGTTATCACCGACTTTGACGGATTTATTGGTTGTTTGTACAAAGCAATAATCATGAGGGTCCGCGCGCAGTAAGCAAAGGGTCTCCTAACATGCACTCCGTTTCAATTTTCGGGTATGTTCGGCTATAGTACAGCGTCGAAATAGATATTGTTCTGATATGAAATACGGTAGTGACACGTGGCGAAAAATGGCTAGTAATTAATGGATTTCTAAAGAAATTTTGATTTACTTATTTGATAAACTTTAGTAGATAGCAATTTCATTTATAGCAATGAAGGATTCATCCAGAACATCTATTTCGGTACTTGGCCGACGCTGTACGATGTGTACTACTGCCGAACAAACCCGAACATTGAAACGGAGTGCATGTTAGGAAACTCGTAAGCAAAAACCCTCGATGTCACTGAAATGTCAATATGCCTAGTTTAGTAACAGTACATATGGTAGGAAAGAGCATTGACAATGAATGTCAGTGACATTCAAAACTTCAGTTTTGGTTTACGCAAATGTGCCTTTCATTGACATTCCTTGTTTTCCCCTGTAGTCTTCAATTAGTAGGTATAATGTTTTAAAAATATATAATTTAATGAAGGATGGAACACATTAGTAAAAATAAATAAATAAATAAATTGTAATGAATAAAAATCCATCAGTTAGTTATTTAGTGTTCATTTCTTCCTGAAGCAAGTGACAGCATTGAAGTAACACCTCCACACTCTGCCCTTTGGATTGGAATTGTTGTTCTGGTTCGTGTGACCCCTCCGCTGCAAGCCAACCTGAAAACGAGAAAATGAGAGTGTAAGCGCAAGAATCTAATTTGGCATTTATTTTTCAACTCGATTCAATTCAGAGGTAATTAGAAAATTATTTTTTAACTAGGATTTTTTGTAATAATAAAAAAATAAGGTAGATACATTGATACTAGTGAATTGGCGTAAAAATTTTTTAATTCATTTATATTAATTTCTCAAAAAAAAATATAAAAAACCCCTCTTTTTATATAAAATGAATCTGGGTTTATCGAAATAAACCCAAAAACATATTTTTACACTTCACAGAAAGCTTAAAAGCGTATGTGTTGTGAAGTGGAGTAAGTCGGGGATTGAGCCCGTGTCCACTGGATCGAGCCCGTTACCAACCAGGCTACCGACTACCTCTTATCTTTTTTCTGAGACTCAAGACTGAAATTCATTTCCAGAAAGCTGCAGAGATTTTTTTTTATATTGATAATATGGGAATGACCATTAAAGGTATCTTTGAATGAAGCGAATTTGACCACAAAAAGTTAAAAAACGCTATTTTTATCATCTATCATGCGATTGTTCATGCGATTTCGAACCTTAACACCGCGTGGGAAATGACTTTGACGTCATAGTTGGGTCCCTAGTATTGTTAAAATTTATTCATTTTTGTCGCCTTACACTGACTGGATCCATTCTCAAATACTGTGCCGCATTCATGTCATCTCTTGCTGTTATTCTTGGGAGAGGGAGCAAGGCTGGCTGAATATTCTTAGGAGGACCGCCTCTGATGGATCCGGGTCCTGGAGCGGGTCCTGGTGGAGGAACCTCATCATCTTCCAGAGCCTTCTGCAATGCAACCATGAGTCGGTCCAGAAGAAGAGCAGCTCTCTTTGTAACTACTAACTGAAACAATCAAAATATATTCTTACTGCACACGACTTTAAAATTGAAAACTTTGCAACATAAATCATTTTTTTTATCACGAAACGAAAGTCATAGAAATAAAACATAAAATCAACGCCGCAGGCGAGTTTTTTTGTTTTAAATAAAACCATTGTTGCTGAAGAGGCTTTGACTAGTGTTTTTGTGTCGTAGACCGTCAGGAAGGGGGCTCACGTGCCCCTCTGGATTGCATTAGTGCCCACACAACCGATGCTTGAAACTTTTTTTAAGAAAAGGTATTTTATAAGAATGAGGTGATAAATTAATCTGGAGATTTTCACAGCCGCATTCATAATTCTTAGGTAGATTTTCAGGTTATTTGAGTCTACGAGATGAGATAAGCTAGTACCATCGACCGCAGTCTTGTAAACATTTCAATATCTGGATATTAGTAACGGAATCCCAAACTCCGTAGGATGGATGGAGTGCAGAAAGATGTGGATGCTGTTGGCATTAGGGACTGGAGGAGTGCATGCCAGGACAGAGGGAGATGGAGGGAAACGATGGAGGAGGCCAAGGCCCATAACGGGCTGTAGAGCCACTGATGATGATGATGAGTAACGGAATCAATATTCAATTAATAGTCCTTGAATGCTGAATAAAATCAATGAAGAGGACAAGTACCTTTCAGTAACTTCAAGAACAAAATAAGAATTCGCCTACACAATATGTGTATACCTACTACATTTCTCTATATAGGTAATTATAGGTACTGTGGCATACACAGAGATGGTAGATATTGGCAGAAATTACTATTATATGAAGATTATTGTTGTATAGAATAATTTAAGTTGGTAATAAGTTAGAAACTAAGGTGAAACTCAAGTGGGTAGGTGAGAACTAATGTATGTATGTGAGAGGAATAATATATCTCACCTCAACCTACATCACCTGTATTCATAAAATCTGAATACCTACTGAATACTGAAAATCACAAATTAATTGTTCACACGTCTGCGGAGAGTGTGAAGGCAATAGTTTAAAGTAGTGGGTGTTAATGAAGTGTGCGTGTGCGATGGGTGAGTGTGTGTGAGCGAGATTGAGTGTGGGTGTGTGAGGCGACCGGAATGAAAGGTATATATTTAATTCAACTGTGGAGCATGCTTGTGGGTGACAGCTGAATTATGAATGGACTAATCGTTTTATCTACATCTTTTACTTATATCCTTAGTTGTTGTCTGTTTTGTGCTTATATGTATATGTTTTTAATCAAATAAAATAAAATAAATAAGGTGGTCAGTAGCCTGGTTGGTAACGCGCTGGACTGTTAATCCAGTGGGCGCGGGTTCGATCCCCGATACCTCTACCTTCTCCACTTCACGACACAAGCTTTTCAAGCTAACTGTGAAGTGTACAAAGATGTACCTATTTTGGTTTATCTCGATAAAACCCAGATTCATTAAAAAAAAAAAAATATGATTCCCGAAATAACAAACTCAAAAATACTCGTACTTCTGAAAAAAAAACGAATTGTATGAATGTGACGGAAGCAAAAAAAAGTAGAACTTACTGGATACTCGTCATACTTGGTATGCATGGCGCGCTCCATCACTGTGTGTTCATCCAACTGGTTCTCCATTGGTATCCTGTCGTCTGCGATGTCCTCATCCATCCCCACAACCACCACGATCCTTGTGGTCACCAGCACGATGCAGAGGACACCCGCAAATACTTTCATCCTGAAAAAACATTTATGCCATAATACAGTAAGTATACAGTATAGATATACAAAAGGTTAAGGTGCCTACTTTTTGCCCAGCATATGAGCAAAAAAAAGAAAAACATATAAAACATGTATATAGTGCCAGTGACTACATATGCATTAAAAACCACTGCCCCTACAAAAAGAAACGCAGAAAAGCTCAAATGTACACAGCGACCCATGGAACGATCCATGCATGGTATGCGGGCGGGCGGGACACGTCGGAAGACAAGACCAAACAAGATAGACCCCGAAAATCACAAAATGGAGACCTTAGAAGAATAAAAGAGGCGTCGGAAGACCCCAAAAGAGATGGTCCGACGACATAGCCGCTGTGGGGGGGAAACTGTCTGCAAGCAGCAAACAGCAGAAATGAATGGAGGAATATGGAAGAGGCCTATATCAAGCAGTGGAGGGAAGAATTAAGGCTAATGAAGAAGCAGAAAAAGAAGAAATGTTAGCAGCCAAAATCCAAGATCCACAAACATGGAACACTAAATATTTACTAATTTCATAGAATTTTACAGACACATTGCATTTGAATGAATAAAGTTTACAAGAACATGCGGGCTTGTTCGTTCGTTAGAGCATCCATGCGATGTTAAAGAGACAGCTGCTTGTATGCTACCGTCATCACATCACCAAACTGTGCAGTCCTGAATAATTTAAGGTCACGTTCTCTTGACCTACAGAATTTTTAAGGGTACCTATTCAGATCAATGCAGGTGATCATGTAGATTATAGGTATACAATTAGGTGTCTACTTTACCCTGAAAATAAAGTCACAGTCTACACTCAGTGCGACAAGAATGAAAATTTGTGGTTAGCACATACCTATCTACACTTCACCTACTATATCACCTAATCTATAGGTATCAGTGGCGAAGGGTGGATTTCTGCAGAAAGGAAGCCGGGGCTAACATTTCTCATTGGATTACGTCAAATTAGACACTACCATACCTATCATTTTATCCAAAAGGTAACACAATGGGAATCGTGTTCTTAGGTAGCTTCGCGCCTGATAGGTATAAATATTTCTATTGATAAAGGGCAAGAAAAAGTAGTTGTAGTCATAAATTTGAGATATATACCTAAATTCTTTTTAGGTATTGAACTGGATTTATCTGCATTGCGCAGACGGAAATACATTACAGTTTTTTTCCTTCTTTTCACGAGAGGCCTTTTAATTTTTTATTAATATAAATTTATAATCTTCATTCACATAATGTAACTCCCTTTAGAAGGAAGCAGGATGGGTGTTCCGACGCTTGCGAGTCGGCTTTGGCTGGCTTAAGTGATCACTTTATGCCCAGTAGGGCAACGTTCACCCATTCCACTACATCCTGCTGTCAATTGTGTAATTTTTGGAAGTTGTACATATGTTACAGCCGGAAATTATTTCACATTGACCCAATGTTTCAGATGCTAACGCCATCTGATGAAGAGTGGATGGAACATTTGTAGTGGTAAGTAAAGAAATAGGTAGGTAGCAATAATGCACGATATCAATGCTAAAGAGTGTAAACGGCTCTGTTAGCATTTCATCAGTGTCATAGCATGAAGCAAGACAACAGACAGTGAAAGCACAATAAACAAATATAGTCAGTTCAATGCTGGAGTGAATGTAAATGGTTCATTTTCGGCGACAGAATAAAACGAAAGTTTTTTACGTATTCAGAAACTATATGGTTAATTTTACACGTAGATATAACTTAATTATAGTTTAGGGAGAAACTTAATAGATAACTTTTGGTTTAGCATCCCTGAAGTGAGAGAGAATGATTAAGCAGACACATGACCATGTAGTCATAATATATTCTTGTGATAGATCATACTCATATTCTTAAGAGTACACATACTTACATTTCTAAAATTTCTAAAAACGGGAGACCTTAAATCTCGACAACCGTTACTAAATATGCTTTTGAAAAAATGGAGTTGATACATTATCTAGGGAATAATCGTAAAAGATTTTTTATATCTTGTACAGATTTCTCAAAAAAAAGGGAAAAACACCTCTGATCTTTTTTCCGAAAGAAGAAACTCGTTTCTCGAAAGTCGCGGATAATTTTTTGGTGTAATGATAATATGCATTAAAATCTAGGGAACAACCGTAAAAGTTATTTGATTAAAGCGAAATTAACCCCAAAAAATGGAATAAACAGTATTTTTACAATTTTATCATGCGATTGTTCACGGGATTATGAACCTTAATGTCGTGGGAAATTACCGTGACGTCATAGTTGAGTCACGAGCCTTAAATTCAAGCTCCAAGGTTTAAGGAACTGAACCTGATGCTTGGAGGATGAAATGCGATACACAGAAGAAGGTTCAACTAATTATACGACGTACGTCACAACGGGCCAGGGGCGGTACAAGGTCCTTGTTCTGAATTGTTTAAGAATACAAAAGAAAACTTCGCTTCATGTTGCTTAGTATGTAAAGGTTCGCTCAAACAAGAGTTGCCGAGCAACTATTGAAAGTATGAAATATTGCCGACATAATTGGGCAATTAATTGCATCAATTAAGTGGAGCAATCATTTCGGCAATATTTATTTCATTTCTTCATGACGGCGACACGAATTGCCGGATATCAAATCAGTTTGAAAATTTTAGTCAATTTTCTTTCTCTAATATTGCCGGAATAATTGCTCGATATTTCTCCATGTCGTTCAACACGAGTTGCCGCGCAATTATTGCTCGAAAAATTGCCCGTGTAAGGCTGGCCACAGACGTCCGGAGGTTCAGCTGGCGAATGTCAGTTCCTGAACTTCGGGACGTGTGTGGCTAGGCGACTGAACTTCAGTTAACCATAGACCACCAAGACTGATATTGTAGTAGTCATAAACAATAGTCATTTGATTCATTTTCACTACCTAGTAAGTACTTACCTAGATTACCTACTCTCTTAGCAGCAAATCGCAATCCGAGGAAAAAAAATGTATGGAGTTTTCCTAACAGCTGGGAAAAATATGTTAAACGCGCCAAATGTATGGAAAGAGACGTTACTTATTCATCATCAAGTTATAGTATAGGATATCAATGGATTTATCTGTATCGATACCTACAGATTTTACGCTATTGTCAGAGTTAACAAATTTTACTCTAGTTTGGTGAGTTTTATACAGATTTTTAGAAATTGGACAGTCTATGATAAATCAGAAAATTAATTTAAAAAAATCATTCGAGCATGATAAAAAATTTAATAATAATTAGGTAAACTATATATTTTATATTGGAGTGAGTTGTTCTATTATTGGGTGGGTACTATTTTGTCTTGTTATGACAACAAAACAGATCATTCATTATTACTGGCAATAACAATGAGCCACGCTACAAATTAAAAACATAAAAAAATCTAAACCGAATGAAAATATGTAGTACCTAAGTAGGTACAAAAAGAAATAAATTATTTTTATGCAAGTAGGCAGCGTTTTGTTTTCTCAAAAAGTTTAGTTTTTCAATAAACTGCCATATTAATTGGTCTTAATTCAATTTGCCAGAAATTGACAAAAAATGCAATTTTTTTAATTCATAAAAAAACTAAATACCTACATTGGAAAACACTAATTAAACTAATAAGTACCTACACAATTATGTTCCAAAACTTAAAAAAATGTTTTTATCATCGATCACCTTAAAAAGAAAATATTAATATAAACTAAAATTGACTAATTAATTGCTTCAATATTATATTATACAGCTCAATAGTGTGGACGAAAGGTGTGTACTCGCTTTTTGGAAATGTAGGAAATCAATCGTCAGTATTGGCTAAAGGCAATCAAGGCAGTCAATATAGGCCACAAAAAAAAAAAAAAGAAACGGGTTCTCCGGGTGCCCGGTTCGCCCTGACATTCAGTTTGTAACTAACATTCAGGACGTGTGTGGAGAATGCCAAATTGCATACATTTTCGAGCTTCCGGAATCCGGTTCCCGAATGTTAGTTCCTGAACTTCGGGGCGTGTGTGGCCAGCCTAAGAGCGCCTTAAGATTATTAGATAATAAAACTTTTAGCTAACATTGTTAGTAAATATATTAAATTTGTAATTTCCAGCTTATATAAAATTTACTTATTTATTTCATAAGGTACATGAGCAAATATACTACTTATAAATATATTTAGAATGAACATGTTTATTATTTGCGTTGTGAATAATGATGTCTTGCGTGATTTTTTTTTATTGAGATTAACACTATGTATAAAAATTATTGTTAAAGGCTCTAAGCCGTTAATGTATGGATAAATAAATAAATATAAAAAGTCGATCGTAACATCCAGTTATATTTACACTCCATTAATTAATCGGTCGGTAATATAAAAATTAATAAGTCGTAGTGTAATTTTCTATATTAATTCTAGTTATGGAGAAATAAAAATATTGGGATCCCATAATATATAAGTATACCATTTCCATTACCATAACCATAATATGGTAGCACTAGCGGATCCAAGGGGAGGGGCTAGGGAGCTGAAGCCCTCCCCCCCCCCCCAAAACCATGAGTGACAGTACTTTATATACAACTAGTTTCCGAAGAATCACATTATTACCACATCGTTTTCTCATCATGTCATGAATTTTCTAAAACTGCTATATTGCTCGGTAAGAAAAATTCGCCTGCGGCGCATTATTCCAACCCTGATAGATAATCTAAAATTGTATTTTACTTGCAACCTGTCGCTCATTTATAATTTCAAATGACCCTTCATCCAAAAAGTTTGCCCAGGACTGCTATAGAAAGACAAGCAGCTAGGTTCATTATTTCACACATTTTCTAAAAAAAAGTCGTCTGCGGCGCTATTCATTTTTGATACCATATAAGGTCATATTTGCATGTGACGACCTTCAGCAAAATTGAATACTGGATCCGCCACTATATGTTAGATATTTATAGTTAATCCCTAATATTGATATGATGAAGTACAGTGTGGCGCCCATCAAAGTAAACATGAAACAGATAATGTCGATTAAGTAGCAAATATTAATGACGATAATAAAATGATTAGCCGACACAATAAAATGACTAGCAAATTATTGTTCAATGATGGAAATAATCGTAAATACAATTAGATATTTACTAACAAATACAGGAGTGGCGGGTAGACAAAGGATTAAGAATCACCGAAACGCCACCAGGGTCCAATTCAGTTAATCAATTCTTACAAGAACATTATTCAGACATTCAAGGGGGTAAAAAACTCTGAGTAAAAATTGTTCTACTATCGCTCCAATTTTTTCAAATTTTGTATGAGAGTCTTCTTATTCTTAATGTTGATGCTACATCCCTGCCCTGTTATTTAAGAGGAGTTAGCCTCCTGCGAGCTCATCTCCCAGCTGTTAATCCATCCCTTTGATGGTCTACCCGGGGGTCGCCTACTTTGGGGTTGGCCATGGAGCACAATGTGAGGGAGCCTGAATGGTTCCATTTTCCTCACTTGCCTTCCCCATCTAACGACATCCTCAACCTCGCACACTTCTCTAATTCTCGTGTTTCTTATTCTGTCTCTGAGAGTTTTCCCTGCAATGTTCCTGAAGGTCCTCATCTCAGAGACTCTCAGCGCACTCTTCGTCACTGTGGTATCTGCCCTACACTCGATCCCGTATGTCGCAATGGGTCGTACACAAGTTTAATAAATTCTTCTTCAGCTATCCACTACTGACTACCCCTCTAAAAAAGCCCCATTGATAACTTTTGTGAGATGTTCCCAACAGACAAAAATGTCTCATATCAGGCGCAATATTTCATATCCTGTTTATCCTCATATTATCTCGTCTAAACGACGTAATTTGTATGTGAGATCCTGTATTAAAAGTTAATACCTCCATATCTTGGGAAAGCCCTTAACTTAATCCATCCCTGATTCCGTCTGTTGCGCCGTGCGAATGACGCACTAAATAAAAGGATTAACTTTCTGACTTTGATATCATATCAAATACCTATGATTATAAAAACCCATACGTCATTACAATCAATCACTCGACCGAAGGTTTTATTGTCCTAATATAATATTTTACTTCATATCTGACATTTATCACAAAATAATTTACTTCCTAGTTGTGTCAGGGACGGAAGACGCCCTTGAGATCATATACCTTTAGACCAGTGGTGTCCAATCGAATTTACACCAAGGGCTACTTTGAAACCATTGCCATGCTTCGTGGGTACCGCCTACTTTAACTTTAGTCTTAACTACTAAAGACGCGTATTACAGTCAGAAGAAACATATTCTGTTATCTGATCCATGAGTAGCTAACTATAATTAGCGTCGCAGGCAAGTTTTTATAACACAATAGTGATTTAATAAATTTTCACGTCAATTTTTTGTAAATTTGTGACATGGGGGGGGTATCAATTTGATTATTTATTTATTAGATACGTACGTACGGCCAAAAGCCTTTTAGATATACATTTTAACAATTAGGTCAATTAAAAACATATACAAATAACATACCCAATACCACACAACCTGGGAAAAAATGTTTGAAAATTTAAGTAGGTACCTATTCCAATTTCCGCTGCCGATCACCACTGTTGATGTAAGTACATTTTTTAAATTCATAATTGTAATAGTAAACGTGAAAAGACAGCAAATTTTATTTGAACGTAATACATACAGTAAAGATAAACCTAATATAATTTTTTGTTCATATTTTTGTTTGCGTGCGCCTATCTATAGGTCGCGAGCTACCGGTTGAACACTACTGATGCTTTAGATAATTAAACCACTGGTCCTGAATGAGTGGGAGGTTGTTGATTATGGAGTCCATTGTTGTGCAGTCAGGGATCATTCCCACATTATGCAAACAGTAATTATTGTAGGTGGCTAAGCAACTGATAGTGAACAGGATTATGCAAGCTGTCCAATAAAACATGCCATGAGTTAAACCTACAAACAGGAATCAGATAATAAGAAAAGCTTAATTAAGAAAAATTGAATATTTATACAAAGAAACGCGGAGAGGAATTGAATTGAAATAGTTAGCGTATAATTAAATACCATTGTTTCTAATATTGAACGTCGTTAAGGATATTGATAAATTATTATAAAGAACGTAACTGCACTGCAACTGAACATGCGAAAAATTGCTGAGGGAAAAGTAAGATTACTCAGCTAATACTAAAGATATCATCCTAAAACTTAAAACATGGATGAATGTAAGATATGTTTTAGAGACTCTAGTAGTTAGAAATTAGATTTTTGTAATTTATCTCCATAAAAAAATACAAAGTTACCTCCGAAATTTGCTGACTCTTGAGATTATTCCTGTGATTTGTTAGATAAAAACCTGTAATTTGGTTGGTGAAATATTCAAGGTAAAACGCAGTGACTCTAGTGGATATTTTTTTGATATTCGGTGAAATGAGCAAAGAAGTACTTATTTGAGTTTGTATACACAAATCCAGATCCTTTAATAAATGTTTCCATCATTATGTGTAGATGCAGTAGATGCCAAAGTATCTTCTTATTTATCTACTCATGTTTTCCTACAAACATGACGAATGATTTATTGCGAATTATTGCGGTGTTTTCAAACAAAAACAAGTCAGATGTTTTCGCGATATTTTCTTCAAACATTATACTATAATGCAGTGATTCAACTCAATGACTAAACTAGCTTATCAAATTCACCCAAAAACCACTAATTATGCCAAATAATAGAAATATCTAAAAACCACGATAAGATCACCCTAGTAAACATTCAGTAATAACCATTGATGCATTTTAAATATAGCTTATGGCTAATGCTAATAGGGTTGAAAATATTCACTTAGAATAGTCTTAAAGAGTGAATAAATAAAAATATCGTTAGTCAAACTCACCTCGCAAATTTAAAATGGAAATTTGTTGTACATAAAATCCTTTCAATTTATTTATTTACGCTTCAAGTGAACAATTCAAAATGTTATATGTATACATATACAAATCTTAAAAAGCTGTTCACGTGGGCGAACTTATCGCAATGAATGTTGCGATTTCTTCCAGTTAACAAATTAACATACTAAAAAAGACAAACAACAAAAAAATATATGGTAATTTTCACCACCACAATTTGTCTTGTATACCTATTGATATTGTTAAATACTATAGCAAAAAAAAAATCTTCGTACTCACGAATGTACATAAAAAACATCAATTATTTTTCTCCTAAACCATCAGATGAGCATTGGAAATGCCTAACAAGATATGAATCATGGGAAAGCCTGTTCTGCACCCTCCCCAAGATGAGCTTGTCGAATAATTTATGCACCTCTTATCAATTATTATAAGTTAAATTTCTTCAAAACCATCTGTCTTTATTATTTTTAGTTATATTTCTCCCACCTTTCATGAAACAATAATAAACCTGTTGCCCAGCAAACGAAAAAAAAAACATTTTTTATTAGACATCCTACACGAAAAATAATTATAAAATTAAATATTAAATAGATTGAAATTAATTACTTACCTTGGTTGTAGAAATCTCCGGAAAATAAAACCTAAAGATTAAAGTTTTTACAAAATCTACGAGCAAACTTAAAAAAAGCACAATTTTACATTCTCGTAATTGCACTGATGTTCTGATACGAAAATATTTCAAAATTCAGGTTGAATTACTCTCAATTAACAAAAAAGTAGGTAGGTATAATGCCTTTCTTATTATCAGAAAATATTTCTACATCTAGAAATTTTAAGATAAAATCAAAAATAATTTCTGTAATTTTTCATACGATATTTACTATTTGTTTTTAATTCGTTGTTTAATTAACAATTAGTAGATGATAATTTAGTTTGTGACTTGCAAATAGTATGTACTGAACGTTACTAAAAACTCGAAGCTATATTTCCCTATATATAGCCTTCAAACAGCCACGACATCAGAACAACTGAACCGCCTCCATAGATATCTCCATGATTTCGTTATTGCAGAGGCGGGGTGAGGTATTTCGACGCTAGGCACACGGCGCCTATTATTGTACGTGTTCGGCGCTACCTCGACCATTTTTTTTAATTCAGAATATATAGCAAAATACCTATTATGAAACAAAATAATAATAATTAGGCATTTCACCCATAAATTATAAATGATAGATTTCTGAAAGAAAACAAATAAGCATAGGTGATCGTATTTTTTTGAAAGAAACTCGCTTACACTTCTCCATATAAAAATCGATTAATCAGGTAATATTTGCCAACTAAAACTTGTTATTGGTTCCTCCTTCCTCTCATTACTTTAATTATTACACTATATCTAATTATATGTAAAACTGACGAGTCCAAGTGCCCGATATAGTGTCCAAGGACGATAAACAACAATAAACAATAAACTCTTCTCGACATTCACTTGTGCCGGCTCTGTTCCACTACATAATAATCTATGTATTTACCTATCAACTGATACATGCATACACCGATTTTCCAAAATCTCACGATACAACACCATTGCTTAATCCATAGGTGCTGTTTTCTGCGGAGGAAGGCGGAAAGCATAATCGAGTCGAGATGATTCCCAGCTCTTGTAGAATGGAGGCATTTGTTCGCAGTTCCTGAAATCCGCAGGATGCCCCTTGCGTAGGAATAGTCGGACGGAAACTATGTGGATTGAAAAACAGCACTGATTTTATGGTCAACATCCTACTATAAGAGAAATGAAATCTACCGGCCATGCCATTCCCGATAATTATAATGATATGAATATAAAATATTTGCGTAGTTTTTTCATGTAAAAATTACGCATACTCAACTACGCATTGTGGTGTTTACTATTACAGCTGAATTACCCAATGATAAGTATTTCCAATGGAATTATCAACTTCGCAGTATTGGACGAATTTGATAATATACATTGAATAATAAAAACAGTTTCACCGAAAATTCTTATCAAAACCAGGAATCGATCAGAGAGTATTCTAGAACAGACGACAAAGGTCTATGTATGATCTACAACTAATAAGAAACTATTTACATTCTGCTCAGTATTCGATAACGTACCTACATAAATTCATTTACCAATGTTGTCATATATTGTTCTATCTGGATTCTGGATTGAATGACAAAATGCTGGTCGGAATCTCTTACACTCCGATCAGCATTGATCTGATTATTTTCCGTTTACTTAACTTGAATCTTCTTCTTCCGGTGTCGTGTTAGGTCCCCCCAACGTTGAATATCACTCGAGAGAAAGTGCTCCTATCCTGGGCAGCTCGAAACAGCTCTTCAGCACTCCTTATTCCAGTCCAGTCTCTTAACTTGAATGTTATTTTTTTTAAATCTTTAAAGACAATTTATTCTCGGATCGACTGTAAGATATTGTCTTTGCAATAAGTCCGCCTTTAGAATACTACTATTGTCTTGTTTTGTAACCATTGATAATATTTATGCTGATAAAGAAGATGCTGAAAATTTTCGTCCACTCCTCAGCAGATGGCGATAGGATCGAACATCGAAAAATTGTGTATTTTTTAACAACAGGATGTGGCGGAATCGGTGAACGTTGGCTTGGGCATAAAGTGATTACTAAGTAAGCTTCGGGACGCCCATACTGCGTCCTCCCCAAAGGAATTCACAAAATGCTGCACAGTGCCAATGACGGCTCGTAAACTTCGGAACGCTAATCCTGCATCCTCCCCAAGGGAATTCACATATAATGCCACATCCTTTCGTTTCTGTTGAGGAAAAACTGTAATGTGAAAACATATGATAAAGCATTATAACCACTAGACTACCGGGCAATGTTCAGCGAGTATTTTGATGAATGTAATAATTCGAGTGTTTTTTCATAAGTTTAGCCCCCCCTGGTGAGTCATACATTCATCTTCACTCAAGGCAAACATCACTTTCATCTTTTATCACATCGTTAAGTTAATGGATTATACAATGTTACCTAATCGTGACAACAAGACACACATGGGCGGATTTATTTTTTAAATGCCAAATAAAGCGGTTAAATGAATAAACTGTCGAAAATACATAAGTCCTTTTATTTTCGTGCTACCTTGACTTTCTATAGGAGGGGATCTTGCCTCATATAGAGACAAAACCGTTTTTTCCTACCCGTGTTTTTGACTTAGTATCTATTTTTAGAATACAATTAATTTATCTTTAAAGATAGGGGGCCAACTATAACCACACGGTCATTTCCCGCGGCGTTAAGGTTCAAAATCGCATGATAAAATGTTAAAAATCTAGGGAATTACCGCAAAAAACTTTTACGGTCATTCCCTAGATTTTAATGCATATTAACAATACAAAAAAAAATCTCTACGACTTTCGGGAAACGAGTTGCTGCCTTTCGGAAAAAAGGTCAGAGGTATTTTTCACATTTATTTTGAGAAATCTATACAATATAAAAAAAAATATTTTACGTGTTGAAATATGTTAAAAAATTAAATTCAGTCAATGTCTTGTTTTCGAAACCCTAGGTTATAGAAATTTTGGTGAAAGAAAAACATTTTTGGTGGGCCTTGAATACAGAAAACTTTTTTCTTTCTGGTCCAGTCTCTGTTAATACCTATCTTCCCAAAAAATATTTGAGTCTTGAGAAAAATAATACAGGCTGTACCTTATGTGGTATTTTTTTATCTGTTTCGCCACTGTTTTGACTGATTTATTCCTACAATAAAATAGAAATAGCCGCCTACCCGGAAGATTCTTGATTCTGCGAAAGTTCAGCAGGAACCCATGTAGATAGTACCTAAACAACTTTTCATACTCGAGTGGGATACACTGGACAAAAGCAAGTGTGTAAGAATGGGGAATTTTTGTTCTCTGTTCTCTCTGGCTACCCTGGAAGAGCCAAGACGATAGAACAGAATAGGAAAAATAGAATAAGTTCACACTCTCTTGATAAGTTACATAATTATTAACAGTACTAGAGGTCTGATAGCAATCACTTTTACTTATTGCGATGTACATTCGTTCAGGCACATAAAACTCAAAACAGTTAATTTTATTATAATGTGGCCCAGTTAAGTATGGGTGCAGCCCTACTCTAGAAATAGATTGTTTTCGATGGTGGCGCTAGTTGTAGCTTTTTGGCAACCACAGTGGCAACACTTGTAGAATTTCAATAGAAATGTCATTGTTGCCAGCAAACAAAATCGTAGTTCTGATTTAATCCGAGACCATCTCTTTCTTGAAAGACTGTAATAAACCTAGAAGTAAAGTAAGTACCTACTTGGATATCAAGTTAAGGGGCGATATGTGTTGAGTAAAAATAATTGCTTCAACTTAATAGCTACTCACAATTAATGTTCTTCCTTTTCACAATCAATGTCCTTTTTTAGACTTTCTGCATCCAATTGATACCCACATGTTTTACGAAGCCATCTCTCCATCCTCGCGATCTTCTTACACTCCTGATTGTAGTTTTAGGTCCCCAGGTTATGGCCCTCTTTGACTATTTATCTTCTGGATCTCTGGCCATGTATTGTGACCTCCCATTGCTATTTTAGAGTTGCGATACGTTCATCGATATCTATTACTTTTATTCGTTGTCTACTCTCGTTTCACACTCTACTTTTCAGGATGATACCCAGCCATGAATCTTTGTGTCTTTTCTTCTTCTTTCTCAGCTGTTTAAATTCCTATGCTGAACATAGGCCTCCCCTTTGACTTTCCACATATCCCTATCCTGGGCATGCTGCATCCACTTGCTTCCTGCTATTCACCTTACAGACCATCTTTGTGTAACCCTTATTTTTTCGGTGGTCTGTTTAGTTAATGTCACCTTTATATGGGCGCAGTAAATTAAAAAAAAGTATATCCAGCCTGACTGTAAGACATTGCACTTATGCAACCAGTCTTCCCTTTAGCACACTACTATTGTCTTACACTTTTTGTGAACAAAATACGGAGATATGTTAACATTGCAAATATAAATCATAACATTTTTTCACTAGGGCGAGCTTATCGTTATCGCAATGCTGAGACCTTTGCCAGCTAACCCCAGCTGTTTTGTAACTCCTAAAGATTTATTTATTATTTATCTCAGGGTATCATTTGAATACGGATGAAATTGAAACACTTTTTATACCAAGTAAATAAAAATAATATATTTTTTATAGAGTACAATAATCATAAGAAATAATTACATAGAAAAATAAAGTATATAAATAGAAATATAATGCACTAAATCCTTGAAATTCAACTCATTTTCTATGAAAATATGTGTGGCTACAACCCACAGAACACATAATTTCAATGATTTTCAATATTGATTAATAAATTTCACATCCTAACATAGGATTAGAAACAGAATAATATCTTTCAAAAAATATACCTAGTATAAAGTCGATGATATGGCAAGAGAGTGAAAAATGAGAATATTTTTACATACCAGATCCTCAAGGATGGACGCGTTTTAAGTAAAAGGAATCGGAGAGCGTGTATGACAAATTGCATGAATGTGACGGGGGCTAGGAGTGTGTGTAACAGGCGCGAAGCTACCTAAGAACACGATTCCCATCGAGTTACCTTTTGGGGAAAATGATAGGTATAATAGTGTCTAATCTGACGTAATCCCATAAGAAATGTTAGTCCCGGCTTCCCTTCTGCAGAAATCCACCCTTCGCCACTGGTGTGTAAGGATAGGGCTGTCTGGCACTCTGTCCTCTCTGCCCTCTTCAAGGGACGTGGCATGAGGGTAAAGATAGAACTTTATATCAAAATGTGTATTGCGATTGTATTTAATCTGGCATTTCGGTTAAGCCCCAATATGCACCAAATCGGCTTTGGCGATTCACGGTTTAACGTAAACGACGTAATTGGTGTTGCCATATCAACGACAATAAATAATTTCCTTACACATCTAACATCACATATTTATTCAGAGTAGTACGTGAGTTTATTTTTTTACTATAGTTGCCATTTTGCACTATATAACGAAGAATACAAAAAATGAAACATAAAATAAAAGAAAAACAAAATCTAAATAATTTTACACTTTCGGTGCACTGACTGTTTTCGATCGAAATAAACCCAAATACACCTTTGTGCACTTCACAGTAAGCTTGAAAAGCTTGTGTCGCGAAGTGGAGTAGGTCGGCATCGGAGATCGAACCCACGCCCACTGGATTAACAGTCGAGTGCGTCAACAACCACCTCAAACATATATCGGTAGTATGACCATCAGTTATACTGCAAAACTGGTACATATAACCATAATTGAATACAATACATTTTTTCTGTGCGTCATGAATCCATATGCACCAGAAAGTGCTAAGTTGGTGTGCAATTGAAAAATTGCACCTACTACACAACAATAAACATTATACCTATTGCAAAAACAATATTGCCATTCTAATATTATCTGTAGATCTGCACAACAAGATTGTCATGTGTGCAGTGTGCAACACCACTCATATATTCTGTGCAATACACTGTGTGTGACAATAAAATTACACATGGCAAAATCTTACAAATATTACACTACCCTTAATATCCTTACTTATGTTATCAAAACATAAAAATAATTATACCTAGAATACTTGAATGTGTAGCGAGCATACAATATAAAACTAATAAGAAATCCATTTCGTATATTTACAGTTTTTCAAAATTTTCTGTAATAATTTTTTTCTTCAATAAAATGTCTTAAAGGAAAATGCTCAAAAAAACCAGGCCCAGCGCAAACGAAATGTAAAAATGAGTACTTAATTAAATACTGCATAGGAGGCACCATCGAAATCAATGGGTAAATGTGTGAAATACCAAGTATTTTAGTATTTTAGACAACAGTAATAGTATGCTCTCTACAATACTTTCAATTAAGTAAATTAAATCTAATAATTAAATTAAGTAATTAAAAACATTTACAGGCAGTTTCCATAATTGACAAAAAGTGGGGAACCTATATAAATGTAGGAAGACTTAACGGATAAAGCCATAGACAAAACTTGACCGCCACTACTAGCCTTTCGGCTAGGTATACGCCATTTTTTTCTTGACGTAAAGTATGCTAATTTACCATTTAATAACATAGGTTATATTCCAAAGGTAATTTCCACACTGATTATATATAATGAGTCGCTAAAATTATTGAAATATCACCAGGTTTCATACAATTGTGGACAACCAATATGATACGCAATCATATGTTTGTAGCTCCAATGGCGTCCACCATAGATTTGTCATAGATAATAGAAGGGGCTCAATGTTCAATAGTTCTTCCCACCTTTATATAGGTTCCATATCAAAAAGTAAAATGAAGTAACAAAATAAATAAGGGTATATCCCTAGTTATTGTAAATGTTTCCTTATTAAACTAAATAATTGATTTAATTATTGATTGGAATAATTTTGTGACCAATAAACACTTCATTTAACTTGATTTTGTAACGCCAGGGAATCCACCAACTCTTGTAGATCTGTCACGTACCACTGAGACTTCTTCTTGACTTCCTCTCTCAAGACATTGCCACCGAATCCTGGAAACAAAAACACAATTATACTAAGGCATGATGTCTTGTAAAGACAAGAGGTAATAAAAACGGGGTTATTATAAGACGCTACCGAATGTGAAAAAAATTGCTGGGGCAAAAGGAAGATTACTCAGCTAATTCTAAAGATATCATCCTAAAACTTAAAACATGGATAAATGAGAATATCTTTCAGTGACTCTAGCGGTTAGAAATTTAATTATTGTAAATTTTCTTGATTAAAAATAATTTCAAAGTTGCTTCTAAAATTTATAGAAACTTGAAAATATTCCCATAGTTTGCTAGATATAATGCTGTAATTTGGTTGATAAAATGTTTAAGGTAAGACACATTAACTCTAGAGCAGTATTTCCCAAACTATGAGTCGCGACTCACCAGTGGGCCGTGAGCGAATATTGAATGGGCCGCGGCCGTAAAGAATATTAATAAAAACTTTATATTATCACGCGCGGGTGGCGCGACGAACGAAATACTACAAATATTTTTTTTTTCAGTACGGAATGTGATCATTACCAATATTAATGCCCTCTTTATACTCTAAAAAATTTCGCCTGCGGCGCTAACTTCTTGGTGCGTTTCTTATAAGGTAAAATTTTTGTGGTGGGGGGAGGGCGGCGAAAACCCAGTGAGTGCCTATACCGAGAAAAATTGTAAATCTGGTGCTAGTACACCCCCCCCCCCGTCTTTTCTTGAGAGGTGGGTCGCAAGATTGGAAATTTTTGTTAGATGAGTCGGCACCCAGTCAACTTTGGGAACCACTGCTCTAGAGGATATTTTTTTGATAGTCATTCTCCTTTTTATACAATGAGCCATAACAGATTTTGTCGCTGATGATACTCTTATTTTGCGCTTACACTCTCATACAAAACTTGAAGAAGTTGAATCGATAATATAATAATTTTTACTCAGAGCATATATCGCCCTTTAAGAGACATATATTATCGTAAATCTTAATCTTGAATATGGTAAGCCTTTGTTGTTTTTTTTGTTGTCGATATTTATATCTACATGTACTCTGTGATAACTGTTTGTGCTCATAATAAGACCAATAAAATTTAAGCCAGAAATACCAAAAGGGCATTATGTAAAAATATCAGGAATCATGTTTTACAATAGGTATTGTTATAAATAAATCAATAAAAAAAAAGAAATACCTATGAAAGCATCTGCTGGAGGACTGGCCTCTAGATCTGTGGCTCCATCTCCAATCATCACAATCCTCTGGAACTTGTGCTGTTCCTTTAGTTTCCCAACCACAACACCCTTCCCTCCAGTGCGGGACGTTGGTTCTGTCTCATCGAAGCCAGCATATTCACCTGAAATATAAAGTAGAACAAAACATTAATAAAGAATAAAAGGAACCCTAGAATGGCGACCGAGAACCGACTACAGAAATCTAAGCAGACCACAGGCGAGATGGTCTGATGACATCAAGAAGGTGGCAGGACAGCAGTGGCACAGAATGGCGATGGTCAGGGAAGTGTGGAAGTCGGAAAGGGAGGCCTATATTCAACACTGAACGAGGGAAGCCTGATGATGATGATGATGAAAGAATGATTTGAGTTGGTCGGTGGCCTGGTGCTCGACTGTTGGGGGGGGGGGGTGCAGGTTCAATCCCTGATGCTGACTTACTCCACTTCACAAGACAAGTTTTTCAAGCTTACTGTGAAGTGTACAAAGATGTATTTGGGTTTATTTCGATATATCCAGATTCATTTAAAAAAAAACTACAGACATACCTTGGTTCAGAAACCCTCTGAACTTATTTCTAAATTATTACGCATACACAGACCCAAATTTTTTCCTGCACACCTTGCACTGGGCTAAAAGCCTCTATTGCAAAGTGTGGAATACATTGCCTGTGCCACTCGAGAGGCTGCTCAACCATGTACTCTAACAGGTCTGCGAACAATGCCTCGGTTTACGAACTAGGTTGGCCTTGGAAGTCAATGAAAAGGATGTGGTGGAGGACCCCAAAGAAGAACTCAACACAGAAGAACTTGCTACGTTATAACATGAACAGATGAAAGTATGCAGGAGGAATTCTCAGAAGCAGAGGAAGAAAAGGTGGTACATGTTTTAAATGCTGAGATCAAAGAAATTTATAGCAAGTGGAATCATATGAAAGATTTAGTACTGTATACTTTACGAATACGTCAAGTATTTTTATCACGTGTGAAATGTCAACAAACAATACATTTCTGGGGCGTGCAAACAAGCTAATCGTATTTACATTAATTTCGGTGGAAATATTTTTTTCTGGCTAGCCAACGTTTCAGATTACAAATGGAGTCAAAGAACTCTCTCTCTCTCTCTTCTCTGCACCATATCCCATTTATCTGGGGTCGGCGGCTCGGATCCTCTCTCTCCATCTGCTCCGATCAAAGCAGTCTTCTGGAGTGAGCTCAAAGAACTAAATAGAGTGAGTCAAAGAACTAAATAATTCATAGTTATTTTGAAAATCACAATTTACGTTTAGTGAAAACATCTGATTTTCTACATGTCGTAGTTGAATGTAACAAGTAGTCATCGTTTCACAGTGGTAGAATACCGTCTCGTCAGGTTGGAGGTTTGGGTTCAATTCCCGGTCGCAGCAGATGGATGGACTGAAATGGGTGAATGTTACTTAAGTGTAAAGTGATGACATTAAACCAGCAGACGCTCAGTCATAAGCATGATGGAGAGCCCATCCTTTGCTGTATATCTGTTGAGATAACTACTCGTTATTTGCGATCAATTTTTTTAATTTTACAGTTACCCAATAATCTCTAGCAGAAAAAGACGGAACAACTTCTCTATGTCTATCCCGCATCCCTACAAATCTAATCGTTTCAATAACCGACTAGGACCAGTATCGACACCAATATACTTAGGAGAAACTACGCAAGATATCAAAGTACAAAGCATTATCTCATACAGTTGTTTGTGAAAACAGATTGAACTACTATAAAAAATAAACTTTACGAGATTCGCAAAAAACTGGATCGCGCCGGTTCATATCGCGACACCAAAATGTGGGTCGAGCGGGTCAACAGACAATAAACCAAATGGTAATTAGAATGACAGTGTAATCTTGGTTAATTAATACAGGATGACGTCTGTAATACTGAGACATTGTGTCTAAAAGTCTAAAGTATATCGCAAAAACAATAAACAAATCTGCTTGTTTTTGTCTGAGTACAATCCTCTTTGTCTGGAAGACACAATATGAATATGTGTAGATTATGGTAACCAGACAGAAACTCAAATGACAAAATCTCAACTGTTAAAAGGGTAACCTACTATTGACAGAATCGCAACTCATCGCCAGAAAACCTGTTGCCGCCAATTTCAATATTGCTGTGTTAGGTTCGTTAGGTTGTTTTTTTTTTTTTACACACAATAACAAAACAAAAAAAAACACAACGGCATCAGATTTCCCGGTGTTGAGTTGCGATTCTGTTAATAGTAGGTTACCCTTTTGACAGTTGAGATTTTGTCACTTGAGATTTTGACATGGAACTGTAGATTATAGCCTCTATCGTTCACAGCACAGCAATCCGAATGTGTAAATGGGCCAGACGAGATGTGCTAGTGGAGATGGGCAAGATGTCGGTGTAACCTAGATTCAGGCTGAAGAGGAGAGGGTAATATGGAGACGAATGAAGGAGGCCCTTAACTAGGAGTGGACGGAAATGGGCTGACGAAGAAGATAAGAAAAAGGCCCCAACACAATGCATTATACTTATTCAGTTTTTTTTTTCAACTTACCAGATTGTCTAATGTTTTACAAAATTTACAAAAATGAATCTGTATTTATCAAAATAAACCCCAAAATATCTTTGTACGCTTGTAAGCTAGGAAAGCTTGTGTCGTGAAATGGAGTAAGTCACCAACCCAGCTACCCTCAGTAGTATGTATTTAATTAATAAAGGTTGGCGAAGTTGGTTAAGGCGGCAGTCTCTCAAGCGGGAGGTGCCAGGTTCAAACCCCGGCGCTGGCGATGTATTCCACACTTTGCGATACAGGCCTAGTGCAAGGTGTGCAGGAAAGTATTTGGGTTTGTGTACAAAAGCCGAGATCCTTTTAAAAAAAAAAATACTAAGTATGAGAAATATGCTATCTTACCGTTGAAGAAGAACTTGAGTCTATTAGCGAAGACATTATTAAGTGGTATTCCAATCTGTTGAGCCACTGGTTCAATGAGACACCTGAACCCACCAGACACGAGGAACACGGGAACACCCCTGCTGTGTAGGACGTCCACCAGATCTCTGAGAAAAGAGAGAAATATAATAATTAATAAAAATTTGGATGATTTGTTTGAAGCTTACTCAAAAGTTTCTGGTAATTTTTCAAAGTCTCAACAGAAGTCTCACAGTATCTCTCATCTTAATTCGTTTTCTACAGCACCTGACCAAAGTCATTTGACAAACACTAGTCACAAACGCAAATGTATGTAACTTCATACAAGCCTCACTTTTCCAGGGTTCGTGGCTTTATATAATTGATGAAGTGATTTTTATTATTAATTGATAGCAAATATTTTAATTTGTCTAAGTTTTTTTGCTCAAATCCTGGATTTTCATGCGCTGTTTTATGAGTAAGCAATCATTTACACAAGGCACATATTGTGTAAGCTCCAGAAGAGTGTATGAAATCAAGTAGCGAAGTTAGTATCCCGAAGAATTTAGGGGTCGCAGGTTCAAATACCAGTCACCCTGTAAAACTTTTTTCAGATGTGTGCCTTGTGTAAATGATTGGCGTCTGTTGTATACTCATATAACACCATCCTATACATTAAAATTCGTAAAGTAAGCAACCATATTCTAAAAAGTCAGTCAATTATGTAATTTTTATAATAAATATAATATTTTTTATAATAAATATCAGATTTTAGGGAACCCTGATTGACATAAGTATGTATATTATATATTTGTTTTCTGAAAGATAATTGAAAAAATAATGTCTTATTTCAGTTAGTATCTAGCAGTGGCGAAGGGTGGATTTCTGCAGAAGGGAAGCCGGGGCAATAGTGTCTAATGTCAGATTAGACACTATTGTACCTATCATTTTTTCCAAAAGGTAACTCGATGGGAATCGTGTTCTTAGGTAGCTTCGCGCCTGGTAGGTACGTACTTGATTAGTTACAGAATTGAACCCGTAATTTTGTTATTTTAAATAATTATTTATTATATGACAATTTATTAATTAGGGTAATTAAAATGGACTCTTTGAAGATTACATTATCATACAGACATGTTTATTAACTTGACAAATTATATAACAAATGGACAGAAATTACTATCGTAATAATAATTACACTGAAAAGTAACAACGATTGATTGAAGATTGTAACACGACATATTAAAATGTTCGCAGTAAATTAGAATTCAGTGATTTGCAGGGTTTATCAAAATAAACCCAAATACACCTTTGTACACTTCACAGCTTGTGTCGTGCAGTGGAGTAAGTCAGCATCGGGGATCGAACCCGCGCCCACTGGATTAACAGTCGAGCACGTTACAAACCTGGCTATGGACCACCTCAACTATGACGTCACGGTTATTTCCCACAAAAAAAAATCTCTGCGACTTTCGGGAAAAGAGTTGCTATCTTTCTGAAAAAAGATCAGAGGTGCTTTCAAAATTTTTTTTGAGAAATTTATACAAGGTATAAAAAATCTTTTACGGTCATTCCCTAGATAAAGGTTCAATATATCTACTCTATTTTTTTCCAAATCATATTTAGTATGGTAGTCGAGATCTAAGGCCTCCTGTTTTTAGAAATTTTTGAAATGTCAGTATGCCTACTTTTAATAATCTCCTATCCCCTCACGCTACATCCCTTGCGGGATAGGCAGAGAGGACAGATCGCCAGACTTTCCTATCCTTACACACACTTCGGGCTTCCGTCACATTGATGTAATTCGTCATACACATTCTACGATTCCTTTTACTCAGAATATTAATAATGATCTTAAATACCTACATATAATATATTATATAGATATTGGTTGGTACATTATATACAAGATATATACCAGCTATAATAATTGACCAAGTAACTTAATAAACCTGTTTTAAATGTTTTTATAAAGAGTTTAATATACATCAGAGGCTAGCAACAAGTTTGTTGAGATGAGGTATTACGAAAATAAACTTACCTACAGATTTAAAACTTTGTAGAAAAATCGAATATAACTCTTTGTTCGTATTATAATATAATTCAGAAACAAAAAGTTGTTTACACCTGATTTACAATATAAGCATGCATGTGATTTCAGCGTGGCAACCGTGTGTAGCAAAAAACTATTATTAAGGGCATGGCACCAGGAATGACGTCACAGTCTTTTCCCACGGCATTAAGATTCAAAATTGCGTGACAATCGCATGATAAAATGGTAAAAATAGCGTTTTTTCCATTTTTTGAGGTTAATTTTGCGCCTATCAAAAAACTTTTACGGTTATTCCCTAGATTTTAATGCATATCATCAGTACAAGAAAAAAAAATTACTCCGCGACTTTCGGGAAACGAGTTTCCGTCTTTCGGAAAAAAGGTCAGAGGTGTTTTTAAATATTTTTTTTGCGAAATCTATACAAGATATAAAAAATCTATTACGGTTATTCCCTAGATAAAGGTTCAATGCATCTACCCTATTTTTTCCTAAAGCATATTTAGTAACGATTGTCGAGATAGAAGGTCTCCCGTTTTTAGAAATTTTTGAAATGTCGGTATGCACACTCTTAAGTAATACTCAAATTTATATCAATAAGTGAAAAAAAAGTCGAACAACAGATAGAAGTCGTGAAATATTAAGAAGCTGTATATGTTGTCATTCAGCTTTGGCGTCATATCGTTTACTCAGCCAATAATGAAAGCATCGTCTTGAAACTGAAGTCAGTGATAGATGGAAGTATTGACTACAAGTTGACTGTCCTAGAATTACAGGCTAATCCTGGGCCCACCTCTTAATAAGATTTACCTAGAAGTGCGGGTAAAGAGGTCGCTATTAATGCGCCTGAGCTAACCGGGGTTGTGGAGGGCCTTAAGCCCGCAGGATTCTTTCAATGTTCTAGAAATACAATATTTGGAAATTCCTTGAATAAACAAATATTCCAAAAGTACCCCTGAAATTTACGGGATTTATCCATTATCCGTTCAGTTTTCCAGATGGAGAGAAGTATAATTTATCCAAAATATTGGTAATTATAAGGTTAACAAGTTGACTGTCGTGGTTTTTATCAATTTGTTTCCAGGTTTATTTAAGTATAAAGTTTAAAGCTAAACAAAAATTACAGTGGGCTGGTCATGTTGCCAGACAGGGGACAGAGCGATGGACACCCAGAGTTCTCATACGGAGACCGTGGGATAAAAAAAGAAGAATAGGTCGACCACAGAAAAGATGGGCCGACGATATCATCCCAGTCGCGGGTAGAAGATGGATTGGCAAAGCTCAGGATAGAGAAAAATTAAAACAAATGGAAGAGGCCTACATCCAGCAGTGGAGAGATGGCTGAAGTTATTCTTATTTTGAGCTTACACTTTAATATAAATTTTGAAAGAGTTGAAGCGATAATGGAATGATTTTTCTTCAGTGCATATTACGGGACCTTAGTGCATCAACGAGAAATGCGAAGTTGCATGGTCTACATGCACATGCAACATGTTCTAGCAATCAAACAAACAGATTAATAAAATGTAACACATCCGTCACCGGTCACCATCATTCCTTTGATACGACAACGAATGGAAAATTTATAAACCAAGTTAGTAACCCGATACACACATACAATGTATATGTAGCTACGTAGTAACAACAATTTATATGGAGACATGTTTTTGTTAATAATATATTACTGCACGCTATTGACTACCTATACCACATGATGTACGTAGGGCTGCCACCTTTCAAAGAGGGTAAGCCCGGAGATTTCAGAAAAAATGTATTTTTTATCCAATTAATTGTATAGGTATCTTAGTGTAGGACAAATGTGTAAGAGAAACTCTGCCGCAGACGAAATTTTTTTGCGAGATTGAGCAACGAATGTTGTGGTGATAACAGATTTATTTTCTATAAAAAGAAATAATAATACTGAATCTATCAAAAAGGTAGCGCCGTAGGAGAATTTTTTGATAAAACAGCTTAATTTTTAATGAGATTCAAAGGATTTTCATAATATCAAGAGGGGACTGCCCGGTGATATTAAGCCACTGTCTCACCACCCGGTCTGACTTGGAGATATCAATGCTAACTCGGAGCCCAGAGATCTCCATTCAAACCCGTAGACTATGGGTCAAACCCGGAGAGATGGCAGCCCTAAATGTACGTTATATAGTTATGTGTTATGATGTGCAAAAACACGACAAAGTCTCGTGTTAACAACACGTTCATTTCATACATTAAGTTAAGTGGTGATCTAATAGGTATAAATTTATTTAACGAGATGATAGTGACATTGAATTGACCAGGAACATACGATAACATTTTGGTCTGACTTACGAATAAAGAGTTATCTTACAATTTAACTACAGTGTAAATTTTACATAAACCAAGGTTATTCGATGGCTATTCACATGGCTAGACATCCAGATGATAAATGGTCTAAGAGGGTCTTAACCTGGAAACCCAGAATGACTACCAGGAGCGTAGGAAGACCACCACTACGATGGAGAGACAACCTAGTCAAGCATGTTGGCACCAACTGGATCCAGAGAGCCCAGGATAGAGCGGCGTGGAAGCAGATGGAGGAGACCTTCGTCCAGGAATGGACGGGAGTAGGATGAGGAAGAAGGTTATTTGAAGAGTTATCGATTCTTTCTCCTTTCCCGATGGAATATAAATGTTGTTTTGGGAAACAATGATACATAGTTATTAAGTGAAATCAGCCAGGCAGCTATGCTGATATGTCTGATCTCACAACAGTATTCACTCATTCAGTCTGTCAAGTCCATTGTTTAAATACATTCACACTTTGTGCAACAACAAGCTCCATACATACACAACTATTGGATAAGAAATGCGTACAGGGATTCAGCTTGAAATTGTGTTTGTTTAGCTTCAAACCGTGACCTTGAAAAAAAAAATTTTTTAATAGGGGGCAAACCTCAGCTCAGTTCAAGACAGGCATAATAGTTTTTTATTCATAGTTAACAAGCTTTGTATCACCGATGACATCAATGAACAATATATAACAATTATAAATATTCATTAGGTAAATAGGTATTAGGTTCGTAAAATAATCGTCAACCTAGTAACAAAACTATACAGCTGTATCAAACACATACGGACATACGTCATACATAAACAATATGTAATTATTTATTAGTAGTTGAAAAAACATCTACACATATTACAGTATAGTCTCTTTAATCCACACTTCAAATAAACGAGATCGTTCAGATTTAAGAGCAAACATGCTCTGTCAAAAAATACTATATCGCTTCAATTTTTAAAATTTTTGGATGAAAGCGTAAGCGGCCAAACCGATTTTAGCTTATTTATGAAAACGGGACTATAAATTTACAAAAATCAAATTTCTCTGGCTAGAATCACCTGCAGCATATCTTACATTTATCCATGTGTAAAGTCTTAGGATGATATGTTTAGTATAAGCTGAGTAATCTTACTTTCACCAATGCTATTTTTCATAGTCTTTTACTTTTTTTTCCCTTCTATGTTATTTCATTGTCCTTTATTATCTGTGTTATCTGAGTTCTGGAGTAAATTTTCCTTCGCACTCTACTGTCTTCCGTGCCACCTGATTCCGTACAATCCGTACAACAGTTCAGACTATAGAGACTGTCATGCAGTACTAAGACATACTACCAACGCACAATCACTATATACAACAATTGAAATGACCCATTGACAGATAACGAGAACTTTGTACAATACCGTCTTGTAATAATACTCTTCTAAACTACAGTCTGTCAAAAAAGAGTTGGTGTTCGATGAGGGCGCCACATGTAGCATTTTGGCAACCATAATGGCAACACTTGTATAATTTCCATACAAGCAGCCTCATTGCCAGCAAACAAAATTGTAGTTCCAATTTAATCCGTCACCAACTCTTTTTTGACAGACTGTATACTTCATTATTCTGTTTGTTACAAATCAATCAATCTGCCACAGGTCTAAGTGTTCATTAACATTATATTTCGTACGTAATCCTTCCATCCTCAAAGTGGTATCTATGTATCTATCTATACACTCACGCCACGTCCCTTGCAGGGTAGGCAGAGAGGACAGAGCGCCAGACAGCCCTATCCTTACGCACACTCCTAGCCTTCGTAACATTCATGCAATTTGTCATACGCGCTCTCCGATTCCTTTCACTCAAAACGCATCCATCCTTGAGGATCTGGTCGACATAATCGAACCAAGTTAGTCTCGGGCGGCCGTGCTTCCTCACCCCTCTTCGCTCACTCAAATATATATTTTTTGTCATCCTGTCATCTTTCATTCTCTCAACATGCCCAAACCATCTTAGTTTATTCACTTTCATTCTTGTCACAACACCAGTCTTGCATTCACATTTCCCTAATAACCTCGTCCCTTATCTTATCTCTCAGCGTTTTTGCACACATTCTTCTAAACGACCTCATTTCCACTGCATTCAACCCTGATTCGTCCTTCGTCATCCACGTCCAAGTCTCACTTAGCATACATTGTGGTATCATCACTAAATGAGGCAGTCTTGCATTCTGTCCTCCCTGCCTACCCAGCACAGATAGATATATAGAAGAATATTATGTAATTGTAAACATATTAGTTACACTCATTACATAACTAGTTTACAGCCAATAACATTTTATTATAACTATGAAAGAATTCAATATTTTGCATAATTACATGTATTAAGTAGTTATTAAAATCTTTGGTGAAAGTGACCACTACGAGTCAGTTAATATGTAATTTGATCATAAAAATCTCATGGATATATTTTATTACAGCTAGGAGCCCAACTATGACGTCACGGTCATTATCCACAGCGTTAAAGTTCAAAATCGCATGATAAAATGTTAAAAATAGCTTTTTTTTACTTTTTGGGGTTAATATTGCTTCATTCAAAAAACTTTCACGGTCACTCCCTAGATTTTAATGCATAGTATCAACACAAAAAAATTCTATGCTACTTTCGGGAAACGCGTTACTGCCTTTCGAAAAAAGATTCAGAGGTGTTTATCATTTTTTTTGAGAAATCTATACAAAATATAAAAATTCTTTTACGGTCATTCGACAAATAAAGGTTCAATGTATCTATCCTATTTTTTTCCAAAGCATATTTAGTAAGGTTATCGAGATCTAAAGTCTCAAAAAAAAACATATATTTTTAAATATCAATATACCTACCTACTTTTAAATTTCTTTTGCATAATATCGTAATATTGTTCACATATTATTACAAGCTGTAACACTATCCATTTTGATGAATAACATGTACGAAAAATAACACCACATTTCCCCAAAAAAAGAGATATTGAAATAGTTACTCACTTAATTCCAGGAGTTAATGTTGCAGGATGTTGCTTAATAAATTCTCTAATTTGTTGTAAACTAGGGTTGATAATACTAAGTCTCTTCTTCAGGGCTTCCTGGAAGGTCATGGCCCCCTTCATTGCTTCTTTGGTCCTAAAACACAACAAGTAACATTTCAATGAAGCACTCTATATACGGAACCTGTATGACGGTGGGAAGAAATATTGAACATTGAGCCCTTTCTATTATTTATGACAAATCTATGGTGGAACCAACGACGTTATATATTAAGTACTAAGTACCTATATAATGTCTTTGGGTGGAACCCATGAGAGCTACAAACATATGATTACATGAACAATTGCATGAAACCTGGTGATATTTCAGTGATTTTTGCGACTCATTATGTTTAATCAGTGTGGAAATTACCTTTGGAATAAAACCTATGTAATCAAATGGTAAATTAGCGTACTTAATATGGAGAAAAAATGGCGTATACCTAGTGGAAAGGCTAGTAGCGGCAATGGCGGCGGTCAAGTTTTGTCTATGGCTTTATCCGTTAAGTCTTCCTACATTTATATAGGTTCCCTAACTCTATACGGGTGTGAAGTGAATGCAGCGCCCGAAACCTCTGACAGATTCATACAAATTTTTGTTCAATTTGGTTATGATTTATTTAATTCATACAGATTCATGCTAATTTATGTTTCGCTTATAAAATAATTATATCGTGCTACACTTTTACGTTCGACATTACGAAGTAAAACACGCTGATATTTGACTATAAAGTAGTGTGTTTTGTATGGGATAACGCTCTCAAACTTGACAGTTAGACTGTATTTTATGAGTGACGTCACACTTTACACCCGTACAGACACACACAAGATGAGAAAAGCACGATTTTGCTTACAGCGTGGTATTCTTATAGGACTATAAACAAAGAAATATGTTTCACTACACAGTTGGCACAGTCGGTTAAGGGATTTCTGATCTCGATGTCGACAAAGTATTTTGCACTTTAGGACACAAAGTTTAGGCTTGCTGTTGAGTGTGCAGGAAAGCATTTGAGTTTAAGTGCTACAAATATAGAATTTAATAAGGAAAATACACAAACCGCAGAAAATATGAGAAGAATCATGTAAAAATGAATTCGATAAATCTAATTTCAGATAAAGTTCATATAAAAACATAACCTCAAAAATTTATAAAAGCTATGACAGCTAGTGTCAACAAAATGTCAAATGAAAAACAAACAATTTGTTTACAATGGACAGTGGATTGTAACATTGTAACAAAAACAAAGAGAATTTGTAACAACATGAATAATATATGAATGAAAGACAACATGAATGTGTACGAGAACTTTTTTCAACTTACAATTTAGAAACTTCTTCGCCCTTCCCGCAGAATTTCGCCAATTCATCGATTCCTTCTTCCTGAATTACTGTAGAATCCACATCGAAACAAACTGCATCCGCTTGTCTCCATATCTCCCTAATATTGGACTCCTGAGACATGACACTGATTGAGACAAGACCCAACGTCTTCAACGTGGAGAACTGCAAATTTTGCTTCAGGCTACAAAATAACAATATAATACAAAAATAATTATACATGATTGCTTCGGCGCTTTCATTCACAACGTAAAAATAAACCGAAGTAAAAATAATACTTGGCAGTAAGCCACATTCACGTACCACTGCATTTTGTTTATTCACGTAGGTAACGTCACAAAAAAACACTTGAAACAATATAACAACTTTGTTTTAATGCAAACAATTGAAAATAACGTGAAATAAAACAAAGAAACAATCTTATACGCTGGTAATAATACTTCACAGGGCGAGCGTCGGCGTATAAAATGTGACAGAATCATCTGTTCGCCGCGTTTTATGGACGAAACTCCCGGCATGTTTTGTATCGGAAAATAACAAGATAAACTCTGATAAAGTTCACGTTATTGTTGTTAGCAGGGGGTATAGTTATTGTCCACACGATTACGAAATCAAAATAAGAAAATGTTATTTGTAAACAACGTTATTGTTAATTTTCCGATGCTCCGCGCGAATACAAGACTATCTGTGAGCTACGTATTCGAATCGAATGTCGTAAGAAATTCCACATTTTTGATTCATTGACCGCCACTCGCTCAATCGTATTCAAGTTGTATCGTCGCTCTCTAGACATCTCTTTCTGTCGCACGATGAGCTGACGCTGCAGTCGAAAACATGTTTTCGATCGATGTTTTGTAAACAAATTTTAAATGATGATATGCATTTTATCAAAGTATTTATTAAATGGGTTCTTAGTAATCCATTTATTCAGTGGTGTACCAATAAAAATAGAATTCCCTCTACAATTTGTACCTTTAAAAGAAATAACTATTAGTAAAATTGTGAAAAAATGGCTTAAGTAACCAAAATTGTTCCCTATATTTTTATGAAAAGTCCTCATTAAATTTATCCTTCTACTTGCCAAGTTATTATAACTTTGCAATTTGTGAATGTCCTTTTTTCAAATTTTCAAAATAAAATTTGTTCTGTTCTATTCAACTCATTAAATAAAATCGTCATCGGTCGGTAAAGAAGAATCATTCAGATCAACGCCTTTTGTGTCCTAGTTCTGTATGTGATGTAGTACCCACATGCACTTATATTTGCGCCACTGACTACATTTATTCACATAATATTAATATGTCGATCATTGAGCAGTAAAAAGGTCACAGGGTTATCTAATTCATGTTAATTACAAGTATATTGAGTCCATTAACTCATTATATTGTGCTAGCGACTAGCAACCAAAAATATTCTACTTTAATACTTAGTAAAATTGTATAAGAGTAAGGTATATAGAATATTCCTACCTATATTATAATAATTTTGAATAGTTTTCTTATAATCATGATTTAAATTAGTTACCTAGCTATACATATAAACATGCCGTCTGGGGGCGATTAATTGACCTTTTCTGTTATTAATTATTGATACTTTATTATCATAAATTACTCAAATTGTTTTTTTTTTAATAAATACCTAATCGATGCAATGCATTATGTAACAAACATTTTCGATGTAAATATACAGCAATTTACATCACTATACTGTGTTGACGTAGCTTTTCTATTTTGGCAACTTTTTGTCAAAATTTTCTTCTAGTTTCTACCTTATCTCTGGTTTCTTCTGGGAAGTCCCCAGTTTGACATAACAAAAATAAGGAACTCGGACAAGTTCCCTAATAACTTAATAAGAATATCGACTTATTTCACAAAGTGGATAGGGCTCCATCGTAAGAAATTAACTCCTGAGGGGTAAATTAATGAATATACTTTAATACCTACCGATACTTCATACAAATCTGATGTAACATGCATTGCAAAAATGTCATCTCTACAAAACAAACAGCTGTGTCATCAAAATACTAAATATGTCGTCCCCAATTGTATGTATATATTTAAATAATGCTTGATTTATTGTTGTGTCTATATGTCAATATTTCTTGTATCTGGTTTAAACTAGTATCTATAATACTACACCTATGCACATCCACACATGACAATGTGATTTCAATAAAAATCATTTTTTTAAATTTTATTATCATAAATGTATGTATGAAAACATATACCTACTTTCCTACCTATTATTTAGGCGATTGTATCAGGTACTGTTAACTGTGGTTGTTTAGAAAGTAGTTAGATAACCTGGGAATTGAGTTTAAAGTCTATAACTAATATTTTAGATTTCTCGGGTTAGGTATCCATTTTTCTTTACTTTTGATGGTTTTATGGATTGGGATAACTTAGATGTTTCAATATCTTGACCAAATTATAAGTCAAAGGAAAGTATAAAATTGCGTCGTGCACTTACACGAGCAATAATTGGGGCAGCTCATCCTAATTGTATTGATTAACATTATTTCGCAATATATAGCAATTATTTCGGCAATATTTAAAGCGAGACACCTGAATTGCGTACAAATGCAAAAGGGAATTTGTATCATGATAATTTCTCGTTTCCACGCAATATCATTGTCTCGCTTGAAATACTGCCAAAATAGTGTTAATCGATATGATTTGTATGTGTCTCCGCAATTATTGCTAGAAAAATTACTCCTGTAAGCGCACCTTAACAGTCAGTCTCAGATTGACTTAGAAGTTCTATAATTTTGTTTGTTGATAACAATGACATTTCTATCAAAATACAAGTGTTGCCAACATGGTTGTCAGAAAGCTACACTAGCGCCCTCATCAAAAACCAACTCCTTTTCTGACAGACTGAAATTATAACTAGATAATTGGTTGGTTCATCTTTTAACATTTATGCAACATCCACAACACCTAACTTAGTTTCAGAATATTAATATAAAAACCACCTTACCTTTCTTATAATCCTCTTATTTCCTTTTGTATCGATCTACCACTGTTATCAATCACTAGTACACTATCACATAATCATGATTTAATACTATATTTGCAGTACAAGCACAAACCACCAGTACTAAACAATATCTAATTAATACTGAAGTACTTTACCTTTATTTTACTACATATACAAAGGTACTAAACATTGTAGGTACTGACGACAGTACTAACTTATAATAATTAATTTTATTTCCTGTTTGACTGCCCAGTGTAGGTGGAACTCTGATCTCAATACTGTGATTTTTTCAAGGCTTTGTTTAGGTACTTAACTGACACTGTCTGATTTTACTGTGTATAGTAAATAGTATACCTGCTCCTTTACTTTGGTTATCTCAGTGGTCTGCCGTCAAATGGCAAAAGGCGGTAAGTCGAAAAAGATAGTTTAAAAAAAAGTTTAAATTTACTGATATTTTAATTCGCCTTAACAGACATCTTCTTTTTCTTCGTCTTTCGAATAGGTCCCTCAATGCTGAGGATCGTGACCTTCATGCGGTATGATTTTATTAAACTATTTAATAAAATTTAAAAAAATTATTTAAACGCTTTTCTGGGTGTGAGGTGGTATAATCAGCTGGACCGAGAATATAGACATGGTCCACAAACGAACTATAGAGATTTCAAGCGCAAACTTAAAGAAATACTAATTTAATTCCAAACGTCTGCAATGTGGATCTGTGTGTGTGAGTGTATGTGTGTGTGTGTGGGTATGTGTATGTGTGTGTGTGTGGGTATGTATTTGTGTGTGTCTGTGTTTATGTTTCCTCCTTCCGTCCTTCTTTTGTACATTTATTTAATGCTTTCTCTTGATTGGTAATGATACATACATATATGCATAGATAAACTAATTGTTATAAGTTCTTATGTTTTGTTCCTCTCCAAAGCACGAGCTCTGCTCAATTTTGGAGAGTAGTTTTTTGTGTTATATTGAGTTGTAGTTTCATTTGTTTTTCTTTACAATTTGTAATTTTATACCCAATAAAAAAATTTGAATTTGAATTATTCCTCTCTCATTTACGAACTTGCCATTAGCGCTATCTTGCTCCGACTATTAATTACCATGTCTTGCCACGATCTTTAAAGATCTACTGGGAACCGAGTTGATGAACGATGATGATAGAACGATGCAAGTCGAAAAACAGTATGATGAATTACCGCATTTTGCCAAAATCTCACGAGGATGGTAAAAGGAAGCAACTTTAATTACATTGTTTTGGAGTGTCTTCACAGACTTACCGCATTTAGTCAATTACTCTACAGCCTTCCTGGTATCAAAAACTAAAATTTGATTTTTTTATGATAAAACAGGCCACGAGAAATCAAGGCAAGACGCGGTAAGTCGACATACCGCATTTTGCTACTTGACGGCAGTGGTGCTATATAAAACAATATGCATTTCTTATCTTATCTTTATTTTATCTGCATCAACTACCTTGTTACTACTAACATACACACTACAGATTGTTTTTATACTTTCATCTCATTTTCCTCAACATATTGGTTTGGTCAGATAGATAAGGTTGACTGTAAGATATTGCTCTTGCGATAAGTCCGCCCTTTAGCGCACTACTCTCTTCCTGTTTTGTAACTTGTGAACGTTTTCTGGCTAATAAAGATTTCTTTGTTTACCTTGTTATTCTAGGGTGATTAATTATTGTTTGTCATTGGGTAGGCAGCTTCGGCAGCTTTCGCTGTTTTGACCCAAGTCCCAGTTAAGTTGCGTTTATATTATCTAGTCTATTTTTGAAGGTGTTGGTGGCAGGAGCAAGTACCACTGACTCTGGCAACTGATTCCAAGCACTGACAACTCTATTGGTTGTGGAAGTGTTTGCGTGGGTTGCATGTGAATCTTGTTGTTGTCAGTTTCAGCTGGTGTCCTCTCAGGTGCACATTAGAGTTCATGGTAAACATAGCTGGTAGAATCTCACAAGAATAATGGTTATGCAACACCACATACAACTCAATAAGATCTCCCCGACTGCGTCTCTTTTTCAGTGCAGTTTTAGCTCTTTCAAACAGTCCTCATATTACAGGTTTCTTAGTTGTCTAGGTAAATTGCTCACATTAACAGTATACTTATTATGTATAATGATACAAGCATATGCTCGTAGTATACTAGAGTGTATGTGGCATACATACATAAATGATGCAATCCCAACATCCAATAGCTCATGTACAGTTTGCCCTACATAACTGTTTGTTGTTATCGTAGGATGTTTTTCTACTGAATGTATAATCTCTAATGTTGTAGGCATTTTGATAATACAACTAAGTCTTGTCCTATGTGAGGTAAATTATTATGTTTCAGATTTCAGTATGACCAAGACTGTAATTAAATTGTAATCTTTCCCCCACAGACTAATGTAACTCGTAGAATTAGGAATACTATGCACTATGATGACATATCGTTGTTCGGTATGCAATTTCGCAAATGCATATGGAGCTATTCAAGAGATTAAAAAAAAACGCTGCGAAACCTAGGAGTCGATGTTCCCATTGCAATTTTCCTTTTTAGGTATTTGCGAATCATACAATTTTTCGCTCATTTTTTTAACGAAGGTTCACATATTTTCAAATCTACATTAAAACACAGTATTGCATTCGATATTGTTTCTTATAGGTATATAACCGTAAAAAGTATGAGAAAGCGCCCGAGACTGAGCTAGACAGATCATGTCGACCAGATCCTTAAGGATGGACGCATTTTGAGTAAACGAAATCCGAGAGCGTGTATGACAAATTGTGTGTATGTGACGGGGACTAGGAGTATGTGCAGTCTGCCGCTCTGCCTACCCTGGAGGTAATGCAACTCGAGGGTATAGATACATCGATAGAAAGTATGAAACCGTGATTTGTATGTTATGTAATTTGATACTGAATTTTAATCGTATTAATTTAAATTTCCATTGCAACGTGAAATTGTTACGTTAATTGGGTAAGTTAGTACTTATTGTATGTCATACACTTAACCTTTGATCCACATTTATATCTTTTTACATTTCTCCAATGACTTTTGAATAAGTATAATAATAATTAGACAGACAAAATCAAGGGTGCTTTATCTGCATGGAATGTACGTACGTAGAATTAGTATGGAGTGTAGTTGAGACCCCATATTCTCGCACTAAAAAGTGACCCCTTCTCTACATACGCTGTCTCCTTTACCGACACCTCTATAAACATATCGCAACAGGACTTTATCTTGGTTTAAAATGTTATTCATGTTCCATCAATTGTAATATTTATTTATTTATACTTCAAGTGTGCAAAATACATCAACAACTTAACATAACAAGTAATAATAGATAAGTACTTAAATATAATTGTGCACTAGGGCGAGTTTCCAGCAGTGCTGCGATCTTCCAGCTAATCTCGCTAATACGGCATTCCTAATTCCATGATGAGACACTACTATCTCACTTCTGGAAACTAGTTTGTGAACAATATTTTATTTCCCCAACCTCGTCACTATCAATGTCCATATCGCTAATTCCTTCGCTCTCCTCTGCTTTCAATAATTCCTCCAAATTTTCCGTATTCGCCGGATTCTGATACGCCAACATCAAGTTGTGCATCTCAAACTGTTGTTCGCTTCCAAATATGCCCACCATTTTCATCATCAAATTATCATCACCTTTTTCTACGTTGCTACTTTGATGCATCATCGGTGATTCGACGATATTGAGTGACGTTGCATTGGTTTTATTATCGACTGATGTTATTTTATCACTCGCACGACTTTGCAATTTAAAACACTCGTCGCTAACAGCATTAATAATGTTGTTTGTTTCAAAATCATTCGCTAAAGCGTTTCTATCTGACGCAATCAACTTCTCGTACGAAGGAGACGAGATCGTACTATCGATTGAATCGTTTAAAGAAGTCGGAGAAACGATTGTTCGTTTCATTTCGGCGTCATTTTCCTTGAACGATTCCGGCGTCCCAAACGGTGCTACGAAATAATTTATATTAACGCCTTTAGACGTGGACGGTTGACTAATCATACTAATATTCCTTTTGTTGGGATTTTCGAATCTATGATCGACGTATCCGTCCGTGATGTCCATATCACTATAACTGGTGGTATTATCGCTTTCGCTAATGATCACGACGTTATGTCGATGTTGGTTCGGTATACCCATTTTCGGAGTAACTTGCACGCTCTCCACAGGTGTTGAAGTCTTCGTACTATTCCTAGACACATTAAAAAGGACTTGACCGTCCTCCATTTGACTTGCTTGAGATAAATTTACGTTATTGTTGCCTTTGTTATATTGTTTTCTAATGGCATTTAAAGTTTCAAACGGTAGTATCGGATCTTCTTGCGACATTGTCTTACGACTATGAACTGATTCGGGTATTGTATTCGTACTGTCGTTTGCAGATTCCACCTTATTACTGTTTAACGTTTTCACTAAGTCCGAATGATTCTCATTAAACTCCTTGAAGATATCCCGAAGTTTGTCATCACTAGCGTTGGGTTTTCTCAATTCTTGCAAAAGGTCCGCTCCCAGTTTGTACAGAATGACATCATCCATACATTTTCTATCGCTCGGTGGTATTGGCTGAAACAAAACAACTTTTGTAACAAATATTTAATTGATTTGAGATATACCTAAATCATTTTAGGTACTAAACTGGATTTATCTGCGCTACACAGACGGAAATACATTTTAGTTTTTTCCTCAACAGAGACGAGAGGCATCTTCATTCAAATAATGTAGCATTATGTGAACAAGTAGGTTGCAAATATTGCATCCACTCCTCAGCAGATGGCGTTAGCATCTGAAACATTGGGTCAATGTGAAATAATTTCCAGCCATAGCATACATATATACAACTTTCAAAAATTACACGATTGACAACAGAATGTGGTGGAATGAGTAAACGTTGCCCTGGGCATAAAAAGCAAGCCAAAGCCGACTCGTAAGCGTCAGAACACCCACCCTACTTCCTCTCCAAGGGAGTTCACATAATGCTACATTATGTGAATGAAGATGCCTCTCGTCTCTGTTGAGGAAAAAACTGTAAAATATTTAATTATTGTATCTACGAGTGAAGTTTATTTAATTGAATGATTTACCTTCTTCTTAGCCGAAATAATCTCCGCCAGTTCGTGTGCCAAGGATATCACTGTGTCCGGGAGGTTGGTGTGCCTGGCAAGGGTCAAGCCATAACGCTCCAGCGTGGTTACTCCCGGCTTTACCTTGTGTTTGTATGCCAACTTCCTGATCTGATCGTTTGTTGGATTCACTATTTCCTCCGCAACCAAATGGAGGCTAAAATGTAGTTATTTATTAATTTAAATTGTTCATACACGTGACAGATATAAATATTGGTATGATGTTTTATTATAATGCCTGCTTACTTGACGACATTGAAGTAAACATCCTGCAGCTTGGTGAGATAGAGGAAGTGCGTGGTGAAGAATGTGAAGGCTGATGTGTTGAGGAGGCGCTCGCATATTGCCCACGACATGCTGGTGCCCTCTTCACTGGATGTGCCTCTGTATAAACACAATATTATCACTATACATCGGGAGATTCAATGCCCTAGGTATCTGGGACTAAGAGATGTGCAGGGACATAGAGTGAACAAAAATATTATACAGTTTATTTACTTGCTAATACTACCTGCATAATGCACGCTGATACAAGTTACGTGGAATTTATTGTTTACGCTTCACTTATTGTTTTATTCACCTATAGATAATGATGGTTGTACAGAATTCAGGTAAAGATGGAATCACGAAGAAAAATAATACTTTTGCTTACGATCCGTCTATGGAATTATAGGATTAGTAAGGTTTTATAGCACCTCATCAGGCAAGTGGCATCCAAATTCCCGGTGTAGGTATAATAATCACTAGGTATATTGTCATGTAAACATAAAAAAAATTCCTTTGGCAGACCACAGGCATAGGTAGATTTCAAGTGATTTATTTATTTTATTAATTTTAAGAGTACATCTGTACATACGAGTATAATAAAAACAATCACAATATCATCACCAAATAAACCAGCGAAGTGATGAAGCAGTATGGATGTAGTTTATTCTTTGATTTTCGAAAGTACCTAATCCACTAATCAAATTATTTTCATTCCACTCATAATATGAATTGGTACCGGTACCTAAGCACTAGAAATTTGAAAAAAAGATGTGAGTTCTACTCGTATTGTGAAGCACTTTTCTAAGACAACAAACACGCTAGTACCTATGCGGTAACTACTTAACTAGATCTTTCGATCGATCAGTGTCGTCGAAGGAATTGAGCTAGACAAAATCTGTAAATTGATCTGTATTCCTTATTTTATGCCCTTTCATACGATACCAGACACAGACCCTCACAATCATTGTATCCCCTCAGAATGATTATTTTTGTAGTTAAAGCCTTAAAAAGTGAACCTTCCTCTTAATGGATTTCACCCAATCTCCTATCAGTCCATCTACCACTTACCAAAAATCGACCACCCAAGTTTCACGTTTCTGCGACGCATAGTTTGGCCGCAAACGTGCGCACAAGAAAAGGGACATATATATGGCTTATATATATAAACTTTTAAACCAAGGTCGGATTCGGGTTCTCCTGGTCCTAATTAGTGATCCCGAGTAGAAATTTTTCAATTCTGTGACATCACGGGAGAAACGAATAGGTAGAATTCCTTTTGGAAATCTACCTAAAATATTTTCATATCTAGAAGTCTGTTGTGTTATTCCTTCTCTGTTTTGCAGATTTTTTGGCCACATCATTACAATCCTTGTGTGATGGGGTGGAGTCTGTCAACTGTCAAGAAAACCAGTTCACGAGATTCAATGGCACAATGGAAGACATTCACAACTCGTCTCCTGAAGCACTCCAACGCTTGAGTTCTCAAGATCTAAATCTCCGACTCTGGTCACTCTAACGCCGTACGAAATCAATGTAGAACTAAGAAGGGAATGAGGTTTGAATTACCTGCAGAGTTCGTCTATTATAATGAGACTTCTAGGCGTTATAGTCTGCAGGATGTGTTGAATTTCTTTCATCTGAAAACACACATACATTTTAGTATTACCTACTTCTGTGGATAATCTCTGAATACCCCACACACTCAGTACAACAATTCTCACCTCTAATATATATGTGGAGGCATTGCATTCAATGCTGTCATTGAAGCCAATCCTCGTGAATATTCTGTCGCATATCCTAAAAGTGGCGCTGGTGGCTGGCACAAAGCAACCAATCTGGAAATATCTCACTGTTATGTTACTAATGGTTTTTACAATGTTTTGTGTATCATTCGAAAGAGCAAAAATCAAAGAATTTTTTTGTAGATTTCTGAATCTTAAGGCTCTCCATACACGTCCGGAAGTTCAGTTGACTGAATGGACCATTTGCAATTTTTTTTATTTATTTTGAACATGTGTAATTACAATAAGTTGACAGATTAAATTTATATTTGAGGATATAGATCTTAAACTACACATTATAATGTTTTACCCCCCCTCATAAAGTAAAACTTGTGTTAAGGGTAAAAATGCTCCGACCAAAGTCTCTCTCTGAATTCAATGTCACCCCGATTTTGAATTCAGAAAGAGGTTTTGGTTTGAGCTTTTTTGCAAACGGTTGATTCAGTCTCATCCAAAGTCTGAAGTTGTTTTTCAAATATCTGTTTCTGGAAACTTTAATCGGACATTTTTTATCATTATTGTTTCTTTAGATTGGAACAAATAACTTAAATGGACTAAATACATATCTACCCACTGGAGTTACAAAAAAGAATGATAGAACTAAGCAGGTACCTTTCCTTACGATGATATTGGAGTAAAACTATAAAAAAGATTAGGGTATTTTCTATAGAAAGTGAATATCTCAAATATCTGGAAAACCGTGAGACTTTGGACCTGGATTGGCGCTAACGCAACAATAGTCGCTGTTAAGCTGGTCCAGGTCTTTTTTACTTTATTAAATAAATAAATAAATAAAGCTAAGTTTGGCTCAAAAGATCCCACATGGCCTTCAATATCATCCCTTAATATATCTTTATCACCCTGTACGTATTGATATTGATGATAATATGGAGTTCTAAGGGTTTACCTGCGCCATGATCTGCAACAGAGCAATCTGTTTGATGTAAATAGTCTTCCCTCCCATATTCGGTCCAGTGATGATGTGGAAATTAAACTCGGGCGACGCAAACTGAAATTAAACACACAATACATGGCAGTTTTTTCCTCAACAGAGACGAGAGGCATCTTTATTCACATAATGTAGCGTTATGTGAACTCCCTTGGGGAGGAAGCAGGATGGGTGTTCCGACGCTTAAGAGTCGGCTTTGGCTGGTTTAAGTAATCACTTTATGCCCAGGGCAACGCTCACCCATTCCACCACATCCTGCTGTCAATTGTGTAATTTTTTAAAGTTGTAGGTATATATGCTGGAACTTTTCACATCGACCCAATGTTTCAGATGTTAACGCCATCTGTTGAGGAGTTGATCCAACAATTGCAACCTACTTTTAGGTATATCTCAAATCACACAATACGTGGTTTGGGCATGTTGAGAGAATGAACGATGACAGGATGAGATTAAATATATACATACCACATCATTTGGAACAGTAGGTACAGGTAAAACGTTATCTAGTAACGGATGTATGGAATCTTTCAATTCCAGGTATTCTGCAAACGCGGGACGCACGTAATCCCCCGCAATGCTCACCTGCAAATAACAATATAAAGTTAGATAGTTCTCTTTTCCTACATCTTAAGGGATACGTCTGTTTAACGTCCTACTGGAAAGCCTGAAACTTCTAGAACGAGAATCGTTCCAAGGAGAGGTGAAGAAGTACCTTGTTAATAAGGAATTTTATACTATCGGCGATATGCTACCTGAGATCAGACCCTTATAGTATCGATTAGTTCTCGCAATTTACACTATAAACTATGTACAGGCCTCCTCTTGCTGCCAGAATGTGTGGTCAATAATAGCACCGATTACTGTTTGACGTGAATGCTGACCTGATCCTTACACACTCAGTTCAGCATTCGATCCTGTTATCACCATGTATGTCTCTGACGAAACGTCAATTGGAACTCTGTACACTCCAATCGGCGTCGATAGATTTTATAAACTCTTTAATCTGTTCAGGTGTTTTGTATTGATAGTTTGTTTATGATATGTAAGAATTAACGAGTACAAGTGCCCGAGTCGGGCCTACGTATGATTGAATACAACAAGCTACATATAACATTATACTGCGTTGTATTAACATACTTGAGCCAAGGAGAGTATGACGTCTAGTTCTGCTACATGCTCACACAGTTTATATAGAACGCTCATGTAAGGTCGCAGATCTGTCAGTAGACCAAATATTACACTGGAATTACCAAGCAAAGTTGCGTTACAATATTAATACATATGTACATAGCAACTCGGGTCACGAACAATGCGACCCACGAATGCAGAAACATTATTTACATGTGGTCGTAAGCCCGACAATGTTCATCCTTAATTCTTCTACACTGTTGTAGGAATACTGCATTGTATATGTATACTACTACTATACGCAATGTAGAAAAATCCAACGCTTTAAAAGGATAGTTTGTAAAAACAAAAATAATTATAGTGGATTAATTGTACTTATGTTAATTTCAACAAGAAAAATTACATAGTTCAGTTGGTGAATGTTACTTAAGCCAGCCGACTATCAGTCATAAACCTGATGGAAGGTCCATCTTTTGCTGTGTATCTGTTGAGATAACTGCATAACAAATGTCATGATATATATCTGTAGTGTGAACATATCTCTGTATCTTATTCACTTAAAGTGTAAATAAATAAATAAATAAAATAATAGTTTGCATACATGTTGCTCATTGTCTGTATCTCGCTGAGGGCTTCCTTAGCTTGCTGATCCAATAGAACCACTTCTTCTGTTGTCATGGTTACACTTGCACCATGATTCTGCACCTGAAGAGGTAAGTACATGGTCACTAAACAGTGTTAAGGGTCTATATGTACTGAGCAAAAATCGTTCTATTATCGCTTCAACTTTTTCAAATCTTGTATGAGAATGTTAGTGCGAAATAAGAATAACGTAAGCGACAATGTGAATTTCACCTTTTTTGAGAAGAGCCTGGGAACAAATTAAAAAATCTAAAACAGCCAATTTGTTAAAATTATAATTAAGTACCAGTATTTTGGCTAAATAAAAAAATCCTCAGATCCTGGAAATTTCATGGGTACTTTCGAAATATTTTTTTATTCAAGGAATTTCCAAATATTGTAATTCTAAAACATCCAATCTGCAGTCCATACTATCATCTATCACTGTCTTCAGTTTCAAGACGATTCTATCAGTATTGGCCGAGAACAATTCAGGGCGCCGAAGCCCAATGATAGCATACAGGACCTTAATACATTTCGTGTATAATATTGAATTGAAGTTGAATTTATCTCACTTCTATAAACACTGGAGGCAAATCTTCGACTTTGAATGTCCTCTTGTTCCTGGGACCCACGGGGAGCCCGATGTGAAACCCTCTGGTAGCACTGTTGCACAGTTTCAAGGGGAGGTTGAACATTGTGGACAACACCTCAACCCTCTCTTGGATGTCGGACACCAGCTCCGAGTAGGACCTCCTGGCTACGTCTAGTAGTCCATTTATCTCCGGTTTTACCGCAAAGCATCTGAAATATTTTTTACATAAATACACTTTAGTTTATCCGAGTTTACTTTTCAAGGGAGTTCACATAACGCTACATTATGTGAATGAAGATGCCTCTCGTCTCTGTTGAGGAAAAAACTGTACGTAATACCTTTGTTGTTGGGCAGCTCTCCCTTGTACGACATACACACCATCATGAATCACTCTCTTTATCCTCTCAGTTATCTCCACAAACTTTGGATTACCTAAATCCTGAAAAATATTAACTTGCCATTATTTAGATGTAAACCTATATGGATTTTTCTCATAATAGAAACATTATCAAAGCCAGAAATGCAATGTCAGAAAATTGTGGAATATTGACAGCTTTTTTGACATTAAGGGCTACCAACAATACAATGTCATTGCAGATAGCTTCCAAAAGGCCAAATTAAATGGAAGTATCAGTACGGACACTGCAATTTGGCTCATTGATTGAAAAATAGGCCAGTATGTTTTTGAGTTTAAACTTATGGATGTTCGTTTTGTTAACTTAAGACTGATTTTAAAAAGACATACCTTTCTGACGGTAGAGAACCACTTCCCTTTGGCCAATTCCAAAGCGGCTACCAGTGCCGGCACGAGGTCCATGGTATTCTTCAACAAGATGGTGTGATTCAGTTGTGCTTCCCCCGCCTTGGATCCACCCTGAGGTGACGGCAGTTCCATGCACAGCCATAATATCTTATCCACGTCATACAGTTGTTTCATCACATTCTGAAACATAAATTTAGGAGATTATCATAAGACTAGCTGTAATGTAGCTTAATAGAATCAGGACATGCCACGGAAGATGAGCGGACCTTATGCATCGATGGGGGTTTTCCCCGAGCCCCGAATGTGAATGTGGTCGCCACCAGACGATGGGTCATATAGCTGAGTGTCCAATTTTTGGTTTCTAGCGCGGTCTAACTGAAATTCACGGGGTCACTGCTGATGCTGCCAATTGGCTACGAGATTTACCTTTAAATTTGTAGTTGCCAGGTCTTATGTTTTTGCCATATGCATTAAAACAAAAATTATAGGTACACTCTTATAGCAAATTAAATTTTTATTAAGCATAGTATTTTATCTCCTTAATATTTTGAACTACATATAATATGTACCAATTCACTTTATAAAACAAAATATACAAATTTATTACTAGCCAAATAATTTTCGATGATAGCTAAAGGTGCGGCAATCGCGAAATGCTTTAAATTCCATACACATTCTTGCAAAACTTGCAAAAGACACTATGATCCTACATTACATCCATACCCAATTTCGGCGAGAATTATGTAAGTTAATTATAGAGTTTGCACGTCAAACGTATTTTATCCACCATTCATAATTTAGTTATTTCAGGTATGTGGTTTATATTACCTGCAGTCCTGGCATTAGTCCCTCATTATTGTCAATAAGTTCCTGTACGGCATCCGCTCTGTCTCGTATCTTGCCGAGATTACTGAGTGGTTGCAGTATCGTGACGCGCAACGCTCTCACGCCACCTGCAGTGCGCGTCTGGTCCAATATGGAGAGGAGACTCACACCACGCTCCCTTGAACTGGACAGAGATTCCACCAGTTCCAGACGTACCGCCGTTTCTACATCTGGTAAGGAAGATTACAAAAAGAAACATACGCACATACAATTACAGTCTGTCAAGAAAGCGATGGTCTCAGATTATTTGTGTAACAATGGCATTTCTATTGAAACTCTACAAGTGTTGCCACTATGATTAAGCACGAAATGAGAATCAATTTTGTATTATTGTACACATAGGAACCGAATGTCATCAAAAATACCTGCTAGAGTCACTGCATCTTACCTTAAACATTTTATTAACCAAATTACAGCATAATATCTAACAAATTGTGGTGGAAATAATCTCAAATTTCAGAGATAAATTTAGAATTGTTATTTTATTATGTAGTAAAATTTACAAAAATCAAATTTCTATCTCTTAGAGTCACTAAAACATATTTTCATTTATTTATTTACACTTTTGGTGAATAAGATACAGACATATGTAAACATAAAAAAAAAATTATAACATTCGTTCACTAGGGTGAGCTTATCGCAGTACTGCGATTTATCCATGTCGTAAGTTTTCGGATGATATCTTTTGCATTAGCTGAGTAATCATACTTTTCCCGGTGCAACTGACGATTGAACAGAAATGTACTGATATGAAAATGTTAACAACTTTGTTACGATATTCTTAGGTATATCTTGTCTCACCTATCCACGTAGAGTTCTGCGAGCAGTGGTACTCAATCTTCAAAGAGTGCGGCTGGAAGACAACACACTGGATGTACTCGACATATTTCACAATGGCTCCCGCACATGTCAGAGCGTAGAATCTGCGAGGAAAGTATGTACATAAAATGTTAACTACGACTTCACCTCATACTTGCACATGCAGGTTAGGCAGAGAGGATAGACTGCCCTATCCTTACACACACTCCTAGCCTCTGTCACATTCATGCAATATGTCATACACACTCTTCTTTTACTCAAAATGCGTCCCTCCTTGAGTCGATCTGGTCGACATGATCAGTCCAGGTCAGTCTGCACTTAATCGCACCTCTTCGCTCACCTAAATATATCTTTTTAGCACTTAATTCATTCTCTGAGCATGACCAAACCATCTCAGTTTATTCGCTCTTATTCTAGTCGCAACACCAGTCTTGCAGTCACTCATTTCTCTAATAACCTCAATTCCTTATCTTATCTCTCAGCGTTTTCCCACACTCTCTTCTTAATAACATCATTTCCACTCCATTCAACTCAGATTCGTCCTTCTTTAGCCACGTCCAAGTCTCACCAGCATACACAGCATTGTGCACTAACAATAGTTCTCTATATTAATACTAGAAAATGAGATATATCTATACGTATAATGGACTTACTTATGCATCAACTGCAACTGAACAGAGGCGTACTCGGGAGCGCACAGGTTCTTGATGTATTGCAAGCCCTGCGCGTCTGAGAAATGCCTGCGCTGTATGGGCGTCACCAGTACGTTGGGAAAGTTTTGCCTCACCACACGATACAGTTCTATCGGCACGGTGTCACAGAACGTATTGGCAACTATAATCTGCAATATAAACATTAGGGTGTTTCATTTTCCATCATCACCTGTGGTTGGCTTGTCACTTCTTTTAATATTAGTTCATTGGTGTGAAGATGTCAAGCCAACCACATGAACGTTCGTCCGAATTCTCTTTTAATTCATGTCATTTGGATAAGTTCTGTATTAAATGTTGTGCCGAAAGCCGAAATCGGTGTACGAGACCAAAGAAATACATGATAAGGCCATCAGTGCTAATTGCTATGAACTTCATGGGAAAAAAGTGATCAAAGTGTGCTACCTTTAAATATTATCCAATCTTGAAATTTGGCATAAATAGTTTCTACAAAACATAGACTGGGATCGTAAGCGAAAACTGAGTAAATTTTACATTTTATTTTTTCCCATACAAACATGGAGCACCTAATAATGAACATGCATTTTACATCGACTGCTTATAACTCATAGTTTTATCAATCATCGACATATTAGTTTTTCAAACATTCTACAATCTTTTCTCATAACTGGTGATCTTGGATGTTTTTGAAGATTAGTATATATATTCATAGAATTGAAAATGCCGTAAGTATTATTACAACTGTTAGAATGTGAATAACATTCAAAACTATGAAAAAGACCGGTGGGCCTGACCAGAATTAGCTGGCAGAAGCAGGTGACAAAGGTGTTTGGAGTGGCCAGAGGTCCTGGAAACTGCAAGTGATAGGGGCCTTTGGCGAAGATACACAGATGCTTTGAGCCCCCGACCCAACCAAGGATAGAAGGGGAAGAATATGTATGTATGTATTTCTTGAAACTTTTTACACTTATACATCAAAAAATATTACCTCAACAGGATTGAAGAAAAGCAAGGTGGTGAGTGTGTGAAGGTATGAATGATTATCACTGAGCTGACATAGAGTGAGAGAGGGTCTGCGTAGATCTATAGCTGCTAAACCAACTTCACCGCGAGCAGCACCCCGACCTTCCGATAAAGCTGAAATGTTATATTATTAGCGATGATTAAGTATAGCATTATGTGAACTCCCTTGGGGAGGAAGCAGGATGGATGTTCCAACGCTTACGAGTCGGCTTTGGCTGGCTTAAGTGACCACTTTATGCCTAGGGCAACGTTCACCCATTCCACCACATCCTGCTGTCAATTGTGTAATTTTTGGAAGTTGTATATATGCTACAGCTGGAAATTATTTCATATTGACCCAATGTTTCAGATGCTAACGCCATCTGCTGAGGAGTGGACGCAACATTTGCAACCTACTTTTTATTGTGAAGTAGAGTAGGAACTCTGTGGCTATTACCAGTTGGTATTTTAACTCGTAAGCGTCAAAACACCCATCCCGCTTCCTCCCCAAGGGAGTTCACAAACATTACATTATATGAATGAAGATGCATCTCGTCTCTGTTGAGGAAAATACTGTAAGGATATTACTATATTATATGTAAGGTTACCTAAAACAACGCAGGATTCAGGCATCGTTGTGCTGCTTGTAGAGGAGCCCGGTGTCCTAGAGCGAGAGCCACTTTGTCCTGAAATGATACGACTACACCGTAATACGTTATCTATTCAATAATAACTTTAGCTTTCACGACTAGTATTCGAGGATTTGCACCCTCATCATCAGGCCACTGTGAATAAAGTTCACAATCGCCTGATGATGACGGTGCAAATCCTCGAATACTGGTCGCGAAAGTCAGCCATTTTTTGTGGATTTTAATCTAAATATTTAGTTTTTCATTTTTTCCTTAAAAATGGACTTCCACCAAGTACCAAAGAGATTGGAAAATTATTATTATTAATTTTGGGCAAGCAGCCTAGGCTGATGGGCCCAAATCAATGTCTGTGCTATCCGTCATTCTGAGAAAGTCATCTAATCAGTTGTTAAAAACGTTTACTGATGTTGGTTGTATCACATTTTCGGGTAGACATTTCCACATATTCACTACTCTATTGCAAATAAAGTTCTTTCTCGGATTACTGTGAAACCGTTCCTTGGTGAGCTTCATAGAATGTCCTCTCAAATGGGTATTGGTATTCAGGGTGTAAATGGAGCTGATATCGGGAACACCATAGTAGCCATTCATAATCTTATACGTAAAATGTAAGACAGTTTCAATAGCGTTGCTTACCTCTGGAAGTAGACGAAGTAAACTGCCTGCTTTCAGGTTCCCTGTACTTGGGGGTCCACATGCTCCTGGGTTGTGATAAATCCAGGAGCCCTCCCGGACTTCTATTATGTTGCGTCTCACTAGATTCATTGCAAATTACACTCAACTTATCCAAACTCGCGATTGAGGATACATTTCTAAAATCATAAAACACTATTCCCAGATAGCACAAAAATGGAACTATTGTCGAAGCGCGGCCCCATTCAATGTCTAGCTTATTTTGTTTCTGGGCGCGCGCCCAGACTCACCAGCAGCTGAACCGATCGAAAAAATGCCAGTCTTAGCACCTTTTTTAAACACAATAAACCTTTGACAGGAGTGACGTTTCATTTACTACTTAAATTCGTTTAAAAAAAAAACACATTTTGACTTTCTGTGCCCTAGTCCGGCCCCACCCGCAGACAATCGGAGCGAAATAATATCGTTTGTAGCACTTTTTTTAATAAAATAAAAGTTTTTCACAAAAAGTGGGGCCGCGCTACTACAATAGTTCCCAATATTCTACAGGACGAGTGTTTCTGAACAAACACTAAAACATTAAATATGATGTTGCAATACCCATACTATAAACTATAATAATAATCACCTTTTATTGCTTGAACTTTGCAGAGGTGCGAATGGTGGTCTCATACTGTCATCACTGGTGCATGCTGTGTCTGATGTCGTATTTCCATCACCAGAAGAACACTGGACACTGCTACCTCTTGCAGACTTGTTGATTTCGCAAGTCATCTTGCATGGCGGGAAGAATCCTACAAATTATATATTTGCACACGTAAACCATCGAACCAACTAAATATCTGTATAATTCTGTCAAATTATCTGAGAATACGTTATAAAATCTCATTGGAAGTTGTGGTATGCGTTTTTCCTTACCGGGCTTTTGTCCACGAAAACTAGTTGTAAACATTGAACGATTACTGACGTTTTTCGAACGATCTATCCCACCTTTGACGACATTCATCTTAGAAAATTAGTGGATTATTATAATATTAACAAATAACACACTTTTTCACAGCAATTTACTTAAAACTTGAATCTCATACACACCGCCCCACGAAAACAACTAGCAAAACATAAACAATAACAAATGAAAACAAAAATGGCGCCATATATTTGCAAAGTTTTAGTTCGCCGGTTTTCCCGTGATGTCGTTGTCATCGTTTTCTCGAACCATAGACAATAATAAAGGCTATGAATTAATAAACGGTCAGCAAAATTTTGGTCAGCAGTAAAATACATTCTGTCGGCAAACAGATGCGTGTGACGGAATGGAAATACCTTATAGTGGAACCAGAATTATTTGCATACTCTCGCTCATAAAACGTATTTTTTTATGTCGCCGGCCCACAAACTGCCCTCGGTAGGCGACATTTCGACACCGGAACACCGGGATCTTCCTATGGAAACATCTGAAATGTTAAATTACGGAACATTTAATTATCTACTTCTCATTATTAACGAACAAACTGGTTATGTAGAACGTATGCATGCGGTTAGGTATGTACGTAACTATTTATGTGGCATGCGGATAACAGTAAGGTGTAATAAATATTTCCTCTAAGAATGTAACGCGAATTACTGCATTGGTGATCATTTATATTTATTTATTCTTAATTACCTACATTAAATTTATATAATATAACTTGACCATGCGCAAGTCTGTTCACGACTTCATTCATAGCAAGCTATATTATGGGAAGTTTAGAATATAAAAGAACAACCTCAGTTCTGGTGTAGCTTACGTACTCAAAATTCATTGGAAATTGAAAGGGAGATTTGTAGGAAAAATTAGAACAACAATTTTTCCTTTTTTTTCAATTTATTTATTTTTATTACATTTATTCTTAAAGTGACCATCACAGAAAAATACATTGATATATATAAAAATAATAAATGCTCACTAATTCAGTGATCTCTTCCAGCTAACCCAAATAATAAGCAGGTATAGGCAGGTACATTGAAAAGGCACGAGGATCGTGCATCTTTGGAATTTCCTCGGTTTTTTTACACAATTCAGCTAACATCAACTTCTTGTTTGATAAATTTATTTGTCGACGTGAGATTGGTTGAAATCATTGAGATTATACTATATTATTTGATAATCTTAGAAATAGCGTTGAGATAGAGAGATCTGTTGCTGGTTAGGGTAGGGAGTAAGATAAGTTGTGGTTCGCTAGAAGCCATTTGACGTCTCCACGTTTTTGAGAGTGTAGGCTTCAGTTATTGATGAATTATTGTCAGTGCTGTATGATGATTTGGATTCCTGGCCGAATACATTTGACGTCTTTGAATTATTCTTTGTTCCACGCCTTGTACTCTGAACCCTGAAACGAATTACATAAAATAATATATAAATTGTGATGTGACAAATAACTATTCCCATGGGATCCCCGGATTGTAGAATTGTCTCCCACTTATTTTTTTATATTCTTTCGAGTGTCCTGTAAAAATCAGGTGTTGATTGTGAAATTCCCATTGGACATTCCACATTCCTTGTACATACCATCGGTGGCGGACTGGTTCTAAAAATGCAGGTTGCCATGTAATAAAGCTGGAGCCCCCGTATCTCTTCAGATTTTCTTTTTAGAGCAACATTTTTTTTTGATATTTCACAAAAAAAAATAATAATAATAATTGTGGTATAATGAATTTTGAAATTTTGAAAATTTGTGATATATGACAACGTTTTTTTTTATTACCTAAAGTGATGTTAAATGGCGAGCTTAGGGGTCCCCTGTGGCTGGGGCCCACTTGCCATCGGGCAAGCTGGCAACCTGGCCAGTACGCCACTCCATACCACCTGCCTGCACCTTAGAGGATGCGGCGTGGTGGAGAATGACACTAGACAGATAACTGAAAATATTCGTAAAGACTATTTTATTTGCCTTCTATTTTTCTTTATTTATTCTATTACATTTGAAGACTACAGGGGAAAACAAGAAATGTCAGTAAAAATCGAAAATTAAAGTAATAGTGCCATCTAGTGGCATTTGTGTGTACTTCTTATCCTGCAAATTTTCCAAAGCAACAAAAGTCGTTGTCACCGACTATGACGGTTTTATTGGTTGTTGGTACAAGGCAATAATCATGAGGGTCCACGCGCAATAAGCAAAAACTGTCGGATGTCACTGAAATGTCATCAATATGTCTAGTAGAGTAACAGTACCTGGTTGGAAAAAGCATTAACAATGTATATTTGTGACACTTAAAAATTAAATGTGGATTTACGCAAATGTGTCATTGATTGACATTCCTTGTTTTTCCCTATAGTCTTCATTTGTTGTTGGAATACACACAACGTACCTTTTCTTTATCAAAATCCTCACTCTCTGTTTCCATACGAAAATGAAGAATATGTAAACTCCAAGTATGGTGTTCAGAAAATCAGGAACGATCCATGTGTAAACACTTCCTCCAACAAAATAGCTGACTATCTCTGCGAGCCAATTTATACCCATCACTAGAAAGAGTTTTACGTACAAGATGAACCTGGAAAACGAATACAGTCATTGTACAAAGCATCCCTCCTTTACGTAAAGAGGCCATAGTAACTAGGTATAAAATATGTGAAAAATTGCGTCGGAAAAGGTAAGATTGCTCAACTAATACTAAAGATATCATCCTAAGACTTAAAACAAGACTAGATGAGAATATGTCTTAGTGACTCTGGTGGTTAGAACTTTATTTTATGTAAATTTTCTCAATAAAAAATAATGTTAAATAAGAAACCTCGACGTACCTCTGTTCTTCATTTCTTTGACGACTGCTTCTGTTGCCTCCCTCTCTGAGGACAGAGGTCTCTCTCCGAATCTTTAAGATCTTCAGGCTTGTAATTGTGAAGAGAATAATGTTGCAAGTCACTAAGATGCTCAGTGGAATATAAATATGGAACTTTTCTAATTCCTCGTCTGAAACATGAAAAGTAAACATGTAAATTAAAATTACATGCATACAGAATAGTAATTGTGATATGAAACACTATTTCAATATACTATTTACCAACTATAAATAGAGTAAACTTCGGAAGGGAGCCGAATAATTTTCGACAATAGTTTAAAGCGCTGCATCGCGAAATATTCTAAATTACACTCATATTCGAACAACAAATGTAAAATTTCCATGATGGTCCTACTAAACGGATATCCAATATTGAAAATTACAACAGTGTTTCACGTTACAACTTTAATTCTTTCATATCCGACATTACAGCGTTTCACGGTACAATTTTATTTCTTTCATATCCAACATTATTTCGGTGTTTCACGTTACAATTTTAATTACTTCATATCCAACATTACAATAGTGTTTCACGGAACAATTTTAATTTCTTTCATATCCAACAAAGCGTTTCACATTGCAATTTTAATTCCTTCATATCCAAGATTACTCTGTTTCACAGAACAATTTTAGTTCTTTCATATCCAAGATAACAGTGTTTCACGGAACAATTTTAGTTCTTTCACATCCAAGATTACAGTGTTTCACGAAACAATTAATTTTAATTCTGTCATATCCAACAAAGAGTTTCACGTTACAATTTTAATTCTTTCCTTATTCTTTCATATCCAACATTACAATAGTGTTTCACGGGTCAATTTTAGTTCTTTCATATCCTACAGTGTTTCACGGAACAATTTTAATTCTTTCATATCCAAGATAACAGTGTTTCACGAAACAATTTGAATTCTTTCATATCAAAGATTACAATGTTTCACGTTACAATTTTAGTTCTTTCATATCAAACATTACATTGAAGTGTTTCACTGCACAATTTTAATTCTTTCAAAAATAACTGCTTTGTTTTTACTAACCTGCAAACCAACATTTACTCTGGGCAATTGGTACGATATGAGATGGGGTGTTTGGATGAAACTGTAGCGCCATACATATCGCTGTTAGGACAGAGGATGACCCCCAGGCGTATATGAAGTAGTAGAGGAAACGACGATTCTCCACGAATGCTGGCATTCTGACGTCACGACTGTAAAATAATCACATCTCAGTATACCTTCTTACTTACTACAGGACAATTTAGGGTAAAGGTTCGCTTTCACGAGTAATTATTGCCGAAATAATTGCGCAATTGATTGCTCCAGTTGGGGCAATTAAGTGGAGCAATTAGTGGGGCAATTATTTCTAAAATATTTATTCCATATTTCATCATGATGACACGACCCGAATTGCTGAATATCCAATTTGTTTAGAAATTTCAGTCAATCTTCTTTCTCGTTTGCATCACTCAATATCCTCGTCTCGCTTTAACTATTGCCGAAATAGTTGCTCAAAGTTGATTTCTCAATGTTGATCAAAACGAGTGGCCGCATTTATTGCTCGAAAAATTGCCCGTCTAAAAACACCTTTTGATTCACTCAATATGATTCATGTTTTTTTTCAATGGATCAGTGAGAGGGTCTGATTTCCTCGTTTCCATATTTAGAGTGCTTCAGAGCATTCGATACCCTCAATGTTTTTCAATAGTTAAAAGGGTAGTTTTATGCAAAAACGATTCATTGAATAACTTCAATAAATAAATAAATAGTTGAATCTCACCTGAATGTTAAATATATGTCAACACACATGGCGTTCATCCAAAAGAAACTCCCCATAAAGAAGAAATAGGCTATCAAAGCTGAAAGAAAAATATCACAATATTATAACAGCGAAGGTACTGCAATGTTACATCTGTACCTTACCATATTATTATCTCTTTATTAATTTTATTTGTACTTATGTGCTTATTGAGTGTTGTAGAATATGTACCTAGTTTTATGCCAATAGAGCCTTTTACACTCTATTTGGCATTGAATTTCCCTGTAAATTCATTGTTTTTAACTCTTTTTTACATATATCATTCACTGTGTTAACGTGTAACTTTGGAACCACTAGCGGATCCAGGGGAGGGGCTAGGGGGCTGAAGCCCCCCCCCCCTCCAAAACCATGATTGACAGTACTTTATATACAAGTTTCCGAAGAATCGCATTATTACCATATCATTTTCTCATCATGTCGTATTTTTTTAAAAACTAGATTCTATATTGTTTGGTAGAAAAAGACGCCTGCGGCGCTATTCACATTTTTAATACCACAAGGTCATATTTGCATGTGACGAGATTCAGCCTCCCCCCCCCCTACAAAATTGAATCCAGGATTATTACAGACAGATTAGACAGTATTTTTGTTTTTTCGTAGGTACTTGCATGTAACCTTGAACTGTTATATTATGTGATTAGTGTTGCCCCAGAACAGGCTATCGCCTAGTGGGGCAATAAAATCCAGTACTTCTTTCTAATATTGTATTTTGTAAATATTGTTTTTTGGATATTAAATGAATGAAAATGAAATGAAATGAAAGATCCGCCACTGTTTGGGGCGCCTAGGGACGATTTAGAACAAAAAGCAATAAACAACAAAAATAAACAATAAACTATAAGACTTACTGAAGGATTCGCACAATGCCAATGGAATGTTTACTACTTCGCTTGTCATAATTTTTAAAGTGGCAATTAGGAAGAAACTAATGGACAGACACAGAACGTAGTTCATCAGACACTTTCCATGCGTGTTCCTCAACTCCGACACGAAGGCATACACGCAGAATGTGGCCATCAGAAACACAGATGAGATCAGAAATCCTGAAAAAAAATTCATTTCAACATTGTAATTACATAAATACATCGTTCGATAGATCTGTACACACTACACAGTATAGTATATAATTGCCAACCCCACTAGGTTATGACCTGTATCGGCGTTGACAATGAATCAAAATAAAGACATCTTCATTCCACAAATGGACAAAAAAAAACAAAATAAATAAAGAAAGTCCTCATTATGACAAATCAATAACGTAACATACTAATAGCTCAGTCCGATTGCAGTCCTAAGTTGGCAAAATTAATAACAGATTGGACTCCATGCAGTATGATACCTTAGGATGGGGTGTTTCAGAATATCAGGTCTCCCCTCTCCACCTGATGCGTCCCCCCTGCCCCCCGAATAGGTCCCCCTACGTAGTTTTCCTCAATTTATCGAAAAACAGTAAGAGGTAGAAGAAAGCTGTCAAGGACAAAAATAGTCCTTAATTAATTCTCTATAAAAAGGCAGCACATTTTTTGATAGGACTAGTATTTTACCCGCAATAGACATTATGATGATTTTAAAGGGTTTAATTCCATTTTTAAAGTCTATACCTCCTGTAAATAATACCACCCTATACATTAAACAAACCAAGATCTTTTTTATATAAAAAATAATATTTTCTTATCGCTGCATAATTTTCTTCTATAAATAAATAAATATGAAACCTACGCAATATTTTTAATCAATTTCTGTGGTTAGACAGGATGTATGAGTGGTCATATGAAATACAAGTAGGTAAGTACTGTAAGTCCAGCAATAAGTCCGCCTTTTGGCACACTACCATTCTAAGAAGATTTATTTATTTATTTAAGAGTAGGCATATTGACAACGGTAGCCTTGAAAAACTGATGGTCGTGGGAGGAGTAGAAGGCAGAAGAGGTAGAGGAAGATCCCCCACTAGATGGACTGACCAAATCAATGCTGCCACAGGTACATCAGTGGTTGGAGCAATGCGTACGGTGGTGTGTCGGGAGAGGTGGAGGACAACAATCCAGAACGTAATACGGACAAGGAGAGAGGATGGTCACGACCCTCAGCAGTGAGGACATCGACACAGAAAAAAAAGAAGGCATATTGACATTTAAAAAAAATCTAAAAGCGGGAGTCCTTATTAGATCTCGACAACCTTAATAAATATGCTTTGCAAAAAATAGAGTAGATACATTGAACCTTTATCTAGCGAATGACCGTAAAATATTTATAATATCTATAGATTTCTCACAAAAAATGAAAAACACCTCTGATCTTTTTTCCGAAAGATAGCAATTCGTTTCCCGAAAGTCGCGGGCAATTTTTATTTTTTTGTATTGATGATATGCATTAAAATGCATTAAAATCTAGGGAATGACCATAAAAGTTTTTTGATTAAAACGAAATTAACCCCAAAAAAATTGAATAAACGCTATTTTTACCATTTTGTCATTCGATTGTTCATTTTGAACCCTAATGCCGCGGGAATCGTCATAGGTCGCAGTCATAAGCCTGATGGAAGGTTCATCCTTTGCTGTGTATCTGTCGAGATAACTGCTTGTTATGTTCAACTACGACATGTAGAAAATTCCGATGTTCTCACAAAACATAAATTGTGTAGTATTCCCACAACAGCGTAGAAGATTTGAGGATGAACATTGCCAGGCTTACGACCGACCTCGGCTGGCTTAAGTGATCACTTTACACTCGAGAAACATTCGCCATTTCAGTTCACCCCGGCTGGGATTCGAATCCAGACCTTCGTCTCGCATAGTAGGGATCATATCCACTACACCACGAGGAGCGACGGCTGTGTTGTCGAATATCATGTATATTAAGTATCCATGTATTGTTGCATTTCTTACTGTTGAAGGAAGAGGGTGGTATTTTTAACACACCCGCCAAAATTTGTATTTGATTTTCAAAATTAATCTAATAATTAAGAACATTGAGAAAACGGGGAAACAAAAACTAAGAAAAAATCCTACCTGTACTGAGAAGATAATTTGTAATTTGATTCCGAAATAGAGATTGCGTGGTCTCCGCTCCAGCCGCGTCTTCTACTTCGAAGCATTCCAATACAACGTACTTCCATTGCCCGCTTTCTACATGCAGCCTGTTCTCAATGCAATGCTCTTCTTTGTCATGTGTGGCCTCGGGGTGATAGAATGAACCATCCTGAAATAGAATCAAAGTCGCATATGTAATCATTTATTAAGAGTATGCATACCGACATTTCAAAAATTTCTATAAACGGTAGACCTTATATCTCGACAAACGTTACTAAATATGCTTTGGAACAAAATAGGGTAGATGCATTGAACATTTATCTAGGGAATAATCGTAAAAGATTTTTTATATCTTGTATAGATTTCTCAAAAAAAAAATGATAAGCACCTCTGATCTTTTTTCCGAAAGACGGAAACTCGTTTCCCGGAAGTAGCGGAGTAAAATATTTTTTTTGTACTGAAATATGCATTAAAATCTAGGGAATGACCGTAAATGTGTTATTTTGAATGAATGGAAATTAACCCCAAAAAGTAAAAAAAATCGCGATTTTAAAAATTTATTATGGGATTTTGAATCTGAACCCCCCGGAAAATGACCGTGATGTGTTAGTTGGGTCCCTAGCGCTTAGAATTTTCTAGTTGAAAATACTGTGAAGTGTGTTGGCAAATCTTTGGTTCCGTCGATTGTTGTGAGAAAAAGAAAACATTCACTTTAATACGATTGTCTGAACTTACCGAATTCAGTACGTAATCTTCCTCCAAAGCATATGAGGCACAACGCATACCATAAATTATGTGAAATGCGTCTGATGTATTCTTGCCATCTCTCGTTGGGGGCTCAAATACCCTATCACTCACTGTACAACTAGATTTTTCCATGAAGCTGTGCAAGATTTGACCTTCGGGGCAGCACTTTCGTAGGCAGGACTTTTTGAGACATACGCAACCCCGATATTCTGTTTCGTTATACAGAAAATATTCATTCTCTGCATATGTTACGTCATCGTGCTGAATATTTCCATTTTTCAACACTGTGCCGTTATCTATGTTTATACTCAAATCCAAAGGACATGGCTGGCTGTAACCTTTGTGCCAAATGCACATCAAACATAACACAACACATATCAACACTTTTGAACACATTTTTGACGTATTTTTTCATTTAATTCGCGCGTTAGATATTACTCATTATTTATAAAGTTAAAATTTGTGTGATTTTATTTTTTTTTATCTTTAATTATAAGCTCGAATCTTAGATACACATAAAGTTAAACTAATGTAATTACAGTCTATAAGGACGACATCGCGTCCACAAATGAAATAAACCTACGTATTTCATATTGTACATAGTTAAATAAAATATAATTTTTATCCTTATCATCGGCCGATTCAACGTCATGTTTATAATATAGATATTATTGGCATTTCAAGCGAATATTCGGGTTGTTTCATAATCAACGAATCAAATAAACATTTGTAAATTTATCTGATATTAAAATTGATTGTGATGTGATGATCTGTACTGAATGTTACATCTGCACCTTACCATATTATTATCTCTTTGTTAATTTTATTTCTTGAGTGTTGTAGAATATGTACCTAGTTTTGCGACCATGACGAAGTGCCAATAGAGCCTTTTACACTATATTTGACATTGAATTTCCCTGTAAAGGAGAATGCTCATTTAGTATGGGAAAAAAACCCAGGCCCGGCGCAAACGAAATGTAACTCAAACGATAGGTAAAAATGAGTAATTAAATACTGCATAAGGAACATCATCGAAATCAATGGCCTAATGAGTGAAATACCTCTTCGGAGTTTACAGGGGCCACATGAATGTATTAGTAAAAGGATCGTTAAACAGTTACAAATGTTACAATTGCGGTTTAAAAGCATATAGTATGATAAGTATAAGGTAGGTTTGTGTTTATATTATCTAGTCTATTCTTGAATGTGTTGGTGGTAGGAGCAAGTACCACTGACTCTGGCAACTGATTCCAAGCACTGACAGCTCTATTGGTCAAGAAGTGTTTCCGTGGGTTAAATGTGAATCTTGTTGTCCGTTTTAGCTGGTGTCCTCTCAGGTACACATTAGAGTTCATGGTAAACATAGCCGGTAGAATCTCACAGGAATAATGGTTACGTAACACTTTGTATAATTCAATAAGATCTCCCCGATCGCGTCTCTCATTCAGTGTAGTTAGTTTAAGCTCTTTCAAACGGTCCTCATATTGCAGGTTTCTCATTTGTCTATAACCAGGTATTTTGGTGGCTTGTCTCTGCACTCTTCCCAACGTTAATTTCATTTTGAACGTTAAAGCAACATCAGGCAATGTTAACGGGATCCTCGTCCTCTTAACATTGTTTATTGTTTTTTATCACCCGTAGGCCCATCCGGACACCTGGAATCGTCATTTGAACATACTCGTATTATGTGAAAAAGAATTATGTATAAACAATAGTACATTCGTATATAAATATATATAGAATTATAGATCAATAGAACAGAAAATACGATCGAAGATTAATGCTGATCGGAGTGTATAAGGTTCCGACCAGCATTTCGTCAATTAGTCAATACAAGTGAACACATAGAACAATAATTAATTAACTAACATGAAATAATCATATGACGATTTTACTATGTTCCATACTTAACACAAAAAAAATTAGAATCAATAAAAAATCGCTTGACAATTCCCATATCAGTATGTACTTGGAAAATGATATATTTATAAACTAAACCTATGTAATTGTAATGATTCATATACCGCAGTTCTAATGATAAAAACAACAAGGCATGTACTACAAGTTCCTGGTATATCTATAAGTACTGTATCATTAGTTATATCTATGTGCCCAGCAGTGGCGGACTGGCCAGGTGGGCTCCGGTCACACCCCCCCCCCTCCTCAGCCCTCCTTTGCAAAGCATCCTTAGATATAAAAAAAATCGCCTGCGGCGTCGTTTATGAAGTGCAATCATGCATTTACAAAATACATAGGTACACAGCTATGGCTGTAGGCGGGAAGGGGCACATAAATCAATTTTTGTTGATCATTTACCACACATATTGAAAAAATGTTATGAAAACACAATTGTTTCAGGAAAAATTTCCCTGCGGCGCTAATTTTACTTGTTGTTATGTGAAGATCTAAAAAAGTACATGTTGACTGTAAGACATTGCTTTTGCAATAAGTCCCCCCTTTAGTATACTACTATTGTCTGGTTTTGTAACACCTTAATTTGTGGCTAATAGAGATTTAATAATAATTGGCGCCGTTTAGCGATAAAATCGCCCCAAGGGCACCATACATTTTTCTTTATCCCCATATAGGATCGTCACACACATTAAAAATGATAGATTAAATCACCATACAGGATCGTCACAAATAAAATGATAAAAATGAATCTATATACCTAATCAGCTTTGGCTAACTCCCGTCACGTGGCTAATAGAGATTAATGTATTTATATCTGGGTCCCTGACTTTATAAGGTACAGGGAAACCTGAATGTTTAGTAGAGCCAGTCCGCCACTGGGTGCCTAGTACTGGTCAAGTGGCTTCCATTGCACCTAAGTACTTAATGCAAACAGCTCACTAACCATACGACCGGACCACAACAAACGATAACATGTTTTACATACGCAGGAATATACTATTTCTAACCTTCTTGTAACGTGGGGGTCTATATGAACCCCTTCATACTCGTACATCATAAATGAAGCAAAAAAGCAACCTTTTCTCCAAGTGTGGGTGGCTGGAGTCCCCTGCGTGCGACTGTGGGGCGGAGAGGCAGACTGTGGGCCACATTGTGACTGAGTGCGGCCTCCGAGCATACGAAGGGAGCTTCGATGACTTCCTATACCTGAATGAGCCAGCGACTGAATATATAAAGAACGTTCAATTTAATTTCTGACGACCAAGCTTGCTTGCGAAATTTATCATTGCCCGATTCCCAACCTTCAATCTTTTTCCTTTGAGATATAGGTACTTCGTTTGACCATACGATAAATAAATAAATGAAGAAAATTTGAAAAGTCCCCAAAGAAAACACATCACTTCTATTATTTGAACGATTTGAAGGAAGACGACAATACATTATAGACTAATAAATAGTTATATAAATAAATATTTGGAAAGCTGGAAATTGTTTTAATCCCTGGCATGTAAAATGACGTTTTGAAGTTTACGCCAATTTTTCGCAAATTGTGCTATATAGTGTCCAGAAAACCTACAGATATTTGGATTTTTTTATGTTTCCCACTAATACATCTTAAACGATGCATTTCATAAAGGTTTCAAATAGTGTATAGAAAGTCTACTTACAATTAAATTGCGTTTGGTTAAAGTTTGCCGAAGAAGCTTATAGTTTAGGAGTTATTCAACCACGATTCAAGATAATAAAAAAATGTGATTTTTTGAGAAAATAAATATAAGTACATAATTTGAGTCCCTGTATCTAAATTAATTTTAAGAATAGCATTTCTGCTCAATTGACGCTGAATATCACGTAGTAGAGAATAAAATTTTCCTAGAATGTAAGAGATTAAGACCATTTCCAGCTTTCCGAGAATTAATTAGGCTACACCTCCTTTTTGATCTGAATTTAATGGTCTACAAATTAGTGGGAACTCGTTACTATAAAGCCGAGATTTTATTTTTTGTATGAAAACAAAAAGGATCAAGAAGTAATCCACAATACTCGTTTAGTATGGAGGTCATTGGTACCCCACGGTCTTTGGAGGGTTCATGTTTGTAATATTATCCAAGTACGCAGGTACTTGCGCAAATTAAAAAAAAAAACGTAAATTGCGGTAATATACGCACAACAATAATTAGTACCTAATTACAATGATTTACACCCACAGAGGATCTATATTAAATTAAGTACAGATTTTGTCACTAGATGTCGCTCGTCTCTACGAATCTGTAGGTTGCGTTCCTACGAAGCATGAAGCCTTTTTTTTAACACATGAAAATTACAAAAATAACTTATAACAACATTTACCAAACTGCAAAACAGTTTGTTGGCACTACTCTCTGACATTTAATTTTATAAATCTAATATAAATACTTTATTTTCTAAATAACAATAGCATATATACTTTATTTTCTAAATAACAATGATCTATTTATATTAGTTACTTAATAATGTTGTTGACTCCAGTGAGCTGTTCGAGGAGGTTGGGTTCAATTGTCCCACAAGAAGGACGAGATCAACCCTAACATTCAGGTTACCTCAGTGCAGCACCAATTATGTACAAAATTCATACATCCGACGTGCCTGTGGTAATTACAATGCCTTCTTTAATAAAATTGACATACATCAACACACACAAGGTAAGTTCAAAGGTCTGGTTCTGAGAAGTATGTGTGGGCAAGTGGCCAGTTGAAAAAGTGCAAATATTCTTACAAACTTTCCCTTTTCCTCTTTCCTTTTCCTATTCCTGAGCATGTGTAATCTAACTGATACTGTATTATTGTATTATCTTTCTTTTTCTTTCGTATGTAAATTCGCTTTCTATCATTAGTATTAACACATAGAGGATAATTGCCATTGTAGTAAGATTGATAACAAACATCTATTGGTATACTTAACTAGTTACTATTTTTTAAGTTTTAAGATTTTTTGTATTACTGTCTGTTTAATGAATAAAATAAAATAAAATAAAATAGTCTCAAATTAATATTCGACAACAATCACAATTCCTCAATCCATCTTTTTAGTTCCTTTTCAGCTGGCTATCAACCAATAGTAGCGCGGCATTCGGGGTTATAGAGGTTACATATATTCAGGAGTAGAATGATGTTGTAGGTTTTCGCAGCATGGTATATATATTCTTCCTTTAAGGTTATTCGGGTGTTCATCCTGAAGATGGCAGAAGTATCGCTGCCGAAAGCTAGAGAAGATCAAAAGACACGCGGCCAACACCCGAATAACCTTAAAGGAAGAATTCAGGAGTAGCTTTAGTTGAAACATACTAAAATTATCACAAGTAGTTACCTCAGCAGATATACAGCAAATGAAGGACTTTTCATCAGGTTATGACTACGAGGAAGTCAGAATAAAAAATTGGTAGGTAGAATACATTTATTTATTTGTTTTATGTACCTACTTATTCTTTGAACTATAAGAGTAGGCATATTGATATTTCAAAAATTTCTAAAAACGGGAGACCTTAGACCTCGACAACCTTACTAAATATGATGGAAAAGAGTAAATACATTGAACCTTTATCTAGGGAATGATTGTAAAACATATTTTATATCTTGTATAGATTTCTCAAAAAATATGTGAAAAACACCTCTGATCTTTTTTACGAAAGACAGAAACTCGTTTCCCGATAGTCGCACAGATTTTTTTTTGTATTGATAATAAGGAATTGCGGCCGCCCGAGATTGACCTGGACCGATCATGTCGACCAGATCCTCAAGGATAGGAGCGTTTTAAGTAAAAGAAATCGGAGAGCGTGTATGACAAACTGCATGAATGTGAAGGAGGCTAAGAGTGTGTGTAAAGATGGGACAGTCTGGCGCTCTGTCCTCTCTACCTACCCTGCAAGGGACGCGACGTGAGGGTATAGATAGATAAAGTATGGTATTTTGTTTAGTCTCAATCGACAATACTCCAACTGAAAACAATCTACAGGTTGGAGTCAGAGAATATAAACACACCTATACCTATATACAACTAATTCTTTCAGCGGCACCGCTCCTGCGCACTGAAGTGGCGGGAAAATACGGTGTTCCACCAGGACTCATTGACTGAATTCAAATCAGTTGAAGAAATAGATTCAAACGCGTAGGTGTCGCCTTCACGCTAAAAGTGATATCGTCCGATCGTCGTATGATTAGAGACGTTAGTGTTGATAAAAAAAATACGTTAAATAAATGATAAAGAATATTGTAGACTGATAAGCAAAGGAAGTTATCTTATGATAAAGTTATGTGTCATAGCTCATAGCAGTATTCATTCAATTTCAAAGTCTGTCGCGGTTCTCTTTTAAAGTCGCTGTAATTATCGTAAAAAATCTTAAATTTATTACTTTACAATGTGAAATAATTTCGCAAAATTACTAATCCGTAATATATTTGCATTGTTGTGCTTTTGTGACTTAAACTTTTCGATTGAATCACTTGTTTTCTAATCGATTATATTATAATCAATGTGTCCTTCTATTAATCGAAGATAACCGCATTTGATTGTGTTGTGGGTAAATGTGATTGCTTAATAAATTGTTCAGTTGGTAATTATGCAAAATGAATTAATGATTTTATAATTTCTCTATCGCTTGTTGTGGTTATTTGATATACCAGAAACACCAAACGATTGCATATTTAGCAGAAATAATGTATCCTCTTACATTCATTGTGAGTTGTGACTCACTATTTATGAATTAGGTGTAGAGATATCAATTTTGTGTACTATTTTAGCAGTGGGTGTAGAAAATCGTTTCACATTGAAATACTATACTAAAAATATACTTTTTTTATGTAAATAAGGATCTGGGCTTGCATACACAAACCTAAGTACTTTCCTGCACACCTTGCACTGGGCTAAAAGCCTGTATCGTAAAGTGTGGAATACATCGCCAGCGACGAGGTTTGAACCTGGCACCTCCCGCTCGAGAGACTGCCGCCTCAACCAATCGCGCCAGCTATGTATTTTATGCTTAGTACTTACAATGAAGGTATCTCTATTTATATAAGAAAGGGTCCCGAGTGACTGACTGTTCTACTCACTCATCAACACACAGCCCAAACGGCTAATCGCAGAGAAATAAAATTTTGAAGACAAAGTTTAATTCAAAACCTTCCACTAAGGAAGGATTTTTGGAAATTCGGTCCCTAGGGTGAGAAATAGGGTTTAAAGTTAGGTAACGTATCCCTTTGCCGCGATCTTTGTCAGCTAACCCCAATTTGAATATATAACGAAGTAGATGGGTGTAAAATTTAATCAATCAATTAATTGATTAAAAATAAATACACCTACCTAATCCTGAATTAATTTAAATTTATCCAATAAAGGAAATGCCAATTTTAATTAGACGGGGCGTATAGTTAGGTACATATTTGTAGGGGCCTATAGCAATCCACCCACACCCAACAATGATACTCGTATCATATATTTGAAAATAATCCATTTTATTTTGTTTTAACCCAGATATCTTCAATTACTTGATTTATTGAAATAATGACAATTGTGCAAACATAGATATTTACCTACACATATTTCACATACAATTTAAAACATGTGCCTCTTTTTAATGTCGAAACGTAAAACATGAAAAAATAATCAAGGCGTTGTTGGTTGTACCTAATGTCAGACAGAATGTAATTTTTAAAAAGTGAACAGAATTGTGTTAAAATGTGTTTAAAAGTGTTGATTTGTGTCGTGTTATGTTTGGCGTCCATTTGGCACAAAGTTTACAGCCAGGACGAAACGCCATGTCCTCTGGATTTGAGCATAAACATAGACGATGGCACAGTGTTGAGCAATGGAAGCGTCCTTCACAATAACATTGTATATTCAGAAAATGAATATTTTGTGTTCAACGAGACAGAATATAGAGGATGCATTTGTCTCAAGAAGCATTGCTTGAAGAAGTGTTGTCCTCATGGATCCACCTTCGGAGGAGACAGTACTGTATGTCAGCCAACTGATGACCCGAGAATGATCCCGTTCAACCCCCCTGTTTACGAAGACTTTGAACATTTAGTTGACTTAAACACTTCGGAGCATTTCACGTATATGTTCGGTGTTGACTGTAATGGTGGAGCCAAGTTTCCTTTGAACCCCATTGCGTACGAGAGTGACGCATTTTATTTACAATATGTAAGTATCTTTCATAATTCTTACTTTCTTTAATACACCAAAACATCCAACATATCCATCTGGCGACAAAATTGAGTATGCATAATGACATTTCAAAAATTTCTAAAAAACGGGAGACCTTATTAGATCTCGACAACCGTCACTAAATATGCTTAGGAAGAAATAGAGTAGATACATTGAACCTTTATCTAGGTAATAACGGTGAAAGATTTTTTATATCTTGTATAGATTTCTCAAAAAAAATGTGAAAAACTCCTCTGATTTTTTTCCCAAAAGACAGAAACTCGTTTCCCGAAAGTCACGGAGTTTTTTTGTACTCATAATATGTATTAAAATCTAGGGAATAACCATAAAAGTTTTTCGATGGACGCAAAATTAACCCGAAAAAATGAAAAAAAAACGCTATTTTTACCATTTTATCGTGCGATTGTTCATGCGATTTTGAACCTTAATGTCGTGGGAAATGACTGTGACATCATTCTTGGTGTCAAGCCCTTAAGATGTGTACCTATGAATTTATGTATGTCAGTAATCTGAGCGTGTGGTGCTAAACAAAGAATACAAAATGTTAGAATGAAGTGAAGGAATATATAAAAAATACTGGTTTCTGAAGTTCAAGGTACCTACTTGCGGAAACCGGGACATTAAGAGGCTATAAATGTGATCCCATCAAGCTTAATATGTAAGCAAAATATTAGTAATAAATTATTATAGGTATTCTTTATGGCAAAGGGCACAGTTTATTTTATTCAATCATACCGAGTCGGGCACTTGTGCTCGTCAATTTTTATACTCGTATATCTAAAACAAACTATTAATACAAAACACTTGAACAGATTAAAGAGTTTATCAAATCTATCGACGCCTATTGGAGTGTAAAGAGTTCCAATTGGCGTTTCGTCAGAGGCATACATGGTGATAACAGGATCTAATGCTGAACTGAGTGTATAAGGATCAGGTCAGCATTCACGTCACACAGTAATCGGCGCTAACTTTGACCGCACATTCTGGCAGCAAGAGGAGGCCTGTACATAGTTTACAGTGTTAACATATAAATCAGTAGAAAATAAAGCAAATTCATGTAAATTGGGAGATCTAATCGATACATCGGGTCTGATCCCAGATAGCATCTCGTCAATAGTATAGTGTACGTAAGATAATAGATGGAAACGTATTCATATAATATCATAATAGGCCTATCTCCTACCCGTTATGTTACCTGCCTGCCTACATATAAAAGCAAGGATACGAATTCATCTGAGAGAGAAAATATTTTTTATCAGGAAAATTGGAAACTCGTTTTCCTCCAAAATATCACAAAGTAATGTTATAAATAAACTTTAGTATTCCCTGTACGCCTGCGTAGGTACCTCTCCCGATTCTCCTAGGTATTACCGTACCATTACCTTTTTTCAGTTTCTTTTTCGTTTTATAAAATAAAACAAGCCTTTAAAATATAGAATAGCACGTATTAAAAAATTACAATATTTCAATGATACATATGAACAAAGTTTTGAGTAAAAGAAATCAGAGAGCGTGTATGTATGACAAATTGCATGAATGTGACGGAGTGTGCGTAAGATAGGACAGTCTGGCGCTATGTCCTCTCTGCCTTCCCTGCACGGGACGCGGCGTGAGGGGATAGATAGATAGACATATGAACAAGTTGAGACAGTTGGAACAAGTAGAGAGGATGAAAGATGAAAGGATAACAAATAAAATACACCTAGGAGAAAGAAGAGGCGCGCGCGCCCCTCCAAGAACCACTTGGCTTGACCGTGTCGATCAGTTGCTTAAGGACGAAGGTGTTTTGGCCAAAAAGAATCGTAGAGTGTGTATGACTAATTGCATGAATGTGACGAAGGACAGTACTGTGTATAAGGATAGGGAAATCTGGAAATCTGTTCTCTCTGCTTACCCCACGAGGGACGTAGCGTGAGTGGATAGAATATAGCATAATAATTTGTGACTCCCCAGTTCGTCCCCGATAGTTCATCCCGTGACAATTCGTCCCCCGACAGTTCATCCCGTGACGATTCGTCCCCTGACAGTTCAACACTCCGATCTTATTATCCACTTGAATGAGGAAAATGGAATAACTGTCTCGCACTTCCTTAATATTTCCATTCCGAGTAATAATCTCCAGCTCATCTCCCATCTGTATTCTTAACTGATGAAATAACAATTTGTATTCATTTCCCCGCAGGAGTCCTGTTTTTCAACTAAAATAAATTAATATTCCTGTTGTTGAAAGAAGAAAACATTATTACGCTATGAATTTTTATGCTTAAGACTACCGACCCAACTATAACGTCACGGTCATTTCCCACAGCATTAAGGTTTAAAATCGCATGATCAATAATAGCATGAAAAAATGTTAAAAATAGCGGTTTTTCCATTTTTTATTGTTAATCTCGCTTTATAACTAAAAAACTTTTACGGTAATTCCCTAGATTTTAATGCATATTATAAATACAAAAAAAAAATAGCGACTTTCGGGAAACGAGTTTCTGTCTTTCGTGAAAAAGATCAGAGGTGTTTTTCACATTTTTTATTTTTTTTTATGAGAAATCTATACAAGATATAAAAAATCTTAAATGCTTCATCCACATGCTGGCCGAGCTGTCACGTTTTTTGTGTGAATAAGTAAAAAGGCGTTAACCGTCGGTTAAGTATACAATCCAGGACAATCACCCCGTCCGCACGTCTTTTTACTCATTCACACAAAAAACGTGACAGCTCGGCCAGCATGTGGATGAAGCATTACAGTTATTTCATTGATGAAGGTTCAATGTATCTACCCTATTTTTTCCAAAGCATATTTAGTAACGGTTGTCGAGATCTAAGGTCTCCCGTTTATAGACATTTTTGAAATGTCAGTATGCTTACTCTTAACAAATAATACAATCGTTACAAAGTATGTAGAGAATGAGTGACATAGTGGTAATGAATTCTGTTAGAAAAGAAATTACTGGAAATTAATTATGTACACTAATGGATTAACGTAAAAACATTCCGAATGTCACTTTCTTCTTGTGAATGATGAACTTACTCTTAAGACGCCATGTATTATCTAAAATTGCGAAAAATTGCGCCAAGAAAAGAAATATGACTCAAATAATACTAAAGATATCTTCCTAAGACTTAAAACATAGATAAATGACAATATGCTTTATTTTATTATTTATTTATTTATGTAAAATATTACACTCTTTGGCATTACAGCTTTTAACCTGTGAATGTATTGGGTAAAAACATGATTTTCATAGGTAAAATGAAAGACTAAATATTCAGATTAAAATCCACAATGTATTTTTATCTAAATATTTCATTTCACCTTAAGAATGGACTTCCACCATGTCTAAAACATAGAGATTATGATTTTTATATATTTTGTCGATAAACGTAATTCCAAATTTATCTCTGAAATTGACTGAAATTTGAGATTATTCCCGTAGTTCAGTGGTTCCCAAAGTTGACTGGGTGCCGACTCATCTAACAAAAATTTCCAACCTTGCGACCCACCTCTTAAGAAAAGATGAGGGGGGGTGTACTAGCGCCAGATTTACAACTTTTCTCGGTATAGGCACTCACTGAGTTTTCGCCGCTATCCCCCCCACCACGAAAATTTTACCTTATAAAAAACGCACCTAGAAGTTAGCGCCGCAGTCGAAATTTTTTAGAGTCTAAAGAGGGCATTAATATTGGTAATGCTCAGATTCCGTAGTGGCGAGTAGTGGAACTTATTCAAGGAAAGAATCCAAATCGCCGATGTATAGTGATAATATAAAGTTTTTATTAATTTTTCTTCAGGGCCCACTCAATATTCGCTCGCGGCCCACTGGTGGGTCGCGACTCATAGTTTGGGAAATACTGCCGTAGTTTGTTAGATATAAACTTAAAGTAAACAACAAACACATATAAATATACAAAATGGACATAGTACAGATTATAAAACGTTGTTCACTAGGGCGAACTTATCGCAGAACTGCGATTTCTTCCAGTAAACCCCAAATAATGCTGTGATTTGGTTGATAAAATGTTTTAAGTAAGACGCTGTGACTCTAGTGCATATTTTTTTGATATTCAGTCCCCTTTTTATATAAAAAGCCAAAATCGATTTAGTCCCTGACGTTATTCTTATTTTGCGCTTACACTCTCACACAAAATTTGAAGAAGTTTCAGCTATAGTGAACGATTTTTGCTCCGAGTATCGCCCTTTGTTGGCCTCGGTCGTAGACTAGGTCGTAGCAGTTTGTATTTGTACAAAATTTTATTGTCACTTTTTATAATGAGTCACACCTCTTCCCAATGTTTTTTTATTCTTCATTTAATATTGTGACACTTTTCCACAAATGTAGGTTAAAGTGATATGAATTATATAATTAGTACCTACCTATAATAATTATTAGCATTAGTAAAAAAAGCTCATGTTATTTATGGCGCGAAGACACGCGAACTAATATTTACGTTTCGCTATAATTAGGGACTGGAACATTTCGCGATCGCTATAAAACGAATTTATTCGCGAATTTCGTGCTTTTTATGCGAAAAAAGCGAATTTCGTTTTTTTACACATATAACGCAAATTTCAGCATTTTTTTACAGGAATAACGCGAATTTTTCCATATTTCACACGAATTTCGACCTTTATTTTGGAAAACATCGTAATTAAAACATTATCAAAAGGAATGTCGGTTTGAAAGTAAGAAGAACCACACTGAAAAAATCTTCTGAAAAAAGCGTTTTTTTGTCTTTCTCAAATATTTTGGTTTTATTTTATTGTTTTAGGGATTTTTATATAAAATATTGTTTACGATAATTTTTGTTTTATATTATTGTATTAAAACCTGCGAAACTGTCCACTTTAATTATATAAATGTATGAAAAATACCACATTTTGATAAAATTATGAATTTTAACACCCCTTTTTACCAAAAATAACACCACATTTCCCGAAAAATAACACCATTTTTTTTCCAGTCCCTAGCTATAACTTATGCATCAAGTTGACCTAAATAACCATGTAACTGTAAAAAAAGAATATCATAATTTTCATATCGTGAGGATTTTATAAGAATTGATTTTATTGAAATGGCTTGTTGTATAAAAAAGAGACCGAATATATAAAAAAAATATTCACTAGAGTCACTGCGTCTTACCTTAAAGGTTTTATCAACCAAATTACAGCATTATATCTAACAAACTACGAGAATAATTTCAGTAAATTTCAGGGGTAACTTTTAAATAATTTTTCATCCATAAAATTTATACAAGTCAAATTTCTAACCACTAGAGTCACTAAAACATATTGTCATATATATCAATGTTTTAGGTCTTAGGATGGTAAGTACCTATCTTTAGTTTTAGCTGAGTAATCTTCAATTTCCTGACGCAAGTTTTTGCATATGTTTAGACACTATGGCCTCTGAAGAATTTGAACAATTTTTCCATCTTAGTTTACAATTTAGTTTACTTGGTATAAAGGCATACATAATTTGGACATTTAGGCTGGCCACAAACGTCCCGAAGTTCAGTTCCGGAATCGACCGTTTTGCAAAAAGGTTCCGACCAAAACCTCTTTCTGATTTTAAAATCGGGGTGACGCTGAATTCAGAGAGAGGTTTTGATCGGAACTTTTTTGCAAAACGGTCGATTCCGGAACTGAACTTCGGGACGTGTGTGGCCAGCCTTAAAAGGGCTTGGTACGAAGAATGGCGTCACGGTCATTTCCACGGCATTAAGGTTCAAAATCGCGTGATATAATGGTAAAAAAAAGCGTTTTTTTTTTTCATTTTTTGGGGTTAATTTTGCGTCTATCAAAAAACTTTTACGGTTATTCCCTAGATTCTAATGCGTATAAAAAAAATTTACTCCGCGACTTTCGGAAAAAAGATCAGAGGTGTTTTTCACATTATTTTTTTGAGAAATCTATGCAAGTTATAAAAAATGTTTTACGGTTATTCCCTAGATAAATGTTCAATGTATCTACTCTATTTTATTACAAAGCATATTTAGTAACGGTTGTTGAGATCTAAGGTCTCCTGTTTATAGACATTTTTGAAATGTCGGTATATGCAATATGCATACTCTTAACTGTATACTGCATTATACATTTTCATTGTATAGTTCACTGCCACCTAGATAGTCTTTCTCTAGCCATGCTGTAGAAATTTAGGACCACCACTTCGTTACAGCGTTGCCATTTTCGTTGCTAAGGATATATCATAATGACAGAAAATAACAATTGCTTGACAACGTATAAAAATGTCTTAATGTCGTGCAATCTGCCGTGTTATTTTACAATATTTAAAATAAGTGTATATTGTATATTAATATAAATATATTTTACAATATATAAAATAAATGTAATTTCTACATTTCCCAAATGAGTTAAGATAAAGGTAAGATCTCTATTAAGGTATTTATTCGTATACTATCTATATGTTATGATGTGTAGCTGAAGTCTTAACTGGTTTGACTGAATTATTAACTATTATAATTATAAAAAAATTACATAAATAGGGATATAACTGAAGAAACGCAGGGTTTTTAATCATATTATCTTTTTTTGAACCTTACCAAAACCAACCAAATGACATTTAGTTCGAGTTGATTGAACATTGTGGATCAGTGATTTCAACTCCGGTCCGGGGCCAGATATTTTCATTTTATTTACTGTGGTGTACTTCTCTCGGGTTTGTGCGACTTTCCAGAGCATTGTTATATATTATGTTAATTGCAAGTTTTTTTTCAATAAATATCAGAATATTCAAGGTCAATCGAAATCACCTGTACCTACTTATCATATCCACTCCACAATTAATAAGTATTATGTATACATTTTTCCAGTTGTCAGATGATGGTGGCAATCAAATCATGACGATAAAATGTAACTTCCAATCCCAATGACAATCTATATTGTGAAGCCAGTGTCACATGGTTTTACAGCTTACACAACTGAAAGACAAGGAATATATCCTGAAGCTACATTCCTTCACCAATAGCAAATTAATAGGCTGGTTAAAAAGTATATCCCTTCTTCTTGCGTATATGAAATACATAGCATAATTTGTGCATTTTCCTATTTTATTAATTCCTTTTGTTAAACATTATGAGTTCAATAAATAAATATGATACTTTTACTTGAAAAAACCTTTGTTTTGAATGATACCTTTGTTGGAGTTTAATTTGATGAGAATTTCATTATATTCTGTGACTATATTTGCACCGGCGCAGATCATATACCTATTTCCTACTCTGTTGCGTTACGAGATTTGACAGAACTGCTAATGAGAGGGTTTTTTAACTATGAAAATATTCTATACCTACCCATTTCAATCTTAATGTAAATATGATTCTTTTACTTGAAAAGAACTTTGTGATAATGATATCTTATGAGGTGAAATTTGATAAGAAATATTTGCATTATATAAGTACACTTGCGACATCATTACTTATTATCACAGGACCACGATGGGACCACGCATTAGATATATTCTATTATGAAATTTGACAGGAGTGGTGGTCCGATTTGATCATTTTGCTATGTTGCCAACTTCTACAGCATGGCTAGAGTACCTACTCTAGGAGGCGTTGTATAGTTCTACAGTAATGCTGGCCAAACAACACTTACCCCCGTTTTCACCAACTTTTACCTAAGAAGGAGACCCCTAAGAAATTTCCATACAAAAACAGAGATAATATTCTATTTTTTGACACGCAGGCCTACCAACCACACCCTAATTCCATACAAAATGCAACACGCAACTCACCTACGTTAGGTGCCCAAATATCTCTGCCCAGGCTAGGTGAGTTGCGTGTTGCATTTTGTATGGAATTAGGGTGTGGTTGGTAGGCCTGCGTGTCAAAAAATAGAATATTATCTCTGTTTTTGTATGGAAATTTCTTAGGGGTCTCCTTCTTAGGTAAAAGTTGGTGAAAACGGGGGTTATGTTTCCAAGTTATATAGTGATACTATTATTTACCTACATGTTCCCCTCTCTGTCACATTTTTTCCTTTTTAAAAATAACCAGGCAAATGACAGGTTTCTTTGTGTCTGCTGTTCCCCATACTGCCCACTACTGGAAATAATAAATGATTTCAACTGTTAAAGTGTCATTCAGCATTCAGTGAACTCTACATAGATAAAGTTTATTTTTTATTTTTGTATCAGTTAATTCATTTCAAAAACGAATTATTAATAAACTTATGAATTAGAGGAGTATCCGAAAACATTTACCATGTCTTTAACGTTCAAAATCGCATACACGGAATTGACGGAATTACGGCCTATACAGGTAGCTCACGGATCAAATTTTAGAAATAGTGTTTTTTTTTTGTTACCTCATTAGGGGGCAATTTTTTCTTTACCCAAAAAAAGTTTCATGGTAGGTTATTCAATAGATTTTATTTCATACTAAGTATAGCTATGAAAAAGAACATTTCTCTATCGTATTTAAGGGAGATATTGCGATAAATTCCGAAAATTTTTATAAGATATGAAAATTCTGTTACAGTACTCGTAATGCACTAGAGCTGACTAGAGGAATGTTCAATCAATGTCTTATTTCTCTACAAAGCATATTTATAAAGTTCTCGAGATATTTATTCTGAAAAATACCCCTTTTGGTGACACCCACCACCGTAAAATAAATTAGTAAATTAAATTTATAACACACAATGTGACTTGTGAAATGCGACAATGGCTAGAATGCCAGAACCAGTATTCTCATCGTCCGGCCTTTTCAAAATGTAATTATTGATCTCAGTTAGGTTCTCATACGTGAAACAATAAAATCATATATACTCCGTACATCTATTATATCTACCTCTGTAATAGATATGTTTTAAATTCCTCGCGTTATACAACAGTTAAGCCACAGCGATTTGTCGGAAAACAAATTAGGTCACTCTTAATTTACGGAAAATATTTTAACTATATGACTTAAAAGATAAAATCTAAATCCGTATTGTGATTACCGCGCGCTGGATTTATTCAAATTGTGTATTTTCCGGCCGTATAATTGACCCACACTGTTTTTTGTCGTTTTTTCTAATGTCCTGTACCTAATAGTCAGGTGCTCGTAAAACTTCCATTAAATATTTCACACCCTTCTGAGCAATTTTTAAGGTCGTAGGTATACAGTATATACATATACACGCGCAAGGAGAATGTTCTACTGTGTGTTAAATGTTTATGCGCACCCACAACATTCACTGGTTACTCCATAATTGGAACATACCGTGTTGGCATAGCAGCCGCAGTATATTTTCTGATAAATAAAATCGCCTGCCTACCTTCTTCTCTCCGAAGATTATTTTAATAACTCATCAGTGGGTTATTGGGGTTAACTGAAAGAAATCGCAGTTCTGCGATAAGTTCGCCCTAGTAAACAACGTTTTATAATCTGTACTATGTCCATTTGTATATTTATATGTGTTTGTTGTTTACTTTAAGTTTATATCTAACAAACTACGGGAATAATCTCAAGTTTCAGTCATTTTCAGAGATAAATTTGGAATTACGTTTATCGACAAAATATATAAAAATCATAATCTCTATGTTTTAGACATGGTGGAAGTCCATTCTTAAGGTGAAATGAAATATTTAGATAAAAATACATTGTGGATTTTAATCTGAATATTTTAAGTTTAAATAAATAAATAAATCAGTAATTGTAGGTAAGTACTAGCTTACCTAAAATTTGCATAATTTGTCTACCACCATCTACGCTGATATTGTCTAAGATTACAGGCAAGCATAAAAATGGTTGGAACGTACACTAGAATACGAAAAAATAATTTCTTCGTAGCACAGCAGCAGATAGATGTACTGGAATTGGTGAATGTCACTAGAGTGTAGTCACTTAAGTCATAAGCCTGATGGAAGGTCCATCGTCTGCTGTGTATCTGTTGAGATAACTACCTGCTTATTTTAAAAAGAATTTGGACTTTTAAAATATGGATTTCCCGCATCTCTCAGTAGTAGATCACAAATCAAAACTGTTAGGTGGGTGCCTATCTACAATAGGTAAATAGTCAACAATCAACATGGACATTTCGAGAGAATACTTCAGACATAACGTTGTTTGTAGGTGTCTCTCCCTCATCTCCCCCAACCTTTAGGAAGGTACCTATTCCAGACACCCTTATTGATATTATACAGTCTACGAGCTCCTCCCTGCCTCTTAACATTCTATAGGATTAGAATTCGAGCATTAGGGAAGTAGTTAACATATTATGTATCCTTATGAACAGTTTCCAATTACTGTAAGGATCAGAATCTCTTACATTTGTTGCTCACCAGGGTCTTCATGTCTATTCACCAAATACCCTAGGGAACCTACTCTGTTACAGGTACTATTGATTTATAGGTACTCAAACAATACAAAGGAGATCAGAATATTATCAGATTATTAAACCTGAACTCCTACGATCTGAACCTTTGCCCTTAATAATTATTCTTAAGAGTATGTATATTGACAATTTATTTACAAAATTTCCAAAAACGGGAGGCCTTAGATCTCGACAACCGTTACTAAATATGCTTTGGAAAAAATAGGGTAAGTAGATAGGTACATTGTACCTTTATCTAGGGAATAACCCTAAAAGATTTTGTATATCTTTCTTTTTTTATATCTTTTGTATATCTATCGATTTTGTATATCTATATATTTCTCAAAAAAAAATGTGATAAACAACTCCGATCTTTTTTCCGAAAGACAGAAACTCGTTTCCTGGAAGTAACGAAGACGTATTTCTTTTTTGTACTGATAATATGCATTTAAATCTAGGGAAAACCGTAAAAGTTTTTTGATTGGAGCGAAATTAACCCCAAAAAATCGAAACAACGCTATTTTTACCATTTTATCATGCGATTATTCATGCGATTTTGAACCTTAATGCAGTGGTAAATTACAGTGACGTCATAGTTGGGTCGGTAGCCTTAAATTAACTGTGGTGTTTCTTTTTTTTGTCTGTGATAAAATCTTGCATTCGATTTTTCAACCACTTCCTGACTACTTAGAGACCTGAAACTTTGCAAACATACGTAAACTCGGTCACAATCAATTCGTGTTAAATTGAATCAGCCTACTTCAGAGACAGAAAAGATGTAAAGAGTTTATATGGACTAGGTGCACTTAGATGCACATTATCATATCAACTGTGAACTGATTTAACTAGGTACAAGTGCCTAGGTTCAATGAATGAATGTCTCATACTAAGTAACAGCTGAGCTGTGGTGATTGGCCATACTAACTAGAACACAATAGTACCTATTAATAATTTCATCCGTCATGTCCACCGTGCGGACGTTACCTGCAAGTGGAGTTTAGATTGTATTGTTGGTAGCCCTGATTGTCGAATCTTGTCATAAGAGCTGTCAAAGGTTCCCAATATTCTCACATTGTATCTTTTACAAGTAACCTACAATGCCGAAAATATTACATAGTTGCGCTAGAGAAATTATTTTAAAGAAAATATAGTTTTGCGAGTTGGAAAAAGAAAAAAAACTCCAATAATCCCTTCAAGCCGCCACCACAAGTTAGAAAAACAATGTTGCCAGTTTATTCTAACAATTCAAAAATTGGCAAAATGTTTCAAACAACAGTTCTGAAATATAATTTGAAAGTAACGAAAAAATTTAACCATATCGCATTATCACATCAAGCAACACTAAACCAAGTTTGCACCAAGGGACTTCTTACAGAGAATAGTCTGTAGGTATTATTACGTCTTAACGACTACAAATGAACAGTCGCCTACATACTATATCGTCTCTCTGCATTCTAATACAATATTATCTTATACATATCTTATCTTCTTCTCCAGTTTCAATCGTTACGATTGGATTGCAACAAAGCCCCACATCTCTTTCTCCACTCATCCCTGTCCTGTGGGGTTCTTTTTAACACTTTATATGAGTCGAAGTCCATATCCTGGCACAGGTCGTCCAGGTATTATTTCTTTGGTCGTCCTCTGTAGTTTGTCCTCTCGTTCATTCCTTCAATTGATTCAAATAGGAGACCCTCTTGACGCACTATATGGTCGATCCATCCGGCTCTTCTGCTATTGTATTGAGCAGGTGTCTTCCTCCTTTGATTTTGTACATTTTATATTTTGTACATGTATACCGTGGGGTCCGGGTTTATTGTTTTGTTTTACCATTTTGTGACCGAACACCGGTCAGCTGTTAAGTAAGCAATAAACAGCTGTTAAGCCGATCGGTGCTATTTTTTAATACTATACTATACCCTCACGCCACCTCCTTTGCGGGGAAGGCAGAGAGAACGGATCGCCAGACTTTCTTACTCTTACACACACTTCGGGCTTCCGTCACATTCATGCAATTCCTCATACACGCTCTACGATTACTTTTACTCAAAACACGTCCGTCCTTGAGGATCTGGTCGACATGATCCAGCCATGTGGTTCTTGGACGGCCGCGTTTCCTTACACCCCTTCTTTCACCCAGGTAAATTTTCCTTGTTATCCTTTCATCGTTCATTCTCTCCACATGTCCCAACCATCTATATTTTAATGCAATCAAATAAATAACACACTTACTTGTATTTGTCAGGATGGCCACCTCTTTGTCCCGGAAATGGGCAACTACACGCCGGCGAATTTCTGCATGGAGTTGTTCCTGGATCAGCCCAAGACGGGGATCCCCTGGCCCGACAACAATCCGCAGTACCTTGCGATTCTCTGCTTCGAGTCGCCCGAACAGCAAGACCCTTCAATACTCTACATTATCTTTCCTATTGGTAAGACATTCAACATCAAATTGTTCTACTCCACTTACTTACACCTACTCCACTTCACGACACAAGCTTTTCAAGCTTACTGTGAAGCGTAGAAGGGTGTATCTGGGTTTATTTAGGTGAACCCAGATTCAGGTAAAAAATAATAGAAATGCTATATTTAAATATGAGTCGGTTCCTAAGTTTATGCATCAAAACTTCACGCTTGAACGATTTTGAAAACTTTTAAATTAAATAGAATCATAAATCAACAATTACGAATTTTAGAGCGTCTACAGAGTGAGTGAATCAGTGATCTGCGTAACTATATTACTTTATATTATACACGGTGTAACAGTCATCACGGACCAACCGAAGGAGGGTGATAGAGGACCTCAATACCTTAATTTTGAATTGTGACTAAGTTTGAAATTCAACATTTTTTTATGGCGTGATGGTATCAGATAGGCCCATAATTATTTTTTTATTTGCAAAGTATACTATTTACTTATTCTAGAAAAAAAAATCATGTATGCATCTCAATAATTGGTGTCTCTGTGACCAATAATGTCTCGTAACACAGGGTTTGAGGAAAAAATACGTAAAACATTAATATCTCGAAAATTAGAAAAATTGCTGAATTGCTGAAAAATAGCCGTGGGAGGCCGCTTTTAGAATTGATGAACCCCAGAACTCCCCTCCAATACACGGCGTCTCTTCACATTGGAGGGTAGTATGGAAAATTGTAAATATTGTAATAAGTTTTATATGTATGTACTAGAAATGTAAGATATTAGTTACTAATAAATTTATTTGAATTTGAATACATGGGGGTTAAATCGATAGGTATTGAGGTCCTCTATTATCCTGCTTCGGTTTGTCCGTGATGACTGTTACACCGTGTATAATAAATTTATCAGACAAAACACACAAAGTAAAATGTATAATTGTAGTAATTAGTATGAGTGTTTAATTATCATGCAGGTACAGATACATTTAGTGGTTTGAGTGTTATTGCATTACTTGGTACTCGCGGATATCACATTACTATGAGTGGTTCCGTTATCAATAAATTAAAATCAAATATCACATAACACCTATAGGTAATATGTACCTCTATCACTCATTTATCAGAATCACGGTAAATTCATCATACCTGTATATGTGTATAATATATTACAGTTAAAGCTTAAAAAGTCGTTAATGTACACATTCATTAGTCAATGCATGCATTAACTACTGAAGATTTTAGTCAAAGTATTAACTCCGCATAAAAATTAGCGCTATAATTAGTGAGCGTATACATTCACTAGTCAATGCATGCATTAACTACCTACTGTAGATTCGTCAAAGCGTACCTAAAAAATAACCCACAGGGTATTTTTTATAGGTTTAAGATGGATTTTCGAGGAGTATTCTAGATTAATAGAGAGCTTTTTTAAACAAATGTATAGTTATTGAGTTAATCTGATAAGAGACATGAAATCAATGAAATATAATTCTCACTGACAGCTGACATTTTGCTTGTTAATAATATTGTGCACTCTTTTACTGAGTCTCCTTCGTAAAAGTACGCACTAACTAGTCAAAGCGTAAATTAGAATGATTGTGAACACATTAACTGAGCGTGTCAGTCAATGTATACATTACCTCGTTAGTGCATGCATTCACTAACTGTAACATATAGTATACTCGTATGCATTAATTATGTATGCGGTCATTATTAATCAAAGATAAGATTCATAATAATATGTTATACTGTAAAATAAAATAACAATTTCTAAATACAGATATTTCAGGCACAATGCTTGTATTTTAGGCCCCGCGCATCTGAGCCTAATCCTGTAATATCTGGATAGGTGAGTTTTTCCCAGTATTAGGCTGATATTGTATGTGAACCATGAATGATAATATGCAGGCTCTTCTGGCTGATAATTCTGAGAAGTGTGTTGTCAGGTCATGCCTTCTCGTAAAAAAATGTATGATTTATTATTCTATTTACTAATGTTGTGTTATTGTTCCAGGTCTCCTGATTTCAAGTCCCTTCCTCCTGGCTACATTCTGCGTGTATGCCTTCATCCCCGAGCTAAGGAACCTGCACGGTAAGGCGCTCATGAATTATGTCTTCAGCCTCTTCTTCGGCTTCACGTCGCTGGCCGCCAACCAGATTATATCAGGAAGGGATATTGATATCTCCAGACAGCTTTGTGAGACTCTTGGTAAGTAATCTTAAAATTCTACTAGAGGTATGACGGATTTACACTTTTACACTTTTCTCGGGAGTAGGCCCTGATATTCCCCCCCCCCTGTCAACTAAATTTTTTTAAATATTTATAATAAAATAAGAATAAAATTTCAAGAGAATTGCGTGAAAACCAAAAAAGATAGGAAACTCACAATTTTTTTTTTGTTGTTTTGAGCGCGAGCGAATGCCGCCCATAATCCTCGGCCTACTCGGCCTTTTGGCAAATCCAGCCCTGGGACAAGGACACTGAAGGAATGTAAGCTAGGGGTGGGGTTTGTCGGGGGCTCCCTTCCTGGCTAACCCTGAGCCCATCTCTTAAAAATATTTTGCCAAGAAGTGCGGGTAAAGAGGACGCTATATGCGCCTGTCCTACCCGGGGGTGCGGAGGACCTTAAGCCCGTGGGAGTCCTTCAATGTTAATAGTAATTTTTACAAGATTTTATTCAACTTTAATTTTATTCAAATTCGTATTTATAAATGCTAGCCTATTATTATCGTACTTATTTGTGTCCATCCATAATCCTTATTGAGCTATTACTATAAAAATATAGTACTGAATAGTCCGTGACAAATGCGATGTCCAAGGGATTAATTTGAAAATGGCCAATATCAATACAATGTATAGACGGAAGGAGATTATTTACATTGTAATATTTAGGTACATTGTAATACTCGTACTTTCTTGCCTGCTATTTTGTCAGTTTGCTTTGGACGTGTCTTACTATGCAACTGTTTTATAAATGCATACACAGTAACGTTATAGGTATCTACGTACCAGTGACGAAAGGTGGATTTCTACAGAAGGGAAGCCGGGGATAACATTTCTTATGGGATTACGTCAGATTAGACACTATTGTTCCTATCATTTTATCCAAAAGGTAGGAACTTTCTCAGTCCCCAGCATAGAATAGTGTTTCATATTTCATAAACAAAACTTTACAGAAGTTTAGAAGAGAAAGATACAAGCAAATTCATAGAAATCACAATGAGATAAATTTCTAATTTCTCTCATTAATTATACCTAAGAGGATTCACATTCTCTTTAAATAATTGTGTATACCTCATAATTCAGTGGCAATAGAATGGCATTCTTTTTCAATGACCCTGTATAATAAAATTGATTTTTGTAAGTGTTCGCATAACTCCTGAATTTACCGACGGATTGCTGAGAAAATTTAGAATAACATTTCCGATAATATACTCTGTGTTCTAATTTCGCCGGTTTTTGGAGAAAACGATTTTCCTAAGAGATGCCATGATGATGAGTGGATCCAAGCGTTGCGTGGGGTCGTAATATGTGGTATAATATGAAAGGGCGTTGGAAAAGAAGTTCAGATCTTAGGTCACATTTTGTCGAGCTCAAGCCTATAAAGTATGCCGGTTGTTTTGTCAAATTTGGCATTGCGAAGCACGGGTAACTCAGCTAGTTTTTTTTTATATTTCTATCAATACCTTACCTGCTAAATTCTGTTCAATTGAATTAATTTTCTTTTCGTCTCGATATAATATTCTAAGATCAGCAACTACTACATGTAGATAATATGAATGAATCATGCGATGTTAGCAACTTTTTTGTTGCTGGTATCTCAGTGCAGAAACAAAGTACAGTGGAGTTTGTTTAACTAAGATTTATGTATGGCCGGCACGTTTACACAACAACAGTTGTTATTTCAAGTTTACAGTAGACTATTATTCTGTATTACTTACGAGAATTATTATTGTGCGTTCTTCTATCTCTCTACATTCTACAACTAGGGTGGCCAACTAGCGGCCCGCGGGCCGCATGCGGGTCGGTGGACGTCTAAAGGCCCAGTTGCTCGACGAATAGTATTGTCGGCTGGCAACGGTAAGGAGACAGAAATCGTTGCACCAAAACAAAAGTAATATGCTATAGTAAGATTTCTTCCTATCCGTTTACCGCTGCCCCCAGGTCCAGTAAACGTAATGTACCGAGGTGTACTGGCGCACTATACTGCTAGATGCGTTCTCTTTTATCTAATATTGCCATCTCGCTTGCGCGCGTAAAAAAAAGCGAAACGGAAAACAAAACGTCCGTGCGTGTTAATATAGTTACCCATTTTGTACCTGTTCCTTTCGTTGTTTTGAAACAACCCATTTAATACGTTTACTGGTCAGTAACAGTAATAGTATTCTACTGTTCCTATCGTGTTTCGAACAACCGAGCCTAAGTGCGGCCCGCGGAACAGTGAGAAAATAAAAATATAATATCAAATCCAATACTGTTTGCGTGTAGGAACAACCTCTCTCAATATAGTATAAAATAAAAAATATCGATATGTACTTAGTTCTGCCACACAAAATTAAACTTCACAGTTATTTATTGTTTTTATATTAAGTATTTTTTTAATTATTTAAAAAGTGCAGTCGTATAAAAATGTTCGATTCTCATTTTTGTTTTATTGTATTGACTAATGTAATAGCCATGGGCGTCATCAGGGGGCCTGCGGCTCTACTTACGGTCGTAAGCATCTTACAAGATAACCGTATGTATTGCCTGGTGTAGAAAGACAATCAGATTCATCACTTCACCTATTTTTCCCTTAAAAATATCGTCTGCGGCGCTATTTTGGGTAATATTTTAAATTAGAAAACGTTTTTTTATTATTATTATTTATTGCAAATTATTATAACAAAGTATAAATCATTGGTGTGGTGCCTAATCCAAATGGATTTTTGGCTATATACTTATTCTAACTTAAAACTAACTTAAAACTAAATATTCCACTAACTTATTCTACAGAAATGTCCCCGCAACACCATATTTTCATACATATTATTGTGAGCCTCTTCCGCTCAAATCTGGCCAGGCTGTTGAAAAGGTTGGCCACCCTTGCTCTACAAGCATGAATACGTAAGCAGCACCCGGCTTTCACCACCTCCACCCCATCTCTTCTATATTCAACGAGTCTGAGAGTACTTTAATTTCATCGCGAGATGAAAAAACAGATTGTTTTTATTTTACGAAACACTTTCGCTGAAGATATTTTCTCTATGCACCTTATAAACACTAATCTTATAAACAAAATAATTATTATAAATAGGAGTTAAAAGAATGTTAAAATATTTATGTTCTTCTAAACGAGATTCTAAATAAATATCTCACACCGCAATTAGAAAAGTAAATATAGTCTGTTAAGGGCTTGGCACCAGGTAGCACCAGGAATGACGTCACAGCCTCGGCATTAAGGTTCAAAATCGCGTGAACAATCGCATGATAAAATGGTAAAAATAGCGTTTTTTTCCATTTTTTGGGCTTAGTTTTGCGTCTATCAAAAAACTTTTGGGGTTATTCCCTAGATTTTAATGCATATTATCAGGATAAAAAAATTTACTCCGCGACTCTCGGGAAACGACTTTCCATATTTCGGAAAAAAGATCAGAGGTGTTTTTTCAAAAAAAAATTTGAGAGATCTATACAATATATAGGTATGTACCTATACAGGCGGCTTGTAGATAGTGTTGCTGTGGATATTATTATTGCCACCAATTCCTTGTTGATACTTAATAAAGTATATGGTTCTGTATTATAGATAAGTTATTAATAATAGTTATTATAGTAATGTATTGTGTTATTTTTGCCTTATTCTACTGGGTTAATATTTATATTTTCAATTGACTTTCTTAACTTGTTATTTTTGAGGATGTAATTTGAAATTATTATTGTTTGATGATTGTAATATTTTAATTTGTAAAAGGCCTTGCGGCCGTTTATGACTGAATAAATAAATAAATAAATATAAAAAAATCTTTTACGGTTATTCCCTAGATGAAGGTTCAATGCATCTACCCTATGTTGTTACAAAGCATATTTAGTAACGGTTGTCGAGATATATGGTCTCCCGTTTATAGAAATTTTTAAAACGTCGGTATGCATACTCTTAAACTGTTTACATTTCTAATTGGGCGAATGGACGTATGTTGTTTTTTCTTCAGTTCAATGTAAATTAATTAGCACTTTGCTAACAATTTGGCTGTTCAATGCTATGACTTTGATGACTTCATCTTAGCACAGATGCTACACACAAGGTTAGCTGAAAAAGATCAGCTCGCATTCGATGAAATTGTGTTCCAAATGTCTTTTGTTATATTCTTCTTGTTCTTCATCATCATCCTATCCCCGTCCACTCCTGGACAAAGTAGGCCTCCTCCATCTGCCTCCATGTTGTCCTGTCCTGTGCAGACTGCATCTATTGCGTATATTGTATTGGATTTACTGTATGAGAAAGTACACTGTAAAAATAAATCGCCATAATACATTTTTTAGTTCATTTGCATAGGCGCCTATGTCCAGGAATCAGTTTTACACAGGAGAACTCTCAGACTACATATTTTGGGTAACGATAGTGCAAAATCCTGGCTTGGACATAGGCTATTAAAAAATCAATACCTATAACGGTTAAATATAAATTCAGACTCTAACAAAAATTTGGTGATCGATACATTTTTCATCATCCCTAAGTTTTCTATGGTACCTTCTTAACGAACTACGACGCATACATTTCTGGATATAGGACATCATCTTCATTAAGGGTAAACCCACCTCCACCCCTGGATGTTTCAGGAGCTTCCTATGTCATCCAGTCTTTTACGCACAAAAAGTTTTATTTAATTTTTCGAAGGAAGGCTTAAGGTTCCCCTCCCAGAACTACTCCGAACACCCTTAATGTCCCTTAGAGAAGACTCTCACTTCAAGGATCTACACGCTGAGTGTGTAGAATATCATATACACTGTTAGTTTTTATAAACACTTATTTTTTAAATAATATTTTCATGTATACTTCTAGATTTAATCATCCTGAAAATCTTGACAGCTTTACCCTAAACCGCAATCTTTCATATTATGATTGAGTATTTTATATGTAAATCCACCAAGTCATTTCATATAGTGTAGGTAGGCATAGGCGTCCATAATATATTCATACGCCGCTGTATGAAATGGTGTTGCTGTACATACTAAAATATTATTTTTATTCCACATACAAAACTTTATATTAGACAGAAAGCAGAGGCGTAACGCTTTAAGGTTAAATAAATATGATTTTAATATTCATTAATGTTCCACCCACTATTGTACCAAGTTCTGCCAATATGTAAGTAACCTTTTAATTTATTTCTCTCATTTATTATTCAGGCACATAATATTAATCTGTTCACCATTCCTAAAAGGCACGTGTCTGCTAAATCACTCCTTCCTTTTTCTTCATTGCCTCTTTCCAGTTCACCTAGGGTCGACCCTTTTGGTACGCGGTCTCCAAGTCTTTCTGTCCTGTGTCATCTCACTGTCACTCTTCACAGGGCCACCACAGCCATATGTGCAAAGTGTGCGGGGCACCCAAAGACCGATAGAAGAGGCGGCCGCAGACCTCCAAACTAGTTGTAAGAACGGCATTGATTTCTTCTTGAAATTGAGTTCTTCAATTTACCCATTTCCCTTAAAAAATTTCGCCTGCGTCGCTTTTTTCAAATTCCTCGTAAAAAACGTTCTAAGTAGGTACAACACAAGTTTATTTACTAAATCACACACACTCCTGTGGCGCTACCTACTTACTATTTACACTTACTATTGGAAAACGGCTAGGTTCTTTAAAAAAAATGTCAACCACCTATTTTCAAACTATTTGCAAACCATTGTTTTGTGGTTATTGGGGGGGGGGGGAGGGCGGCATTTATAGTTTAAGCACGCAGGCGGGGGCAACCCGTGTGGCGGTAAATACCCTCGCAGCAATCACCCATGGATACGCCTCTGATCCAATACTCGTATAGTTCCCATACAAAGTTTTAATGGTTCTTCCAATACTCTGAACTGAATTGAAGGCAGTCATACTAGAAGTCATTCCCTCTACCACTATACACCACACCACATCAAGATATTTCTTATTATTAAATTTCCCAACTAAAAACAAACATTGAGCCTCCCTTATTATAATAAGTACTATTCATATTGTGATGCTTGGAGAAGAGATTCATAATGTCTCATAGATTCATCGAATAATCTTACATCTCGATGTATTCGAAGGCCCAGCGAAATCTGAAAGGGGTATTTTTCAGATCAAACATCTTGACAACCTTACTTAAGATGCTTTGTGTAAAAATAATATTAGATACATTGAACTTTCCTCGAGTGGAAACTCCTATCAAATTTTTCATACCTTGATTGTAGATTCCTTAAAAGAAATGCTAAAGTCACTGCGTCTTATCTTAATGATTTTATCAAACAAATTACAGCATTATGTCTAACAAACTAAGGAATAATCTCATATTTCAGTAAATTTCAGAGGTAAAATTGGAAATATTTTTTAACAGGAAAAAATTCAAATACTTATCTAATTTTTAACCGATATGGTCACTAAAACTCAAATTCAAGTACTTACATTTCTACATATATACACATATTTACATTTTCCAAACTACTTTCCAATGTGAGGAGACCTCGTGTATTGGGCATATTCTCATTTATCCATATGTTAACTCTTAGGATGATATCTTTAGCATTAGCTGAGTAATCTTACTTTTCCCGACCCAATTTTTCGCATGTTCTGTTATTACGTCCTCTGAATATCTACTTATTAAAGTATTAATGTAATTGGAGTCAATATTTGGTTAGTTCATTTGAGACTGTCAATTAATTTAGCCATTGGAAAGTGAAATTTAATAAGCCTAATTGGATAATTCAATTAAAAATTATTTCCAATTGACTCCACCCAATTAATTCTACCACTCAAAAAAACTTATTGACTTTATTTAAGTTTACCAATTAATTACTTATAGTGTTTTCTGTATTCGATGTATTAGAAGATAATTTTCATCTCTAATTAAGTTCTCCTGATATAAGCGTAATATTTCTTAGTATTGAGTTGGGAAAATATAAACTTATTCGCATTTCTGGGATAGGCAGAGAGATATAAATAATGGGTGAGATTATTGATAAAAGCATTCCTTCCATTCCTGAAATCCCTTTGTGGGATTTATTGAATACATCGCCCCACGGCGGTATTATAATATTATGGATGGATGGCATTATTATACCACTATTCAAATCCTGACAAAGATTAGTTCAATATTGTCTCATCATAACACATCAATGATATTGTATACGTCGATGACTTTGTAGAACTTTTGAACTATTTGACTTATCCATTACCGTTAGTAATAGTTTTCTATTTAGCTTTGTTATCATCGGGAAATTTTCCATTATTAATTTCTAAGCAATATCCTATATTCAATACAATCCTTATTATAGACTGTATTAAATAAAGCACCCGTCGGCTTGACAGCTCATCGTTTTTTTTTTCCGATTAAAATAAATTTTCTACCTATAATAGGTATTTGTTATAGAAACATTATTGATCTTAATCCACATTCCAAACCATAAAAAATCACATTTGTACATACATATATGTATCTATTTAAAACATTAAAAACACATAATTACATTCAGACCTCCGACCTGACAAGCCGGTACTCTACCGCTGTGCTACGAAGGCTGGTAGCTGAGTCGAGATTAATCGTGTATAAGAATCTCCCCTACTAGGAGAGTTTTATGTAGAATTTCATATGACATTATGCTCTTCTAAGCGTTGTGCTCTATATTAATGTAATATTATCTCTATTTTTGTATGGAAATTACTTATGGGTCCCCTGCCTAGGTGGAAGTTTATTGTACACGGACCTGTATTGAGATTATTTTTTGGTATTTTAGTGTATACGTTCCAACCATTTTTATGCTTCCCTGAAGTCTTAGACAATATCAGGGTAGATGGTGGTAGACAAATTATGCTAATTTTATGTAGGTACTTACCTTTAATTACCGATGCGTTTACAAGATCAAGGTCCATTCTTTGCTGTGTATCGTTTGAGATAACAGTACTTGTTATATTCAATCTTAATAAGTCCACTCCAAAATCACTAGAAAGTTAATCAAATATACAAATTGCCCCGCTGATCGGAGAGTCCGCAATGGTGTAGGGCTTGTAGGAGGATAAAACATCATATCATGTTTCTCACACATATTTATTTATTAAATCATATACGGGCAGAAGCCTTTGACATATCGGCTAAGCAATAAAAAGATGGCGGGTGTGTTAAAAAAAAAAATACCTCCCTTCAACAGTAAGAAATGCAACAATACATAGGTACTTAATGTACATGAAATTCGACAACACAGCCGTCGCTCTTCGTGGTGTAGTGGATATGATCCCTACTAAGCGAGACGAAGGTATGGGTTCGAATCCCAGCCGGGGTGAACTGAAATGGCGAATGTTTCTCGAGTGTAAAGTGATCACTTAAGCCAGCCGAGGTCGGTCGTAAGCCCGACAATGTTCATCCTTAATTCTTCTATACTGTTGTGGGAATACTTCAATACATAGAATCAATTTGGTCAATATAACACTACAAATAATTACAAACTCAATGAAACGACATGATAAAAACGAACAAATTGGTGAATGTAAAAATTCAAACAATTTAAATAAAAAAACATTCACGGGCTTCAGCCCTTCTAGCCCCCCCCCCCCCCCAAAAACCATGAATTACAGTACTTTATTTATTTTATTTATTTTAAAGAACACACGGCGCAAGGCCATTAATACATAAAGTTAACAGATGAAAATATTAAATGAACACATTAAAAAAAAGTATGGTAAAAAAAACAAACATTCAACAACTCGTTCATACATATCACACACACACACAGACATAATTGCAAAACAAAGATAGATATATGAAAACATAAGCAAAATAAAGTTACATATATACAACAAATCTAGGGGTTTCAGCCCTTAGCCCCCCCAAAACGTTGAGTGACAGTACTTTTTACCATGTGACGACATTCAGCCCCCCTCCCCAAAATTGAATCCTGGATCCGCCACTGTTCACGACTAAAAATATAAAATTACACAATAGATGTAAAGTTCGATCGAATAAATACAGATACAACGTCAAATTAAATAGATATTTTAAAAAAATGAAATAGGTACTGATATAAAACGATAAAAAAAACTGGTGAATGTAAAAATCCAGACAATTCAAGTAAAAACCATTTATGAATAAAAACATAAAATTACACTAATAAAATAGAGGTAAAGATGTAAGAAATATGCAAGAACAATCAAGTATGTAGGTGTATAACATTGAGAGATTATTATGATTTCCCTGGAACTGATCTATTCGTCTTCTTCTTCCAGCCTTCATCATCTACTTCTTCTTCACGCTGAGCTTCTTCTGGCTGAATGTCATGTGTATTGATATATGGCTGACTTTCCGGTAAGTGAATACTCTTCTCTTTACAATCAAATTTATTCATAAAACAATATCGTCTTTTTATGTCTGTGTTTGGTTTTACGCCGTTTCACATTACGTATTGTATCAGGGATACAGATAGTAAACAAGTCGAGCGAGTTTAAGACTCTTTTTTGTAGTGTTCGTGAAAGGACGTTATACCTGCCTAACGCATCTGTGTGCAATGTGCATTCTTGTTCATTGTGCGCTCACTAATACTACTGTAACTGCGTGTACGGACTTGCGTGTAGTTATGCTGTCTCACACTACAAAAAAGGCTCTTAACCTCCCACGACTAGTATACAACAATGATATAGGTATATTTTGTATTAAAAAGCTTCAAAGACTTTCGGAAAACGGACTTAATATTGCTCCAATGGTGGGTGAGTAATACTGCTGATCTAGCAAAAGCTCTGGACACCTTATTTAGTTGAAGTTTTCATAAAAGGAAAATATGAATAAAGATATATTTAGAACATTATGTAAGCATCGGCATATTTACTAAAGCTCAGTGTAGAGCTTATAATATTGCGGTGTGAAATAATCTTTCTTTGTATTGTTTAGTTAACTCACCCCATTTAACATAATATGGTGTTTGTACGTAAGCTCGCAATATTTTCACGAATGATTTCGTTGTATTTTCTTGAATGCTCTTCTGTCGGCAAAGTTCTTAGTTAGAAAATATAATTAAGTACATAATAACGATTTTAAATGTGTTTGTTGAAATTTAAACTGATTTCTCCAATAATGTTTATATATTAACGTCTTGTTGAATTAACACAGTTTTCATTTGGCATATTCAACAAACAAACTCAGCGTGTGAATAAATAAACACTTTACATACAGTCTGTCAAGAAAGAATTGGTCTGGAATTAAATTGAAACTAAAATTTGGTTAAAAAATGCAGCGTCCACATCAAAAACCAACTTGATTGAAAGAAGGTACTATGTATTATTTCAGGAATATAGTTAATTATTATAGAAATGACTTTAAATAAAAGTGAATCTGCCTTTATCGATAATACATACCAACACACAACCTATGCTATGTATAAACAGCAAGCTATTTATAAACGCTTGTATCGTAAAGTGGAAAAAGTTGGCATGGGGAATCGAACCGCGCCCACCAGCTTGATAGTCGAACGCTTTACCAACCTGGTTAACCAATTCGCTTGTATTATTTAAGGTGCCTAGATCCTGAAGTAACTATTTTTTTCAAGATTATTTTTTTACAAAATAATCTGTAAGTAATGTATGGTGCAAATAATCATTGTTTTTTTTTCTCTATTAGTCACTGCATTTGTCGATCTTTAATACCGCGGATGACTGTATTACAAAAATAATGCATAAAAATCAAATTCCCTTATTGTAGACAAAGTTCCTGAAAGTTTAAAGAAGATGAATAGGTTTTATTCAGAGCGCTGAAATAAAAAATGAATATGTCTGAAAACAATGAAAACTTTATGATTTACTTTATAAAGAGTTACTTACATATGAGGCAAAATGAAATGGAAAGCTCTCATACTTGTAATATTATTTTGAGCTTATTTATATCGCTATACATTCAAGAGAGGATAGTAGGTATACCTGAACAGTGAACATGCGAAAAATAGCATCGGGAAAAGTAAATTACTCAGCTAATACTAAAGATATCATCCTAAGACTTAACACATGGATAAATGAGAATATGTTTTAGTGACTCTAGTAGTTAGATATTTGATTTGTGTAAAATTTCTTGATAAAAAAAACATGTCAAAGTTACCTCTGAAATTTACTGAAACTTGAGATATTCGCCTAGTTTGTTAGATATATTGCTGTGATTTGGTTGATAAATGTTTAAGGAAAAACCCGGTGAACATAGCGGATAATTTTTTAATATTCGGTCCCCTTTTTATAAAGGATGTTTTTTTGCTATTTGGTTTTTTAAGGTTAAGTTTTTGAGAGTTCACGCCAGAGAGGACAGAACACCACACTGCCCCATTCTTACACACTTTCCTAGCCTCCGTCACAATGCAATTTGTCATACACGTATTCCGGTTGCTCTTACTCAAAATGCGTCTGTCTTTTAAGATCTCATCAACGTGATCAGTCCAGGGATAAGTTTCTCTTTCTTTCTTCCTGCGACTGTTTAAGGATACATTCGCATAGTACTAATTATATTGGGATTCTCGATGACAAATGAATTTCTTAACGAAGGCGAATGTTCTTAATACTGTCCTTAAGTTAACGCCTTGGCGATACCTTAAGGATGTTGTTTTTACGAGTTAAATTTGTAATGAAGCGTTGTAAGGATCATCGTCTCTAACGATAAAAGATCAAGAATTGTATTATCGTTAGAGACATCTTTCGCAAGCGATAGTATCATTACGCAAGGACACCTTCGACCTTCGACTCCCGGGCGGCCGCGCTTACTCAATACTTATTACTCATCCAAATCATCCTGTCGTCATTCACTCTCTCATCATGTCCAAACCATCTGTGTTTATTCACTTTCATTCTAGTCACAACACTTGTCATATCGATCCTTTCAAATGAAATTGAAAGCTTCGGTACTTGTACACATTACGACCTTACGTAAGTCACTATATACCTACAGTCTACACATAAGATATATATTACCCACCTACTCTCTCACATATTGCCATTGCCATTGTTCACGTGATTTATAATTAATTTATAGCCCCGCTTTAACTTTTCATACTTGGAAAATACATTTCAATTATTACAAAAGCGCTTCTACACTCGTAGATATGTACTCGTACAAGTAAATGATAAAATATTTGTATTTCATTCAGATCCAAACCCACATTACTTATGGTTCTGTTCTTTATACACGTATTTCTTATTATTGTTAGGTGTTATCAGCCAGGCAGCTATGGTGATATGTCTGATCTCACAACAGTATTCACTTATTCAGTCTGTCAAGTCCATTCTTAAACACATTAACACTTTCCGCCAGAACCAACTCCGACGGCAGACCATTCCATGCATCCACCACTCTATTGGAGTGTATTATAGTAATTATAATTATGAGTCTTTTTTGACAATTTTCATCCATACCTGCTTGAATTAAACCACACCTGTTTTCACAATTTTGGATGTCGCCGTGTATTTCTTGCAAATGATTTATTTTTATTGATTGCAATTGTTTTGTAAATTTATTCATTAGGTAAACGTAAACCTGACGGTTCCATGTGCCTTAAGTAAGGCATACGGATGATTAAGAAACAGTAAATTTATGCGATTTACAGGAAATAAAAATGTCTCTTCTGATGATTAGACAATTCGCGTAAAAAAATGGTGTTTATAAAATTGTATTTTTTTGTACTAATGTACTATTCACTAACGCATATTACTAGTAAGTTCATTTACGAGTACTAAACTTTAATTCACAGCCTCATTATGTGTATATCTATCCCTCGACACTCCATTTTTATCGAGGGAGCTATAATTAAATTGCTATAAAAAACTAAATACATACATAATGCTAACCTAACCTTTATCGTTGAGGTTAATGACCCCTAGGTATACCTGGTGGAAGTTAATTTTTAATAGAAGATATGAAAAACGGACATGCAATTTTAAATCTAATGTACAAGGCTCGCGTCCTCATCAAACAAAGCTTTTCTTGTAGTTATCTTAACAGATATACAGCAACGAATGGACTTTCCATCAGACTTATGATTGATCGTCAGCCGGTTAAATATGATCACTTTAAACTTAAGTATAATTTACTAATAAGTACCAGTCTTTTATAATTGCTAAGTTTAATGGAATTCGATTTTTTATATGTGAGTTCTTGAACACTAGTCGCGTTAATAAATTCAAAGATTGTGGATTTTAAACTATATATTTGTTTTTCATTTTTATCTATACGGTTATTGTTTCTTACTTCTCTTTCTACCTGGGCAATTATTATTCCCACATGATGGTGGGGTCTGCCATTCTTGTTTTCCGCCGCCACTCGGCTCTATCCTGTGCATCTTCCGGGGATGCTCCACAGTCAACCATATCCTAACTCACAACCTCACGCCACCTCCGTTTGGGTCTTCCTCTGGATCTCCTACCAGGAGTCTCTCTCTCTCCTGCCCTGTTGCCAATGTATTCGGGGGGTCTTCTACTCATATGCCCGTACCACCGTCATCAATTGTTTATAACTTCAAAAAAAGAAATAGATTTGGGTTCCCTTTTAATGATGGTTGCACCACAAATTTCTCACCGCATTTCCCAGGTTATGAGACACTGCCATCAGATGTGATACAATATGGTGAAATATTATGGCGAAGCAGGGTACCTACCTGATGTTTATTGTAGGTTGCGGACAGCCACATAAAGGACATCACCCTTTATTTCAGTTGACCCCATTAGCATGACAAGCAACAGGCCTGCCCTGTGCGGCCCTTGTCTAGAGATGTGTGTGTCACCATCAATACATCATGATGCCTCAATTATATTTTACTAAAAATCGATGTAAGACTGTAACAGTTTTTACTAATCTTCATATTCTAACATATAATTAAAAAAAACTCTAAACACCAAGAGCTTGGGGTCAAAAGCAGAACCAAGTCTTCATATAAAACCAAAGCTTTCCCAGCATAAGCCTTTCAAGCATAAGTTTAGATCTGGGCGTTGACAAAGTAGGTATTCTGTTCTCCACCACTGAAGCTTTTAGCTCATTGAGAACGCGGGGTAAACGTTGTTTTCCCACTGTTTTTTTTTATCTATAGTGTAATAGTATGTATTTGGTTATTGCTGGATATTGATTGTGAGCGAAAGCTCTGGACATTTGTAAAAATTCATGGAAAAAATTATAGCTAAATTGATTAGCGCTTTTCATACAATATCACGAATTTATTTAGCGTTCCCACACAAGAAAAGGAGAATGGTCATTTAGTATGAAAAAAATGCCAGCCACACACATTTAGCCATTGATTTCGATGAGGCTCCCTATACAGTATTTACTTAAGTACTATAATTGTTACCTATCATTTGAGTTACATTTCGTTTGCGCCGGGCCTGGGTTTCTTTTTGAGTATTCTCCTTTACGACTAGACCACTGGAAAACAGGTACCTATTTAGATACTAGTTGGTTGTAAGACGCCCGTTGTCGAATATAACAAATACTTTAATTTAATGTACATGAAATTATTATCCCTCTATTGCCCAAGTTCTATTGCTCTGCAGAATTATGTGATCTTAACCCCAGACCTTTTTTTTTTAAAGTAATAATTAAATATGTATAATTTCCATCCCTAATGTAATATTTGACATTTAATTTCATTTAATCAACCCATCCCATATCCTCGTACACATAACGTACAAGTATTACATGTAATATTATTTTTATTCGTGTTGACACAATGGTTCTATCTTACTTATACAATCTAACCTTGTTTACTGTATTGTATAGAGTATAGGTCACCATGTAGGTGGGAACAAACCCTTACGAATATAATATGAATATGAAATTAATATTAATATGTTAATTAATACACCACTTTATGGAAATATGGCGTACAGAATAAATACCTTTTTATTTGTAACAAATTTAATACCCACCCGTGAAAATTGACGGAGGGTCCTCCTCTTTTTTACTCCTTTTTTTCTGTTTTGTCCTGGGGTTAACTGGAAGAAATCGCAGTTCTGCGATAAGTTCGCCCTAGTGAACAACGTTTTATAATCTGTACTATGTCCATTTTGTATATTTATATGTGTTTGTTAAATAAATAAATAAAAAATTACGTAAATATTAGGTACACCCATAGAATTAGGATTTTTTTTTTATTAATTGAATCTGTTTTTTTTTTAAATAAACCCAAATTATGCAATAGTGGTTGTCATCATCAGCATCATCAGCCTTCGCTCGTTCCCGTGTTGAACATATACTTCCCTCTATGCCACTGCTGTCCTGCCATCTTCCTGATGTCATCAGACCATCTCGCCTGTGTTCAGCCTGGATTTCTGTAGCCGGTTCTCGGTCGCCATTCTAGGGTTCGCTTGGTCCATCTATCATCCGTAGGTCTTATGTGAGCGGTTGTATCAAGTCTAAATTTGGAACGCAGGACCGCTGGGCTCAAAAGCTGTTTTATAATACACAGGTTCCTAACTTAGTGTATTTGTCAATTTTTTTTTGTAAACCAATCATTGTTAGGAACCTACCATAATATTATATCTACCCACCACAAAATATAAAGACATTAATTTCCTGCCAATATGGCGGAGCGTTCAATAATACGTGTGGGTGTCTTTTGTACCATTTCTGTTTCAAATGTCAATAATTCAGGATTGGTAGCAAATGCTATAGCGATCGTATTGTCAGCGTATGTTACAGCAATCGAGGGTTGTAAAACCGAAGACAGATTTGCAATCTTATACTTAAAAACCCATATAAGCATTACAGAGTAAGCAAATCGAATTATTTTGTCCATCATACATACTGGTGATGTGTTAGCATTTTTGTAATACTAAGATTTTCGACCGTCAGTACATGGTGGAAGTCCATTTTAAGGTAAAAATGAAAGACTTGTATATGCCTAGTTTAAAATCCACGTAATGACTTTAGATTACGCGACTAGTGTTCGAGAATTTGCACCCTCATTATCCAGCGATTGACAATAAAGTAAACAGGAATACAGAGACTTATAGGATTTGAACCAATATAGTGGGAGAAGCTCGTGATTGAAAAATGTAGGTTATTTTAAAATTTCGGAGCTCTCCCCATAATTGTTTCAATTTCTCCTCATATTTTCACACTAAACAGTGACTCTCTCTCCATACAGCTGCTTTCTTAGATTTCTTTAGTTTTGTAATAGAAATACCTAATATTTTGAGCTGTTGTAAATAATATTATATGGGTTTCTTATTGATATGAGTATTATACCACTTGCTTAGTTTAATATAAAATGTTTGGTTAGCAAGTTTTCATTGTATGACCACAGAGTAAACAACAGCTGTTGGCTGAGAAATGTTTATTTTCATTTTCAAACCAATTCAATACTTACCTATTTTTTTATAATATGAGAGTATCTATGATAAAACTAGGCCATTTAAATATGCTGGAAAATAGTATTGATTTTTATAACAAATAATCTATCTTTGGATTAAATAACAATTTACCATTTTGCTTGGACTAACTAGTATAGGTGTATGTATTTGGTACTGAGACTGGATTACACTAAAAAAAATACACGGGCTAAAATTACACAGAAAAAAATTCACGTATTGTCGATGAAACAACATGTACCTTATATTGTAAATCACATAATGTTAACCATCACATAACGCCATAAAGTCATTATTACGTGCACAAAAATAGCAGTTGCAAAATTTATGCAGGGTTCTTAATGTTAACCGTTACCTATTAAAATTATAAATTATAACAATATTAATAGTTACTAGAGGTTTTCGATATTATGTACAGTTTTTTTTATTTATATACACGACAGAACCAGAAAAACTCTGCATACATAAATATATTGTTACGACAGCCAAAATTTGCAATATTTTTTTTAATAAAAATTGAAATGAGCACACAAGAATCAAAGACTGTGTAATTCTGTCCAGTGTGATTTTAGTTAGAGCAATTTTATCAAATGTGACTATTTCCTGTCACTAGCATATATGAAGGACGACTATGGCGTAGTAGTAATTATCTAGATCACTTCTTCTTCTTCTGAGGGGAGATTTTACCTATATATATATATATATATATATATATATATATATATTTGTTTATTTAATTGTATCATATATTATGTGTCTCTTTGAGTTTGAAAGAATAAATATGTTATTATTATTATTATTATTATCTTCTTGCGGCCTTAAACCCGCACATCCAGCTCATCCAACCATCGTACGGCTGCCTCCGAGGCGTCATGCAGCTCACTTAGTCCACCGTCGAAGGTATATAGGGGGCACTGCTCCATTCCAATTCCTTTATATGGTCCATGCTCTGGGTTTCCCCGCATGGGCAGCCGGGGGAGTCAACCATCACTAGGTCACTATCATAAAGTATGAATGAACGAACCATAACTTTATAAGAACTTTATGAAATGTCATATCGTCTCGAAGCAAAAAGCGTTATTAACATTCATAAATCTTAACAGCCATAAAAAAGTAGGTACTTTTTATATTACATGTACTAAGTACTTGTAAGATATCATTTCCCAAATGCTCCCTTTAAAAATATCCGACAGTAAAAAGTTTACATTCGAATTAATGTCAGCAGGTTCCACTGCGTACAAACTATTCACTTAATTGTCACTTTACGACCTGCGCCAGGTTTAAATTCCATGTTTATTGTGCCTTTCTGTGTTCTGGGTAAGGGTAGAGGGTCAAACAGGAATGTGCCTAAAAATATAGCAATGTTAGAAGTCAATTTAATTAAACGAATCTGAGCTTTATTCACGATATCTGAGCTTTATTCACCAGCTCTCGGGGGGGAGAACCTCAGAGCGATGCACTTCCTCGAGGTCCTGCTACGTATGCCTCAGTTGCACAGGGCACGAGTTCTTCAGATGCTGGTTTTCGGCAGAGGAGGCAGAGAACGATAATCAGAGGTCAGGGAACTCCGGACCCAGAGTTGGTGGCACTTGAGCCAAAACGTTACATACACGCCTTCTCCTTTGATCCCAACACCACTGAAGAACAGGTGAAAACCTATATGGTCAAAAAAAGAAGCGACTCAGCCGACTACATAAACGTTGAAAAAATGGTAACAAGAGGACCACATGCCTCATTCAAGTTGACAGTTCCGGCGAGTAAGTTTCAGGAATGGATGAATCCAGATATTTGGCCACCTAACACCGGGATAAATGAGTGGACATTTCGGAGAAAAAACCGAACCGCTGCACCTACGCAAGAGTCGAAACAATAAAAAGACTAGTATTAATATTACGTGCCACTACGCTAACGTAAATGGTCTAAACAGCAAGACCCATGAATTTAAATGCAACGTATTATCACAAGATGCAGACATAATAGCTCTCACGGAAACATGGCTCTCCTCGGGTGTACTGAATGCAGAACTCTTCGACGAACGATACACTGTATTTCGCAGAGACAGAGCTTCAAGAGGTGGAGGAGTGGCCCTGGCTATCAGTTCACGACACCTGCTTGCAGCAGAGAGACTACCTTGGCTCGAAACTGATGGTGAAGATCTCTGGGTGAAAGTACATCTTAAACACGCAGTGTTCTTCGTATGTGTGATATATATACCGCCAAAATCGAAGAATGAGAAATATTCTATGTTTTATCAAAGACTGGAATCTTTTTGTGATAAACTACGAGATAAAAACATTGTTATACTGGGAGATTTCAATCTCCATTCATCTAGATATTCAGTTAGCGAACTTGCATATTTTGTTAATTTTTTTAATCTCACTCAGTGTAATCAAATTGTAAATACAAATAATCACATTCTGGATCATGTTTACACGAATTTGACATCTTCGTGCATCACCGTTATCAGGCACGAGCTTCCACTTGTCTCAGAGGATAATCATCACCCTGCTCTAGATATAGAGATATCATTAGATAATTACATTTCGCATTATAGAGATGAAGCTGGGGCTGCGTCTGATGGCGGTGGTGCGAACTGGAGGTTTAATCGTAAAAATATTCCACTGCTAAGGGAATTGATGGCGGACTGCTCTTGGTCGGGTGTGTATAATAGTGATAATATTGATGATGCTATTGAAAAGTTTTATAATATTCTCTATGAGTTATTTGATGAATGTTTCCCTAACATCGGAAATGACAATCGTGTTGGTTTTCCAAAGTGGTTTTCGAATAGTTTAATATACGATATAAAGAAAAAACATTTGTTCCATGGATTTTGGAAGCAGACTGGTTCTCAAGTGGCTTACGATAAGTTCAGTAATCTTAGGAAATCCGTTAAGACAAGATTGCGTGAGTGTTACAAATTACACATTGAATCGAACGAAAACACAATCGCACAAGATCCCTCTCGTTTTTGGAATTTTGTAAAGGGTAAAAAAGATAATAACAAAACCCCATCATGTTTAAAACTGGATAATGTGCATTTTTCTGAACCCCAGGATATAGCGAATGGTTTCGCCGAATACTTTGCGTCAGTCTATAATCAGGCTCTTCCTATACTGGATCCAAACTCGGGGGAACCCCAATATGCTTTGAACAATAGTACTTGTGATATAACAGAAATTACAGAACAGGACATTATATACAGCTTAAGGAAATTAAAGGCAAAGTCATCATGCGGCCCGGATTTGGTACCAGGATATGTAATTAAAGGGGTTGGAAATGATTTGATCAATGTTCTTAAATACGTATTTAACCTTTCTATACAATCTGGAACATTTCCAGATAGGTGGAAGGCTACAAAAGTGACTCCTATTCACAAGAAGGGTGATGTTTTCGACATTCGCAACTATAGGCCCATAGCAGTATTGTCAGCGCCAGCAAAGTTGTTAGAAACAATCTTGTACAAAAGAATATGGGATAAGTGTGGTCATCTTGTTGTCGATCAGCAGCACGGGTTTCGGCCTGCCAGATCGACGACAACGAATCTGTTGAACTTCCATACGTATGTATCGAAAAACATGGATAAACTAATTCAAGTTGACGTTAGTTACAATGATATGGAAAAAGCTTTCGATAGAGTTGACCATGATATTTTGTTAATGAAACTTGATCGTATTGGTCTGTCACCACGAATGCTCAACTATATGGCAAGTTATTTAAAAAATCGAGTGCAATATGTTTTCTATCGTGAGCACATTTCTGAGAGTTATCACACAAATTCGGGAGTCCCTCAGGGCTCAAATCTCGGCCCCTTACTGTTCACAATATTTATTAATGATATTGGTGATTCAATCGTCCATTCGGAGTATTTATTATACGCCGATGACTTAAAAATATTTCGCAGGATAACCTCGGATGAAGACGCTGAGCTGTTACAGCGAGATATTAATTCTGTTGTTCAGTGGTCAAAGTTGAACAATTTAGCACTCAGTGTACCAAAGTGTAACATAATGACATACACAAGATCATACAATCCAATAACCTATCCATACAATATGGAAGGGGTTGTATTACAGCGGGTCTCCGAAGTAAAAGACTTGGGAATAAAATTTGAAAGTGATCTGACATTTAAGGCACACATAGAGGAAATCGCAAGCAGGGCATTCCGAGTATTAGGATTTGTCTTTAGAAATGCGACCTATTTTAAAAGGGGAAATACCCTGCGACTCCTTTATGAGACACTGGTGAGAACAATTCTGGAATCTGGATCTATTGTTTGGGGCCCACACGAGGTGACATATATCACAACATTGGAAAAAGTCCAGAAACGTTTTTTGAGACACCTCTATCGACTCGAATACGGATACTATCCGTATATGTTTCCATCTTTGTTCGTGATGGGATGCCTCGATTTTTCGACATTGGAAAAAAGACGGAAGGATTACCTATGTCGTCATTTTTTTAAGCTGATACATGGTATTATTAATAATCCAACAATACTGCAAGAAATCTCATTCTACGTACCAAATTCGTACAACAGATCCCGTGCTCACATGCTTTTTTATCCTCCACAAGGCAGAACAAACATAGTACAGTATTCTCCTATTGCAAGAGCAGTCCGCTACCTCAATGAACTTACAGCGTATGTCGACATGTTTGAGGTGACATACTCAGTATTCATCACATATCTCGACTTATACCTCAAATGAGTTTTTGTTTTATTGATTATTTTTGTTGTTATGTGAAAAAGAAAAAAAAAATTTTTTTTTCTTTTTTTTAAAGATGTTGCGCAGTGTGGTTGCCCACTGATGTTGCTGTGTGCATTGTTTGTCTGTTTAAGTACTTTAAGTACTTGTCAACTAGTACGGTTAATAGTGGTGGGTACCTACGCGGGTGCAATGTCTTTATGTCATGATTTGTCCTTTTCTTATTGATTTGTTATGTTGTTATTTATTTTTTTCGTGTATGTTATTTTGTAACTTGTTCTGCGTACACTCTTCGGTGCAAAGGCTGAACGCTGTAATGCCGAAGAGTGTAATATTTTAGTGAAATAAAATAAATAAATAATAAATATTGATCTTAATTGTTTCCTATCGTTAATAGGTTTAATTAAGTATCTAAACTTTCGTTAAAATCTACCATTACCACGATCGCGAATTTGTGTTAGCTGAAAGAGATAGGTTACTCTAATTTCCTATTATTCCCTAATATAGATCTTTTCTCGATAATCGCAAGCTTAGTATTACAATCAAGGACGTCGTAAAAAGAGCAGCTGTCAGTTGTGACATGTTGCCAGACTCTCCGATTCTAGATGGACCAAAAATATTCTCGAGTGGCAACCTAGAAGGAGCGTAGGGAGACCTCAGGCAAGATGGTCTGACGATGTGAGACGAATCGCTGGAAACATGTGGATTCTTCATGCCCAAGACAGAAGTCTGTGGAAAGTCAAAGGGGAGGCCTATGTCCACCATTGTAATCAAAACAGCTGTGTAGTAGAAGAATAAAACAATAAAAAATCCAACGTCTTATAGGGCTGCCACCTCTCCGGGTTTGACCCGGAGTCTACGGGTTTGAGTGGTGTTCTCCGGGCTCCGGGTTAGCATAGTGTATCTCCGGGTCTGAAATTTTTGTCAGGACTAAAAAAAAAATATTTGGGGTGTCCCGGTCCCCCCCCCCCCCATAGAAAAGCTGGGTCTCCGGGTCAGCATAGTAAATCTCCGGGTTTGGAATAATGGTGTGGACCAAAAAAAAAAAAAAAAATCACAAATTCGTTTTTTCGGAATCTCCGGGTCTACGCTCTTACAAAGGTGGCAGCCCTAACGTCTTATAATATAAGAAGTAGTTATCTCAACAGATATACAGCACAGGACTTTCCATCAGGCTTATGACTGATCGTCGGCTGGTTTAATGTGATCACGTTACACTTAAGTCACATTCACCAGTTCCAGTCCATCGTGATGGAAAGTGATCACATCAAACCAGCCGACTCATAAGCCTGATAGAAAGTCCACCATTTGCTGTATATCTGTTGAGATAACTACTTGTTATATTCAACTACGATATGTATGAAAATTCCGATGTTCTCACAAAATATAAATTGTGATTTTCAAAAATACCTAGTTTCCTTAACAAAATTACCTTGCTTTGAATGTCTTACACGTATAAGAAGTTGTTTCGCCTCCTTCATATAGGAAATCTTATTATGCAAATGATAGAGCACATACCACTGAGTATTGCTTGGTAGGTTATTTTTATTATGTGTCTTCACTCCAGCGAGAGAAATTCGCACCACAACAATAGTAGGTCCTTGTAGTATTTTCTATTCTTAACATTTTTATACTCTATATCAGGGATCATCAAATAGTTTCATTGGGGGTCCATTTTTGAAAATACTAATAAGCTGTCGCGGTCCGTTTGGTATTTGAAAATTTTGTCATGAAATATAAGATAAAGATAAAAAAAGAGTCGTTGAGAAATACTGAGGCCTTAGTCAAACCTCAAAACGTGACGGAAACGTTTCATGTTTTGTCTCTGGCCCCAGTTTATTTATCGTGATACAAAAATACTTGAAGTAAGCAATGCATAGCAAATCCTCAATTCAATGAAACATTAGTGATTCTATGTATTTTCACTGTAAATAATTTATTACTGAAAATTCTAACGTGATGAAAAAGCGATGTTATTTTGTTTTCCTTTTATATTTTTAAATTCCTTCTTCCACATTAGAAAGAATTGTGAATTTTATCTACTGTTTTCTTAAGGTCCGCACAAAATATGCCGACGGACCGGATCCGGACCGCGGTCCGCTGTTTGGCGACCCGTGCTGCATAATACAAACCTGTCTATTTTACGATCACTTCTCCGCCCTATATAATAATATTACGATGTTATGTGTTTATTGTTGTCCTTAGGCTTTTATACGTTTTTGATTACCTCTGTCAACCCTTAAGGTATATTGACTGTCCAATAAAACCTGTATTTTTTATTGAAGATTTGATGGCCTTTTCAAATTACTAGACTAGGTCAATTTCTTGACTGCTATATAGCCAGAAAAACGATTTAAAATATGTTGCTTTGATAGGATGGGTCTTTATATTTAAGGGCTTGGCACCAGGAATGACGTCACAGTCTTTTCCCACGGCATTAAGGTTCAAAATCCCGTGACAATCGCATGATAAAATGTTAAAAATAGCGGTTTTTCCAATTTTTTGGGGTTAATTTTGCGTCTATCAAAAAAATAATACTCCGCGACTTTCGGGAAACGAGTTGCTATCTTTCGGAAACAAGATCAGAGGTGTTATTCACATTTTTTTTGAGAAATCTATCCAAGTAATGAAAAATCTTTATTGGTCATTCCCTAGATAAAGGTTCAATGTATCTACTGTATTTTTTCCAAAGTATATTTAGTAAAGTTGTAGAAATCTAAGGTCTCGAAGTTCTTGATTTCTGGTCTGGATTCTGCTGTGTATCGTTGCTCGTAATATTAAGCTTGAGAGTTAGAAAAACGATTATTGTGATTTTTCAAAATAATGAAGATAAAAATGTTAGATCGGTTCCAATCAGAATGTAAAGAGCTGCGTCTGACATCTCGTCGGAAGTGGGTATTTGTTAAAAAAATCGAAAAATAAAGGATCGAAAAATATAATATGTATGACAATGTTGTGAAAAATTACACATAGCTGAACAATTTGTGAAAACTGTTTAGTATATCTTTTAGTACAATTATTCGAAAAAATGTACACTTTTATATTGCGTAATCTTACACACAGCTGTTGTAGATATTTCCCACAAAAATTATTTGTATTTGATGAGAATAATTTATCTTTATTACGATCATTAATGGAATAAAATTCCTCTAAATCCTCACCAGATGTATCTAATACAAGGTACAGAAGGAAAATGGCTAATTATTCATCTTTGAAAAATTACAAAATTAAATAATTCATGCAATAGTAATCAGAAATAAAATCATAAAAAACATCACAAATATTCGCCCGCGGTGCTATGTATTTTCTGTTTTTTTTTTATTGCATATGAACATTTTGTGCAGTATTTGCTCTCCCTGCACTGGGTTCGCTCTGTAAATATCTCAAGAGGTACTGGGGGCACCGGCTTTATTATACGGTAACCTGAATTTCAAGGCCAGACCGCCACTGATGGGGAATGAGGGTCCCATTATCTTAAAGTGCCCAGGGCCCCCAACAGGTTAAAGACGGCCCTGATTGTTACCCGATTTCCACCAGAGTAATGCCCAATCCCACCAACTTCGACCTAGAAAGAAGAACCCTAGTAATTTCCATACAAATACAGAGATAATATTACATTTAGTGAATAAAGGACATTATCTAGTAGGGCCAGCGGAGCTTATTCCATATGAAATGCAACATGCAACTCACCTAGTTGGGGAGATTCTGGGCGGAGATATTTGGGCACCTAACGTAGGTGACCTGAATGTTGCATTTAATAATTCATATGGAATTAGGCTCCGCTGGCCCTACTAGATAATGTCCTTTATTCACTAAATATAATATTATCTCTGTTTTTGTATGGAAATTACTTAGGGCTCTCCTTCCTAGGTCGAAGTTGGTGGGATTGGGCATATATGTTTAAACTATGTTTTGTGTAAAAGTGTATCGTAGAGAATATAATTTATATTAAAAATATCGACATATTATTATGAAACACAATTTTCCGATAGGCTTCGCGCGCTAACACAGTGGGTGTCAGTAGAATTAATTTGATGTGAGGCTGATAGCCTATAAACACCAAACTCAATGGGCATAAATGAAGAATAACCCTCGCCTATCATATATTCACACACTATTAGCTACACCTACAGTAATCAAATAGATACGAGTATAAATTCATTGTTGGTTACGGCTACTATATAAATAAATAACATTTCTGATTCCACATACACAGACAATCTGGCGGGACGACACCTGTGTTGGCGGAGACGTACAGGACAACCAACACCTACTAGTATCTCCTAAAATCGGGGCGACATCTCATTAATGTGAATGACAGGACCGTACATGTAGCCAACTATTGGAGGTTCTTGATTTGAGGCATCCGGACAGGGAAAGTAAGTAAGTATTTCCGATTCCAAACCATTCCGGGTTAATAATGTAGATTATACACATAAGCCACAAGATATAATATAATGTGTATTGTTAATTTTCCGGCTGTTAGTTAATAAAGATGATAGGCCAAATTTCACTGACGCCTGCCAATAATTCAATACAATTACTTATCATTTTATTGCTTTCTCATCCAATTAATATATTTAGTTTTATCGTGTTTGGGATATAGGAGAAATGGCATACATGGCGTCGGTGGATTCTTAAAACCTACTATGTGTCAAAAAATACAATAAAGTCTTGTAATTTTAATAAAAAACATATAAGCTTTTTTTCTATGGGAATAATTAAATTTCTCTTTTTACACAAAGCTGCATATTTTCAATTATAAAATATATTCTTTTAAAGTCCTGAACAGTTTTTTGTCTCTTCTGTAAAATTTACCACATAGTATAGGTTTCAAGTATTTCGTTGAGAGATAAGACGGGCAAATGAATAGATACGAGCAGCTGCCTTATAATGGAGTTGGGCAGGACACGTTGCTAGACGCTCCGATTCTAGATGGACCTAAAAGATTCTCAAATGGGAAGCTAGAACGAGCAAAAGGTGTAGGAAGACCTGGCAAGATGGTCTGACGATGTGAGGCGAATCGCTGGAAGCAAGTGGATACAGCATGCCCAGGATAGGGATTTGCGAAAAGTCAAAAGGGAGGCCTATGTCCAGCATTAGAATTGAAACGGCTGAGAAAGAAGAAGAAGGTTTAAGTAATCCACGAGCTATAGGTTAACAACACTAAATACCTATGAGTACTCAGAGAGTAATAAATACCTAAGTAATAAATACCTATGAGTACTCAGAGAAATTCTCTTGAGAAATTCAGACCACAAAGGAAGATTACTCGGAGGCGGGGATTACAAATAATGGAGAATTTTGAATATTATGAAGATTCATTTACTTATCCCTCCCCTATTCACTGCGCGGTCTAATATACAATCCTGAATTATTCACTAAATATAATATGAGAATTAAATTCTAGCCATGGGGTCACAAGATTCTGACTGAGTGAATTTTTATGATTGATTCGATGTCTACTCGGAAAAACATAGTTATTTTTATAATTTGTTTATTGGTGCAATACTTGTCATGTTATTCTCACCCACTGTTTACACTCGTGTCTACGTACACCATTATTATTAGTTGTACCGATTAGTCGCCGACTAGTCGAAAAAGCCGACTATCCGGCTAAATATATGCCGACTATAGCAGCATGCTCAGCATAGGGATCTGTGGAAATTGAAAGGGGAGGCCTATGTTCAGCATTAAAATTAAAATGGCTAAGAAAGAAGAAGATAGTCGGTACCTAATAGCTACAGGAATACAGGAAATAAATTACCAGTATTTATAATATATTTTGGTATTTTTGAGAATAAGACCCACTATAATGTGGAAAAAATATTATACTCAAAATTAATTTTCATATTTAGTAGAAATGTGCCGACTATAGTCGCCAACTAGTCGGAAAAGCTCACGTATCTCGGCTATTTTCGGCCAAATCCATAGTCAGCCCATCACTAATTATTATGTAAACCAACACAGAGGTAACATAAATATAACACCGATTTTATTGGATTCCAATAATTGTAGAAAATACTACATAACCTATTTATTTCGAGAAATTCAGCGCCAATGCAGGTTGCAAGTGATTGCCAGTAATTTGTTAAGGCATTCTTCCGTTAATAACATCCGAGAGAGAAGACTACAAAATTAGTAGGTTGATTTGTTCCTAGTGTAGTGTTGTTATTATTGTGTGCCGTGTGCCGCATTCCTTGTGCCGTGTGCCATTACCATCAGGACTACGTGACTTCATTACAGATCGATACAAACATTGCCTCATTCTGCTTAGTGCTTTATATACCTAGGTATAATATCGCAACACGAATTGTGCTATTTTTGTATTTTCCGAATACTTTTTTCTGTTGTCAGTAAAACGATAAGATCAAACTTCAGGAAAACGTGACAACAAGACGTAAGGATTATTTTTTACTACGTTATCATTCAATTTATCATTAAATTATTTTCCAAGGAAGACTACCTCATGGTACCAGTATATAAGTACGTAGGTAAATGAGGTTTTTGTGAAAACTAAATAATTAATTTTATAATCTAGAATTCTCATGCAATTTTTCATACACCATTCTTCAATCAAAACTTAAGAATTCCATCTACATAGTCAAGCCACCCGATTATGGACGGCCGTGCTTCCTACATACACCTCATCCGCTTTCTCACAGGTATATTTTCTTCGCTTTCCTTTCGCCATTCATCCTCTCTACGTGTCCCAACGGTCTCAATTTCATTCTAGTCACAACATCTGTTTTACGTTCACTCAACTCTCTGATTGAAGTTCAATGAAGTGATTAGGGAGTTGCCAAAATGTTCCTTCTAGTCCAAGAGCCCGCTGCTTAATTTATGACGTATCTGTTTTTTGATCGAAATGTGGTATAAATGATAGCTTACCAACAGGGTATTACATCGCACTAGGGTTGCCTATCAAAATCTTTCTCAATTCATTCAAAATCAAAATCTCAACCCCCCCCCTGCCCCCCCCCCGAAAAGGTCCCTCTTCGCGGTTTTTCGCAATTTATAGGAATATGGTAAGAGATAGGAGAAAGTAGTCAATGACAAAAATAATCCTTGCTAAATTATCTACAAAAAATTTCAAGTCAATTTTTTCATAGGACTAGTAGTTTACCCGTAATACCCAGAAAAAATAGTATGGAAGCCGCACAGTCAAATTGCAGTCCTAAGCTGACAAAATTAATAACAAATGGGAACCTACGCAGGATCATACCTTAGGATGGGGTGTTTCAGAATATTAAGCGTCCCCACCCCTCAACCTGACGCGTCCCTCCTGACCCACGAATAGGTCCCCCTACGTGGTTTACCTCAATTTTTAGAAAAACAGTAAGAGATAGAAGAAAAATGTCAAAGACAAAAGTAGTCCTTAATAAATTCTTCGAGTTCCCCATACCTTGATTTTCTAAAATTACTGAGCTATTTGTTTCATCTTTGACATTATAAAATAGGCATAATATGAAATATTAAAATCTGTATTGTTTTATCTTACCACAAGACACACTGACCAGCACTGAGCTATCCAATTAGTATAACAACTGTTCTGTTCTGCATTCTGCCGTGTATCTTTCTCTAGTTTGCAGAAGTTATATCTGCAATATAAATAACTAGATAAATAGCTTACAGGACAAAGAACAATAAATATATTATTTCCAGGAACATATTATACATACTATTACGAGTATGTATTATAATATTCCCAGATAGTTCCCAGACTGTGTTCTCTGATTTCAGTTGGCTTTACCACAATTCTGAAATACCTCTTCACCACAATTCACATTGAAGATAATAATAGTACTAGGTAATATGGTGCAAAATAATCTAAATTATAGCAAATAGATATACTATAGATAGAGACTGGAAAATATGGCGATCGTGATAATAGGTGTACCTACCTATGAATTTATTCGCTACCTACTAAATAATTTGTAACAATTTTTAGGTATGATTCCGTCTAGATAGCGCAATGAAATTTACATACCTATGAAATTGGCAAGTTTTTTAAAGTAATTTAAAAAATATATACTGTGATTATTTTTTTTTAAATCGTCCTCAGACATTTATTACAATTTTGAACTGTGACTAATTTTCAAATCAAACATTATATATTTTTTTATGGCGTGATGGTATCATTTAGTCCCATAATTGATTTATGCATCTGCAAGATATACTACTCACTTATTCTAGAAAAAGTACTAGTATCTATCTGAATAATTGGTGTTGTCTCTGTAACCAATAATGTCTTGTAAGTCAGAGTTTGAGGAAAAAATACGAAAAACATTCATAACTCGAAAACTACAAAAAATCGCTGAAGATACATGGGGGTTAAATCGATAGGTATTGAGGTCCTCTATCATCCTGCTTCGGTTGGTCCGTGATGACTGTTTCACCGTGTATACCTTCCTCCACCAATTCAATAATATGGACTACATTATTGAATCATTAACCAGAAGGTACCATCGCTGAAATAAATTCTCCAGTTTATTTCTCATATATTCTCACCCATATCATGATATTTAAATTAAGGGTCGTTAGGCGATACAGTTTATTGGACGATCGCTTCTGAATTTCTGGATTTTATTAGTAATACGTTTCAAAATTATAAAAATAGAATACTAAACCTTGCCCTTAATCCTGAGCTAAACCCGTACGTAAAGCCGGGTATACACGGGTAGAGTAAAAAGCATAACAGCACGGTAGAAAACATGCTACTAACTACACCAATCTAGACAGCATGGTAGAGCTTAGCAGAAGAGTAAAATTTGGAACAGGGATATTGCGAATGTATTTTTTTTAGAATATTTAGCGAATATCTAATTTTGTCATCCGCAGATATCGGATGCAGATTGTAGATGTGTGAAAAATGCAAAGATTAGGAAATTTCTTTAAAAAAAAAACACTAATTTGACTACTAAGTAGGTTTTTATCTATGTACGCCCGGCATAATGGGTAATTTCTTTATAAAACACTCTGAAGTGTATCACCATTCTCCCTTAAGATTGTAAGATTATCTTTATTTAGAATACTGCAAGATCAAATACCCTTTCAAGTGTTCTATTATCCCCTCTAAGCATTATCGATTTTTGATTAAGTGGCGTGATCTCGTATATGAAGGGGGGTTTTGTCAGTGGCGTAACTAGCATAAGTGCCGCCCGGGGCGGACTCTGAAAATGCCGCCCCACCCGAACCCCTAAGTAACTATACAAGTACATACCTACCCATTGGTGTCTGCAGTTTTGAAGCTAGGCGAGAGCAACTCAAATTTTAATATGAATGTGGCATAATAAAGCACGTAAATAGCGCCGCATTTTTTTTTTCATGAAACTAAATGAAAATGAAGGTTATGTTGTAGTTTTGTTTATTTTCTTTAAATAAAAATATAAAAAAATAAGTACATACTTACCACAAAAAAAGATATAAAAAATAAAAAAGAAAGAGCGCCGCAGGCGAATTTTTTTGGACAAATGGTGAAATGATGAACCTGGTTATCTAAAGTAACGAAAGGGAAGTAACGAAATTTTAGCCTCAAGATATCGAAAATCTATCTTATTTGAGCACCTATAAATAATATGTACCTAAGACGCGAACAGGATTAATAAGCGCCGCAGGCAAATTTTTTTATGAAAATTATAGTAATTTAATAGATTTTCATAATAATTTCAGATTTTTTTTTAATTTGTGTGTTTTATCAAGACGTTTATTTATATGTTGTGCCATTTTGCCGCCCCCTGAAATGCGCCGCCCGGGGCGGACCGCCCCCCCGCCCCCCCTAGTTACGCCACTGGGTTTTGTTAAGATGAGATAGTACATGAACATGTCAAAAATAGCGTCGGGAAAATGAAGATTACTCAGCTAATACTAAAGATATCATCTTATGACTTAAAAAATAGATAAACGAGAATATGTTTTGGTGATTCTAGTAGTTAGAAGTATGATTTTTATAAATTTTCTCGTAAAAAAATAATTTCAAAGTTACCTCTGAAATTGTGATTTATTCCCGTAGTTTGTTAGATATAATGCTGTAATTTGGTTGATAGAATGTTTAAGGTAAGACGCAGTAACGATGACTCTAGTGGATTTTTTTTATATTCGGTCCCTTTTTATACAATGAGCTAAAATTGATTAGGTACGTTAGTATTGTTTCGGGCTGATGCTTTCATACAGAATTTGAAAATGTTGAAGAAATAATTGAACGATGTATATTCAGAGCATATCTCCCTTTTATACCTCTTCTGCTTGAATAGTAATGGCTAATAGAAGGCAATATTAAGATTTATGAGGAATTAGTATTGTAGACTGTAGGTGTATCTGGTAGAGTGGGAAACTACCTTCTCTAAACTTAGAATTTCTTGTTTCTAAGATAATTAATTTATAGCATTTACGTAAATCCAATACAATACTCACACGGAACCTAACTTAGTTCCCTACTACCAATAAATGGATACGCAGGATGTTTTAACTCGGTTTTACAACACTTTTTTGCCACTATTATATTGACTTCATCGGTCGTTATCTACCTCAACATTTTCCTCTTCAAAATTTAATAATTTCCCAATGCCCCAGCACCTTGAATGTTCGCACTTCTAGCCGTTTCCGATGATAGTTTAAAATTGTACTAAAAACATACTTTTCTATTGAATAATTCCAATTAACTTAATTTTTATACGGAGAAATAGACCTAAACATAGTTCTTAAAAGGTTTTTTCGTTGACTTAGGTTTATTTTCTATCAAAAAATTATTGTAATTAATTATTTTAAACATGAAAAAATATTTATATGGTTAGACATCTCATAATATTTTAATCAGACAAAAAGCTCAACGTAAAAGAATATTCAGAACATGTTGAAAAAACTTTGGAAATTCCATGTCTTTGTAGTCATATTAAATCATGAAACATAAGAATTACATATTGATTATTGGCGTCTACAAATTACACAAAGAATAGGAATTTCATGTAGGTGTAAGTTTTATTCAGGGCATCCTGTAGTTATACGATTGTCTTTACATATAGTTTCAAGACATCCTGTTGTTGGAATGTTTCAACTGTTGGGAAAGTTTTGTACTTGGATTGGGAGACGATAAATTAGAAGTATTTCTCAAAACCAGCCACCTTGATAATTCACAAATTTCTCATTTCATACGTCAATTCTATCTGAGCTACACATTACAACTCGTTTGTCTGCAGTGTGTCTGAAGAGACTGCTTGGTTTCTTTGGACACATTGTAAGACGTGAGCCAGGCAACTTGGAGAAATCCATATTGACTGGCCTAGTGGAAGGCCATCTCACGCTGTACATCTTTTGAGATACCTAAAGAATTGTAGTTCTTAGAAATGTCAGTATCTGTCTTTCCAAGAATTTTCGATAAAGGTCCAAATCATAAATCTCGAACATACTCGTACATTATGTTTCCTCGCTATTTCGAGAAATGAATCGAGAATTAGCTTTCATACTACAGCATTACATAATATCGTTATTTATAGCAAAACTTCGAGAATGCTATCATCGATTACCTAACATTTTAGAGATAAAATTCTTCACAATTCCCTTCTCGAATATTTAAGCACTTTAGATGAAAATAGCACACAAATATTTAAACATCTGTTACCTGCAATTAGTTTGAATTATAAAGTTTCAGGTAGTTGAATATACTCGTAAATTAACGATTATAGAGTATACCTAAATACCTATATAGTTGTATAGTCTGAATTAAAATTGGATATTATCTATAGAAATAAGACCAAGACAGCTTAATACATATAGAGCAAATGATAGATTTTCAAACAGGCTCTCGGGGAATAATCTCAACTTTCAGTAAATTTCAGAGGTAATTTTTGTTTTTTTTTTACAATTTCCTTTTTTTTATTTCTACCTGCTAAAGTCACTAAAACATATTCTCAGTTATTCACGGTCACGTTCACGAAGTCTTAGGATGATATCTTCAGTATTAGCGGAGTAGTCTTATTTTCCCCGATGCAATTTTTTTAATGTTCTATTACTTAAGAGTATGCATACCGACATTTCAAAAAATTTCTAAAAACGGGAGACCTTATATCTCGACAACCGTTATTAAATATGCTTTGGAACAAAATAGGATAGATGCATTGAACATTTATCTAGGGAATAACCGTAAAAGATTTTTTATATATTGTATAGATCTCTAAAAAAAAATTTGAAAAACACCTCTGATCTTTTTTCCGAAAGACGGAAACTCGTTTCCCGAAAGTCACGAAGTAATATTTTTTTTTGTACTGATAATATGCATTACAATCTAGGGAATAACCGTAAAACTTTTTTGATAGACGCAAAATTAACCCCAAATAATGGAAAAAATGTTGTTTTTACCATTTTATTATGCGATTGTTCACGCGATTTTGAACCTTAATGCCGTGGGAAATTACTGTGACGTCGTCCTGGTGCCAAGCCATTAAATAATATCCATTATCGCGTTTGTATTTTTTCTTAGACCTGCTTGATTGATTGCATAATTGCCTATATCTATACTACATATAATTATACGCACTTACATACATTATAGATGAATGATCTCGTAATTCAATTGTATAAACCGTCATGTCACACAAAACAAATTGTTATTTCTTCATTATTCCGTTTGGTCCCAGGATTTGGGTTTCAGCAGAGCACTTCACGTAACTCCCGGCGTGATTAATGGTAATCTCTCCCCCAATTACCCTATTCATATTTCACGCCACGTCGTTACCTCTTACGAGGCCCTGTCCGTCGCAGGTTTACTCTTTCAGACGCCTACACGACTCACATACAATACACCATACACACTACATACATTAATACCTATATAATGTCTTCTGAATGTATCAGGTAGCCTCTGTGTACACCTTCTTAATACAATATACTATTCAAAGCAGTTTATCTTCTAATATTATATTCGTTTTTTTTTCCAACGAAGGTTCTCAGCACCAGGGAACTGTCGGATTATTTATTGTTTATTTTTTATGAAAAATATAAAATATACGCAAGATAATGGTACCTACACATTCACAATAAGAAGTAATGCTCTAGGAATAGGACGAGCTTATCGTTATATAAGGTCAATAAGATGAATTAGGGGACAGCTGCTACATCTGAGGACATAATAGGTTTCTTTTAAAAGTTTATATTATAAAACAAAAATGGCTATTTCTCATCTTTCTACCTTTGATTCTCTATCTCCGCGTCATGTTTTTCAGCACAACTGTCTCAAAGTAGTCCATTCATTTGTTACCATTATTTATCTCCGCAGATTTAAATTCAGCTGAGCCCATTAATAAATTCTAAATACTCCATAAGATGGAGACATTTATAAATTCTGAATGCTCAATAAGATGGAGACATTTACTTAATAATTAATTATGTTAATTAAGACTTAATGCGTTGAGTGATTAATACAATTAAAGTTTCAGTGAATTGGAAAGATGCCAACACGAAGGTTGACATAACAAGCTATTGTCACAAGGGTGAGATATTATGGAATAATGTGATCCAACCAATCTTCTAAAAGGGTGACTTACTTGACTTAGGAGATATTACGTAATTTTGAGCATTACGAATTCTTATATGCATTAAGGGGCGATATGCTCTGCGCAGAAATGTTTTTAATTATTGCTTCAAATTTGTAAATTATGTATGTGTGAGTGCGAAAAAAGGATAATATAAGAGACAAAATCGATTTTGGCTTATTATATAAAAAGAGGACAGAATATCAAAAAAATGTCCATTAGAGTCACAGCGTCATACCTTAAACATTTTATCAACCAAATTACAGCACTATATCTGGAAAACTACGTGAATAATCTAAAATTTCAGTAAATTACAGAGGTAACTTTGAAGTAATTTTTTATCGAGAAAATTTAGAAAAATAAAATTTCTAACCTATATATAGTCACTAGAACATATTCACATTCATCCATGCTTTAAGTCTTATGATGATATATTTAGTATTAGCTGAGTAATCTTTCTTCTCTCGATACAGTTTTTCGCATGTTCTTCAACAATTTATTTTGTCAACTTGTCCCTTACCTTTGATTTGATACAATAAGTTGATTATATGAAAACTCCTGTTGAATAGAACAAAGACATTCGCAAAAACAATACGTTTTGTCTTATCCTTTTAGGAAACAGACAAATAAACAACGAAGCTTTGGAACTCGTTATCAAAATGGGACATACCAGGGGCGTAACATATTCACATTACACAGGAGGTAATAAGGCGACATGGTAGTAGAGCCTTTACCAGCTGAACGTCTTATCTGCGTAATCACTAGTGATTTGATAAAATAACCTATCTTACATAGGTTTTTATAGGAATGAAAAAATTGTTCTGGTTATAATGATCCTAGAAATATAATTAAGTATAGTTGATATTCTTTCTTGATTTTCGGGTAAACCGTGTGAAGATAAACTTGATCGACTTTTCGACACTCCTACTGGTGTCTTCCTAGGAGTGTCGAAACGTCGATCAAGTTTATCTTCACACGGTTTACCCGAAAATCAAGAATGAATGTCAGTCGCACACCGTGAAAACCTTCAACATTTACTAAGTATAGTTGATGGTTTTTATAACATTCAGAGATGAATTGTCAAGGACTTATATATTGTGCCCTGCATGATAAGTTTTTCTTTGTTTTTTTGATAGATTCAAATAAGTTATCGTGAAAAAAAGCTGTAAGAACAACGCTTTATATTTCTCAATATAAAAAAATAATAAATAGAAAAATACCAATCGAAGCGTGCTTATGATAAGACAGTACTATAATTTTAAGATGACTTTGGGAAATTAATAAAATTTGCAGATGAAAATATAAAAATATAAACTCTGACAATTAGAACAACGACAGATAAAGTATTAAATAAAAGCGTAGAACAAATTAATACAAAGATGTTTATTTCATAAAATGCCTACTTGAATATTTTTTGAATATTCAATCGAGGTGTGCAAGTGTACCTTTACCAACACCTATTATGTGTTACGCAACTGTTCATTACGTAACTGTATTTAGTTTAATATAATATTAATATAATATGAGAGAAATGTAGAGATTTGTGAGAAATATGAGTTTGGTGTGTCTTGGACTTTGTCGTCATTTTCTAAGTAAAACTCGACAAATAATACACAACAGCCATGTAGGTATACTTAATATGTATACTTTTTATACGGATTACGGAATGCTGTATTTCTTATACTACGATAACACATTGTGTAAGATATTGATAAAAACCTCACATGCGACACTTTTGGACACATTAACTTTGTATTTTTTTGCCAAGCGATGATAGATTGTTGTTATAATGTGATATTATTACTAGGATATAAGAAAACGTCAGTCCCGATCGTAGAGCGCATCTAAGCGGTTGTGTTAGTTGCGAGTATTTGCGATATTATTGTGAGAATACAGTATTTAATTTATTAAGTCCGAAGCAGCAAAACATCTAGAGTGGTTCAAAAATTTTTTTCTTTTAATTTTTTTTTTCCTTTTTCTTTTTTTTATTTAATTATTTAATTTTTTCAACCTTTTTGTAGATTCCATAGTGGAACAGGTTCCTCCAATATGGAGGTACCCCTGGTCCCTCCAGATCCTCCCGACCCGAGAAAGAGACCTCTTTCTCCGGATGTAGATATATCCATTTCTTCCCCTCCGTCTAAAGTTCCTGCTATATCTCCCAATCCTCCTCCTTCTCCCCAACTCCCTTACTCCCAACCTTTAACTTACAAATCCACGTCATTAGGGCCATTCTTGGTCTATGTCCAAAATGAAGATTCATCCAAACCAATACGTGCGCTGGATTTTGGTAAGTTGTTGTATTCTTTAAAAATTCAAGGTATCATCACCGGCTCAGTGAAGGCTGAGGGTAAATATAAAATATCTTTGACATTTTTGAACCCTAAATATGCAAACAACTTTTTGGATAGCCCGATAATAACTGAAAACAAATTAAAAGCGTATATCCCCACATTCAAGCTAACCAAACAAGGAGTAATTAGAGGAATTAGTGAGGATATCGATATGGAGGAATTAATAAAGTATTCTGAGCCCTCCCAATGGAAATTAATCAAGGCAAGGAGATTAAATAGGAAGATTCAGTCTAGTGAGGGAGCCACATGGAAGCCCTCACAAACCGTAGTAGTTACCTTCGAAGGGCAATCCCTTCCGGAGTTCGTATTTTTGTTCCACAATGCATTTAGGGTTGAGCAATATGTCTTTCCCACCATCCTGTGCTACAACTGTAGTAGGTACGGGCATACCAGAGCACAATGCCGATCATCGGCCCGTTGTTATAAATGTGGCGATGCTCATAATGGCGAAAATTGTCTGTCCCAAATTTTAAAGTGCATTAATTGTGGAGGGCAACACTCTGCTGCAAATCTTTCTTGTCCTGAACTCAAAAGACAACAGGACGTAAAAAAAACTATGGCTACGAACAATGTATCTTACAAAGAGGCCCTCGCCGCCCATCCTCAAAAATTCTCTCTATATTCAGAAGCAATGTCCCAGGCCCTTCCTTCTTCATCAGTAAACTCAGCCTTGACAGATAATAATGTCCACCCCCCGACACCATCCAGTCATCGTAAGACTATTTTCAAATTCAAAACCCCTTCGCACCCCTCAGTACTACCTGGTTACAACCAACCTGATCACAATTCCCTTCTTTTTTGCCCAAATGGCAGTTCTTGGTCATCTGCTCCAAATGGATGTGCTCTCCCCAACAATCTTCCAGCCCCCGATCAATCTGAAAACTCCACATCTTCTGGTTACCTCCAAAATAAATTTTCCTCTGGCAACAACAACTTTTTAAAAACAATGATTTCCATGTTAATAGAAATTCTCTCATCTCAAAATTCTTTACCGTCCAACGCAGCTCAACTGATTTCCATTCTTCAGACCTTTTTAACCGAAAATGGCTCCACAAACTTTTAGTTATAAAAACGTGTCATTTCTACAATGGAACAGCCGCAGCGCTGTATCAAATAGAGATGATATTTCATTCCTTTTAAGGAAATACAAAATAGATGTCGCTGCAATTTCGGAAACTTGGTTTTCCTCAGACTCCTTTGTATCATTCCCAGGATATGACTGCCTTAGAGATGATCGCCCCGATGGTTACGGAGGGGCAGCTCTATTGATAAAAAAATCTTTCTCTTATGATCGTCTTATTCTTCCGACCTCCTCAAGAATGCAAATAGTCGCCGCAAAAATCATGGACATCACTGTGGTGTCGATGTACTCCCCGAGATCCCAGTTTGATACATTGTATTGGAACAGCATCGTCCCAATTTTCTCTTCTTCATATTTGATTATGGGTGATTTTAATGCACATTCCTCATCATGGGGCCCTCAAAAAACAGATTCAGCTGGCAAAGCGGTGCTGGATTGGGTCGACAACTTAAATTTATGTATCTTAAACGACGGCAGCCCCACTATAGTTCCTCCTCCACATCAGAATCCGACCGCGGTAGATTTAACGATTTGTACTGGTGAATTAGCTTCGCTGATCGCATGGGAAGTTCTCAAGGACCCTTTATCCAGCAATCACCTTCCTATAATAATAAGAATAACATCAAACAATTCACAATCCAATTCGTCTCGTCATAAATCCGGATATAACACAAAGAGGGCTAACTGGAGTAAGTTTGGGGAGTCTATAGAGGGGGGTTTTATAGATCTCCCTTCTGATGATTCTATGAGTGATGTAAATATGGTTTCCGACAAGATTTCCCACCTCGTTCTTAGCGCAGCCGATGCTTCCATGCCTAGGAAGAGCTCTGTTGGACATCGTAGAGTATCTCCCCCCTGGTGGGACGAGGAATGTACGGCTATGGTTAGGCAACGTTCTGTGGCAATGAAAACCTACAGAAGGAACATGTCTCTTGAAAATTATCTCTCCCTTCGAAAGGTTCAGGCTCAAACCAAAAGAGTTCTTAGGAGTAAGAAAAGGCAGGGATGGTTCAGATTTTGTAGCTCTCTCTCTCCGGATACACCACCATCAGACGTCTGGAATTCCGTAAATGCTTTTAGAGGTGCCTATTCCCCAAGACCTAACACTTCAAAATGTACATCCTGGATTGATGGTTTTGTGCGGATTCTGGCTCCTGCGTATGCTCCCGGGGAGTTTGAGCTGCGGAAGGACTCTGTCTTCGCGCCCCAGCAATCATGTATTCTCTCTTCCCCTTTTTCCTTTAACGAACTGGATGTAGCAATTCAATCCGCAGGTGATTCTGCCCCTGGTCCAGACCAGATCCCATACTCCTTTATTCGACACTTTCCTAGACCCCTTCTTCTCAAACTTTTATCATTATTCAATGTGATTCTCACTACAGGTTCGGTCCCTTCATCATGGAAGCAACAATTTGTCGTACCAATTCCCAAGCCAGGTAAAGACTCGACGTTGGGATCCTCATACAGACCCATAGCTCTATCATGCTGCTTCCTAAAAATCCTCGAGCGGATGATAAAGGCTAGACTGGAGTGGTTCGTGGAGAGAGAAGCACTTCTGCCAGAGTGGCAATTTGGTTTCCGGAAGAGCCGATCGTGCCTAGACAACTTGAGCATTTTGGTGACTGATATTCATATTGCTAGAGCCCATAAGACGGATCTTATTGCGTGTTTTCTAGACATTCGTAGCGCTTACGATAATGTGTTGCTCCCAATATTGTTTGAGAAATTGTTATCTTTAGGTATTCCGGACATTATTTGCCGTCTGATTTTCAACATAATGTGCGAGAGGGAGCTCCTGATTAAGACTCCAGAGGGCGTGGTTGTGAGAAGAGTATATAAAGGACTACCGCAGGGGTCAGTCTTAAGCCCCCTACTCTTTAACGTCTACACTCAGGACATCCAGTCTCTGATTCCTACTTCTTGTAGTGTCTTGCAATATGCCGATGACTTTGTTGTTTACAGCGCTGAAAAATCCATTGCTCGATCGAGTGAGGTCATGGAGAGTACTCTCGAATCCCTTAGCGGCTGGTTTAAGAAAAATGGTCTTACTCTTTCGCCTAACAAAAGTAAAATTGTGTGTTTTTCAAACAAGCATAGAATTCCTAACATTGGTATCAAATTTGATAATATTCCGGTTCCTTCGGAAGATTCTGTTAAATTTCTTGGCATGACCCTGCACCGGAAGCTCTCATGGAACATTCATATCGAGAAGGTCATTGCAAAATGTGAAAAAAACATAAACATTCTCCGTGCGGTGGCAAGAGTGTGGTGGGGTTCTCACCCAACTACAATGCGAACCCTGTACGATGCTCTGATAAGAAGTGTTCTAGATTACGGTGCATTCTTGTTTGAGCCTCTGCCGAATTACCTTGCAGATAAACTGGAAAGAATGCAGAACAAGTCAATTAGAGTCATCTTAGGAGCTATGCGGTCTTCACTTATCGTGGCCTTACAGGCCGAATGTGTCGAAATGCCACTTTTTCTTAGAAGAAAATCCCTTGCATTAAAGTTTCTTGCGGCAAGGCTGGCTCAGGAGAATCATTTGATCTTTCCCAAATTACAGGTACTCATTCAGAGATGTCAGACCGTTCCTTACTGGCGTTCTAGAATATACCCATTGCTGTGCTCGTCCTATCATTATGTCTTAAACAGTTTCCCGGATTCATTTCATTCTCTTTTACCAATGTTCTCTCTTCCGTTTGAGGCTACAACATTTCGTCCAGATGTGCTCCGGCACATGGATATTGACAAGTCAGCTTCGACTATGGATCCTAGTTCAGTTAACAAACTTTTCTTAGAGAAAGTAGAGGAAAGGTGGCCCTCACATGCCAGGTTTTTCACTGACGGCTCGAAATCTCTAGAGGGCGACTGTGGGGCAGCCTTTTGTGCCCCATCTCTCGGTATAGAGAGACAATTCCAACTTCCACGGTCCGCATCCATCTTCACAGCGGAATGTGTTGCCCTTCGGGAGGCGCTAACGGAGATCCTTTTGACTACCACCCCATACTCAATCATATTCACAGACTCTTTCAGCCTTGTAGATAACTTGTGTTCTGTTAAGAAATCATCAATAAATAATCACCTCATATATGATATTCTGAAATTTCTTTACGTGGCCTCTTCTCGTAAACTAGACATTACAGTCTGTTGGATTCCTTCCCATGTTGGTATAGCTGGAAACGAGCGTGCTGACGCTCTTGCTAAGCAGGCATGCAGCTGTAGTATTATCCCTCCTATGTTTGCTCTTCCTATTGCGGATTGCCAGAGAGTGACGAAACTTTCTGTCATGAGCGAGTGGAATGAGTGTTACTCCAATTCTACTACTGGTTCCCATTATGGGAGTATTCAACCGTCTGTTCCATCGCACCCATGGTTTAACAAAATAAAACTTCCAAAGTTAAATGTGTCATTACTGTGCAGACTCAGAATTGGTCACGTCATCTTAGCCGCACACCTTTTCAAAATTAATGTCGTGAGCTCCCCACTATGTGAATGTGGAGAAGATGCTGAAACTGTTGACCACATATTCTTCGGTTGTCCCCTTTTGCCGAACGAGGAATTCCTGAAGGACATCAGCGGGGTGTGCAAGACCTTGCCTATTAACATTCAATCGCTGTTAGCTCTGAATTCTCCGAAAGTGAATAACTTCATTGTAAAACACTTGAAGAAATATGATAAAAAGGTGTAACCGAGTTTTGGAATCATAAGTGTAATTTGTATTAAAATCTACCAAACGTGTTTTAAAAACGGGTTACTTGAAATCGGGAAATAAAAAATCCTTTTCATAACATTGATTAAAAAAAAAAAAAAAAAAAAAAAAAAACATTTTGCCCGACTCTATATTCCATTTACTTTAATTTTGCCTGTAGTTCCTGGAATTGAATTGTATTTTTGAGTGTACCTACGGCCTGTATATAACTGTGCTGTGCGGTCAGAGAGATATTGTTGTATATATTCTGTGTTTGTCATACAATAGTTTTTTCATTGATGTTATATAAATAACATGTTTGTCGTACATGTTGAAGATATTGAAACATTTTATAACACTGCATTTAGTATTTGTTACCTAAATATAAAATACTATGATTCGTCACTCTCAGTGTAAGTAAATAAGTAAATAACCAAAACACTTGACAATGGCAAAATCACCCGCAGACGGGTGCGTGCCATATTTAAATAAGAAGAAGAAGAAGAAAACGTCTAAACAGGCGTAAATGTTGGCGTAATAGAGGTTGCATTTCAATTCGACTATGCAGTTTTGTTCACGATTCGATTCCGAAATGTAAGCTTCATGTAGTGAATTATTCAATAACTCGTAAATTAATTGAAAGGTTAAGTAATATAAAATGAAAAAAAAAACACAAAAGGTCTTACAAAAAATCCCGGATGCCCGTACTCTAATGCTGGATTTCACCAACTTTTTAGCGAAAATAGGAGCCACCTAGCACAAATTTTGTACGGAGAATTTTGATAGGCGGCTCCTATATTCGCTACTCTTTATCTAAAAAGTTGGTGAAACCTAGCAATAGTATCTTATGTATGAGTATGAGGCTATATATTATTCTCTATAATTTAGGTATAGGTAGAGATACCATAGTAAGGTAATAGAATCTGTATAATATGCGTGTCGCGTCCAAACAATAATACCTGGAAGTTTTCAGAAACTAGACACGTCTCTCAGATAACTAAACACGGATCTTAACATAATGCTGAAATATACAGGTGACCACTACTGAATACCTCATAAGTATACTTATGAATATTCTTCTTCTTCATCAGCCTTCTTCCCTCCGCTGCTAGGTATAGGCCTCTTCCAACTGTTTCCACTCGTCTCTGTTTTGACCCTTCCGCATCCAAGTTCCTCCAGCGATTTGGACAATGTCGTCGGTCCATCTCTTTGGTGGCATTCCGACGCTCCTTCTATATGTCCAAGGCCTCCACTTCAATATTCGTGGCGCCCATCTGGTGTCACCATTTCTGGCCATACGTCCTGCCCTTTGCCACTTGAGTTTTGCCACACGGCTATCAACATTAATATGTTTAAATCATCATTTTGTTATACATGAATCTGGGATACCTATCTGGAATGCCCAGAATCCCTAAATATTAAGTTACTTAAAAGACAATGGGCAGATTTGGACTTCGATCCTCCACTTACAAGACTAGGGGGAAATGAAAGTACATACTTATTTAATCATTCTGGCAAAGTATTATCAACTCTGTCCTGGGAGAGTCTCGCTATTGTCATTTTTATCCCAGGTCCCCAGGAACAAACAATATGAGTACTTTTACCAAGTCGTCATCTCAAGTTATTCAACTACGACATGTAGAAAATCCGATGTTCTCACAAAACATAAATTGTTACATATTCAGAAGGAAATAGTAAAACTTACTAAGTAATTGAAACGTGCTTATGATAAATCAGCACTACAATTTTGAGCTGTCGCCTAAAGCAATTATATGTGTATAAAATTTCAATGTGCTTAATTATTGGGGAACTATTAAAATTTGAAGAGGAAAACAACAGATTAAGGGCATGGCACCAGGAATGGCGTCACAGTCTTTTCCCACGGCATTGAGGTTCAAAATTACGTGATAAAATGGTAAAAATAGCGTTTTTTTCATTTTTTGGGGTTAATTTTGCGTCTATCAAAAAACTTTTACAGTTATTCCCTAGATTTTAATGCATATTATCAGTACAAAAATAAAATTTTACTCCGCGACTTTCGGGAAACGAGTTTCCGTCTTTCGGAAAAAAGATTAGAGGTGTTTTAAATTTTTTTTTAGAGAAATCTATACAAGATATAAAAAATCTTTTACGGTTATTCCCTAGATATAAAGTTCAATGCATCTACCCTATTTTGTTCCAAAGCATATTTAGTAACGGTCGTCGAGATAGAAGGTCTCCCGTTTTTAGAAATTTTTGAAATGTCGGTATGCGCACTCTTAAGTTAAAAAAATAGCATGGAAAAAAATCACTAAAACTTTGTTTCTAAATTTAGTTCTAACAATTTTATGAGCCAAACGTTTGAAGAAGAATATACGTTTTTGCTATACGATATTCTTTCGAGAATTTGTTTATATTTTTCTCACCCTGACTTCGCCAAGTAGTAAATTTATTTTGCGATTCTTTTACTTTACTTTTGATTGTTCTTATTACTTCTTTATTTATTTCATTATTTTTCTTTCTCAGTTTAATCTGCGTTACTTTTATCTCTGTGTATAGTAGAGTTAAGAAATCACATTAAATCCTTGGCGAGAAAGTGTATCCCTACTTCCAAAACTTTACATTTCTTCTTTAATTTATTGGTATCTTAAAGAAATTACTTGAATTTGGCTAACTAAGACAACTCCTTACTCAACAATTATTTAAGATCAAACAAAAACGACTAATAACAATATTTCAGAGTTGATTTATGTAGTTGAGATGAGATCGCTGAGAAGAATGTGTCGAAAAACGTTGCAAGATGGGAAGTGAAAAGAAGTGATCAGAGAGTTGAGTGAATGTAAAACGGATGTTGTGACTAAAATGAATGTGAACAAGATGATGAGATGGTTGGGGCATGTAAAGCGGATGAATGATGAGGATAACAAAGAAAATATATCTGGGAGAAAGGAGAGGTGTAAGGAAACGCGGCGGTCCAAGAATCACGTGGATTGACCATGTAGACCAAATTATCAAGGACTGACGTGTTTTGAGTAAAAGGAATCGTAGATTGTGTATGACGAATTGCTTGAATGTGACGAAGGCAAGCAGTGTTTTTAAGGATAAGAAAGTCTGAAGATCTGTCCTCTCTGCCTACCCTGTGAGGGTATAGATAGAAAGATAGAAGTGTGAATTACCAGCCTGCTAACAACTTATTGATAAGAACATACATATATCTGTATTCCTTATATAACACGAGAGCCCAAAGCTTGCTACTTATTTTATAGTTTCCATATTTCTAATATACAGTTCAGTGTTAGCATTTGAATAATTTATGAGAGTGCTTTCCCAAATATTCACCTGGAACTGGTGATAAACTCTAATTTAATTACTGGAAGCCTCGCCAGATGTCTGGAATGACGCGAGGCTGGAATATATCGGCCGAGCTGGATATATGTAAAATAAAAAAAGGACGTTTTATTACCTCTCATAAAAAATTCTCGCCTCGTTTTTTATTTCAACCTCACATAGGCACCTATACAATATACATACCTACATGATTCTAATTTTAGAGTTTCTAACTAGCAATTATAGTTTTTTATTATGTAGAGTTTTGTAGCACAGTGGACTATAGTAATTAATTCAAACATTGCAACCATATTACCCAACCTAATTCGTTTTGTGGGAATATTCTATTCTATCCCCTCACGCCGCAGCGCTTGCAGGGTAGGCAGAGAGAACAGATCGCCAGACTTTACTATCCTTACACACACTTCGAGCTTCCGTCACATTCGTGCAATTCGTCATACACACTCTACGACTCCTTTTATAACAGTCAGAACACGTCCGTCCTTGAGAATCTAGTCTACCTATATGGCCAAGCCATGTGGTTCTTGGACGACCGCACATCCTTACACCTCTTTTTTCTCCCAGGTATATTTTCTTTGTTATCCTTTCTTTCTTTCTACATGTTTCAACGATCTCAACTTGTTCACTTTCATTTTAGTCGCAACCTCCGTTTTACATTCACTAAACTCTCTAATGAAGAGAGTCTGTTCACTTCATTTCCTATCCAATCTCTCAACGTTTTTCCACACATTTCGTGTGAGATGTTACAAATATTTATTTGAAAGAAAAGCAATGGCCTTGGTAGAGTGACAATCTGTGTGTATGAATGAATGAATGAAAGGTATAATGACGTCTGAATTTATATTTTTATAGTAGTTAAGAAAAAATATTGTAGTGTAATTGTTAATTTCATGATACAATTTTTTTATATAAAGGGTGGACCAAAAGTCTTTGCACTTTTGAAATGGCCATAAAAATAAAAATACAGTTTGTATTTAAAAAATAATTTATGAATAAGAACAACAGTAGCTGGGAAATTCATTTACTAAACACCGTATCATCAAGATGTCCTCCATCTTGCTGCTGGCCCTCCTCATATCTGACCCCTAATTTTTATTAAACTTTTCTATACAAAGCGTAGGTATGTTTCGAAAATTTCAAAACCAGATTTGAGTAACGTCAGCGGCAAGATGGCGGACATCTTGGTGATATTGTGTTTAGAAAAAGAATTTCCCGTTTATTGTTGTTCTTCTTAGCAAAAAAAAAAAATTAAATACCAACTGTAATTTTATTTTTAGGGCAATTTCAAAAGTGCAAGGACTAATGGTCCACCCTGTATTACTTTAGGAAAAAATTAAATTAAAATTCTTCTCAGTGACCTCGTCTCTACACAGGTATTCTATCAAGTAAAATGAAGCTAGGGAACATTTTTACTAAAGTCCTACAACCTGCTTACTACTCTTACTGATGTATGCATGTAATATTACTTCGGTTTTGCAGGAACAGAATATGTATGGATTCTCAACCCTCTAATAAATCTCTACTGACGTCGAATCGACCTACTTACATTTTAATATTATAAATCATATAGAAATTTTATCCAACCCCCAATATATTACCTTTTACCCTGAAGAGCTTAGCTTTAGGGTGAATTGATTGAAAAATTATGGTGACTTGCTGTGACGAGGATTCGCGTTCTTTAAACATCCCAAAAGTTTCTTGTAATTCAAATTTTTTGAAAAAAAAAAAACATGATATCAAAATATGTTCTATGCTTCTACGGTGAGCCACATAATATTTTTTTATTTATTATTAAGGCTATTAGGGGCCCAACTATGGCGTCACGGTCATTTCCCGTGACGTGAAAAATAGTTTTTTTTTACTTTTTAGGGTTAATTTCGCGTCATTCAAAAAACTATTGCGGTTATTCTGTAGATTTTAATGGATATTATCAATACAAAAAAAAACTCTGCGACTTTCGGGAATGAGTTGCTGTCTTTGGAAAAAAAGATTAGAGGTGTTTCACATATTTTTTAGAAATCTATACAAGTTATAAAAAGTCTTGTAGGGTCATTCCCTAGATAAACTTTCATTGTATCTACCCTATTTTTTTCCAAAGCATATTCAGTTAGGTTGTAGAGATCTAAGGTCTCCCGTTTTTGTCATTTTTTTGAAATGTCAAAATGCCTTATTTTAAGTTTTTTTTTTTATGTTGTAACATCGTTTTCAAATTGGGGACCTCTGAGTCCTCTGACCAAAACTATCATTTTTTCGTTAACTTATAATTATTATATTTTTATGTATTATGTTTAAGGAATCCGGAAGTTTTCTATTAGTTTTAAAAAGCAGGGTAAACTTGGCAGAGTTAACCATTCGCAGGACGCAATTTTACGCATATTCAGTCAATATCCCTCATATAGTTTATATTACTCATTGTAGCTTTGATATGAATAATGTGACTAATTAGTCATTCATATCACTGCCGCCTATAGAGCAATTATTATTATATTATTTATGTAATTAAACACTTACAACAAACTTATATAAACATAATGTTTGTGGTCTTAAGAGACGAAGCTATAGTGGAAAGAAAACCACATAATTCCGGTAAAGATAAGAAACATGTAAGAACTACTGTATAACCAGTATAACGTTTGATGTATTCAGTATAACTAAATGTGAATAATATTTAAATATGCAGAAATTAAAGTACAACATTATAATATCAACAAAATAATTCTCGGCGTAACCGGGTATGAATGTACAGGGCCGGATCTTACCTAGGTTCAAATGGAGCAAACCACCAGGGCGTAAAGTCTATTAAAGTGTATGAGGGCGCAAAGCGTATACAAAGTAATGCATAATAATATTCTCAGAGTCTATACTTAACTATATTGTTTGTAACTCGCGGGAATCGGCAAGTAATGAAGTAAGACCTACAACGCCACACGTCGGACGTTGTAGAAACTACATCTCGCACCAACATCATATATACGTATACAAATGCGTGTTCATGTATGTGTATTCTGTTCCTACTGGGTGGTGCCCAATACCATCATACTAATACATTGATTTCCGCTAAACGCGACCGCAAACATAGAGATAATAGCTGTGACACCCTATATCGTTGTTGGTTTTTTTTAGCTGATTGTTTTTGGTTGCTTGCACCAGTATGAATTTCGTACGTAATTAAAGATGTTTTTGTATTTGAAAGTTGGTACGATTTTTTTCAATGTCTTTGATTAGTGATGGGGTAACCCCAATAATTGAATAATTGAAAGTCGATTATCGCAATAAAGAGTAGGGAGAAAATCCCGCTTATGGGTAATTGTAATAAAACATTGACTTGTCGAATAAAAAAGATAATCAATGATTCGTTATATAGATATTTATTTTTTTAATCGTTTTTAATCATTAAAATGATAATCGAATGACATTTGATTATCTTAATAATACTGGTGATCGAATTATTCGATTATTTCATTCTATCATCCCAGTACTAGTTATGTCAGATTCTGTGCGAAGTACTGCGAAGTAATTAAAAATTTGCGATTTAATGTTTGTAAAATAAATAATACTCTTAATAATTTTTCTAACGGGTTGTGCGGTGCTTTTGGTTTTTGTCAGTTTTTTGATAATTTCGTTGTATTTTGGTGTTTGTGGCGTACGTTTAAGGCGTTCAGTTTCTTCTAGGATCTATAGATCATTCTATCAAACAATATATTAATCATTTTAGATATTTCTGATAGTTCCAGTTTTAGATAATGATTTTCTGATATCGAAGTTTTTCAATAAGTATTTTGTGAATAATAATATTCTGATTTTTCTTGCATACTTCACTCAAAAGTTTTTTTTAATATTCGTGAAGTAAACGCATCTTGATGGTCAAGAGAATTATTTCAGCAAACAAGTAAGTAAATTGATATTGACGAGTAGTGTCCGACCGAAACTGGTTTTTATGACCGAAACCGAAACCGAAACCGAATTTCGGCAACGGTCTCAGTTTCGGCCGAAACCGAAACCGAAACCGAAACTTTCTTACAAGAACATGTTTTGAGGGAAAAATAAAGAAAACGTTATTATAATCAGTCAGACTTTACTTTTTTACTTTTAAATCACATTTCAAATCACACAACTTTTAAATCACATTTAAATCACACAAATCACAACTTCACGAAAAATAGAACAGTTTTCAAATTTCAAGCAAATATAGTGTCTACTTTAGTTGTATTCAATCACTGTAGTTATAAAGATCATTTTGCTTGCCCAAGTTTTCGGCGCTTACAAAAAAGACAGAAAACAAACTCTCGGAAATTTGTACTGAATTTTTTTTTCTTTTGATGTTTTGAATGAAAAATTTGCTATAATCAAAAATGTGCAAAAGGGATCCACTAGGTATTATCAAATTCTACCATGATGTATATATTTTTTTAATACATGTTTTATAGTTTTTTAAAACTTAGTTGAAAAAATCATCACAAGTCAACTTCGGAATTTTTTTCTGAAGGATTGATACATTTTTTTAAAAATCTGTAAAAGGGATCCACTAGACAAAGGTACAAACTAAATATTCTGCTAACATCTTACTAGCCTATTGTGTACCGGTGAGCAGATATTTATCTTGTAAAAACCCCCTATTTCGTGAAAAGCCCTCTGAAACTTGATTCTACTATAATCTATGTATTAGTTTGTTGTTATATTGAATTATTTTTTATGTTTGCTACCTATTCTTATGAATGTATATGGTACAGCCTATATCACGTAATAAAACTTACCAAATTCAAAATAAATCACACGACACAAACAAAACGTCACAAACACAAACAAAACAAAACGACCTGCAAACGCTTGCCAGTCGCGACATGAATACACTTCATCGCGTCACAACGCGCCGAACATGACCGATCACAGCGCGAAAACTCCCGAATGCAGTTTCGGTTTCGGTCGTAGTTTCGGCAGGTTTGCCACCGAAACCGAAACTAAACCGAAACCCGTTTTTTTGCCGAAACTCGACCGAAACCGAAACCGAAACCGAACATTCGGTCGGACACTATTGACGAGTAATTATTAGATTAATTAATTCGTTTAATTAAGATTGATTTACAGTTCGATATTTGTAAATAAATCATCTACATCTACTACGTTGTTTTGAGGTGCAGGTGTTCGAATAATTTTCAATATTGTTTTAATTTCCTGGATTGTTTGTTCATTATTATTATTACAATGTCTTCTCAGCCCAAAAAGAAATTATCTGGGGCACAGTTCCGAAACAAGTTACAAAGAGAAATTGACGAAAAAGTGAAACAGATCCCCATTACTATATGTAAATTGTTTCCTTCTAATCCAGTCAATGTTGATACGTCTTCAATTAGTATTCAGACTACTATTTATTCCATCCTCATGGAAACAAATAGATAATTTTATGGAAACAAATTGCCATCAAAATACATCCCTTCATCAATTTTCTCAATCTCAGCACAATATTCCAGAAGCGAGTACATCGCAATCTACATTCCAAAATCTCTGTGATTTCGAAGATCCAGGTAAATAGCCAATGATAAATAGGGATGTTCGCAATTTTACCATTTAACAGGCTTAAATATTGAAAATTAAATTATTAAATTAAAAACATGCGAGGTATCCAACCATTAATTAGGATGTTATCCGCTTTCGCAACTAATTGGTGATGCATTGTTGGAGGATGGGGGGGGGGGGGGGGCGCAATTTTTCTTCTTGCACCACAGCGCAAAAACTAGTGGATCCGGCCCTGTGAATGTAACGCAAATCGAGGTGGTCGGTAGCTTGGTTGATAACGCGCTCGACTGTTTATCCAGTGGGAGCGGGTTCAATCCCTGATGCCGACCTTCTCCACTTCACGACACAAGCTTTTGAAGCTTACTGTGAAGTGTAAAAAGGTGTATTTGCAAAGATTCATTAAATTTTAAAAAAAAAGTACATTTGTGAAGTCATCTTTAAATAGGTAGGTTAATATTGGGAGACACTCATACATCTTTGAAACTAAATGAGGCAAATGTCTTCTTCTTCTGCTCAGCCTTTTTTATTCCAATGCTGGACATGGGCCCCCCCATTGATTTTCCACAGATTTCTGTTTTGGGCATGCCGCATCGACCCCTCGGTAGATGAAAAGCGTTGATTGGTTTTGTCGGCTGCGCATCCATTCTGCGCATGCGCTAACGCATTGTATCACGCATCAAATAAATTTTAAATTAATTAGTTATGGCAAAGTGAAAGAATCAGTCATTTACCGTAGACGGTTCCAAAGTTATTCCATTTTGAAATGAGGGCATTCTTTTTCGATGACCCTTTAAATGTATTGAAGGTTGGTGATGAAAGATGTCTAAGGCCGGGTTACCACCTGCAAGAAAACTTCTGCAAGAAGTGTCTGACAGTCTGTCAGGCAGGAGTTTTCTTGCAGGTGAATACCCGGCCTTGGCCTTGTAGCCAGTGGCGTAGCGTAAGTTCTGAGCTTGGGGGAGCGCTTTTCAAGAACAGAGGGCTGCTATACCTTTATCAAATAAAATAACTAACCACTTTGCGGGTCCCAAAAACATAGGTACATAATAATGGATAATTATTACGATTAGCATAAAAATAAGAATCTTATCTTACTATTTGTAGAGAAGATCGATTCTCCCGTTTTTCATATTTGCAAATACTTCAATTATCTCTCTGTTACATTCGGGAATTGTCTGTAAAAAATGTTCCTCTATACTGAGCACCGACAGTGCATACAGGCGTTCCTGGTTAATGGTGCTCCTGAGAAATCCTCTTTAAAGTGGAAAAACACCTTTCACTATCCACGGACGTCATCGGAATTGTACAAATGATTGTCAATAATCGTAACGTTTTAGAAAAGGATTCCAACATTTTGGTTCTTCTTAATTAACTGTAAATGTAACTAATAATTTAATATTTAAATATGTAATAATTTTATCCCGCGCGGCGAGAAACAATAATTATCTTATCATTATTATCAAACGGTCAAAACAATGCCGTAGTCTATGCATTGATACGTAGAGTTTGTTAAGTAAGGACTTACAATCTTTGTCACTAGCTGTACACCCGCCCGCATACCGCAACCTGGCCCACCCCCTGTCCCTCCCGCATCACACATCACACACAACGCACAGAATGTTCCCGCGGTGCAGCGCACAACCTAGCGCTAACATTTTGTATGGGATGAAAGAAATCCACGGAATACGTATGTTTGTTAAGAAATGTATGACAATTATCGCGTTTTATCGGAGCGCTAACTGTTAGCGCACCGAATACGAAATGGTGTGCTAGCGTTTGCCTATTTAAAGGAGTCGAACGTCTTCGTTAAGGAATTACTAACATTTCTTGACATTATTTTTGGATTATTGTTGGATTATTTTAATTTTTATTTTATCACGTTGTGCTGAATTATTTGGGGGCGCGCTGTATCCTGCGCACTGTTGGAGTCTACGCCCCTGCTTGTAGCCTTCCTGCAAAGTGTGTAAGCTATATCCATATTCCTGCTCTCTTACATTCTTAGTGTAGAATACAATTAAGATTAGCATGACTTTTCACCATAAAATCATATTATTGCACGCTACTAGAACACTCCATACATAAATACATACCGCAATGCGTACAAACAAATACAGTCTTCCCTGGCACAATGTGAATAGGAGTGAAAACAATATTGGATCCTAAACATTATAGGGGTGGTATTATGGTATGGTAATCTAATATGATATAATGGCTAATAAAATTTATATTCACTCGTATAGTATTATGCAGATAACTTGTTGGTATCCAGTATAGTATGAAGAAAGAGAAGAAATAAGATTAGTGCTGTCGTACGTCCCAGTACATCGAGTAAAATCCCGGTTTTAATGCCTCAACCACACGCCCCAGCAAGCCGAGCTGGTGTTGATGAGTAAAAAGGCGTGAACAGTCTGTAACCTAATCAAACCAAGACGAACGCCCCATCCGCACGCCTTTTTACTCATGAACACCCACTCGGTCCGATGCTTGCCAAGCATGCGGCGTCCACATTAGGTTTGTGTTTCAGTGTCCCTTTTCGAGACATTTGTCCCAGTAGATCTTGTTAGCTCAGGGGACCGTTTATCCCCTGCGTCATTGCGACCAGAGTAGGTCTATTGTGATGATGAGTCTATTTGTTTGGGCAATTTTTTTGTGATAAAGCTATGAGCATCGATAAAAATTAAGTCATATAAAGCATAATAAATGATAATAATTATTGATACACATATTTATTAATACTCGTAAACATCGTAGAGGCAAGCAGTAAAATAATTTTGCTTAATCCAAAAACATTCTAGGAAATAACTAATAAGCTCAAATGAATAGAGAACTCCAATCGAGCAGAAAACTTATCAATGGCCTACCCTCCCCCTCCCCCAGTCCTGGCTTATTATTAGTAACACCTACTGCTATAAGATTACTAACTAATAAAATAATATTCAAATACAGGAGAACTTCTATTTCTTAATAAGTTTTTAAAACGACGATACGTGGATATTTTTAAAGGTAAAAAATGTATAATTATTTATATGTAGTTTAAAATCCACATAATGACTTTCATTACACGCGACATCATTGGTTAAACTATATTTGTAATACCAGGGTTAAGGGGACATGAACTGCGCCACATATGTCGAGCTGAAGAGAGCTGCGGGAGACAGAGAAGAGTGGAGATCAAGATGTAGGAATCTGCTGCAAACCAATTCGCAGGATCGAAACTAGAGAAAAAGAAGGATTAGCTTTTGAAGTTTTGCAAGATAATAAATTCACGCGTTGAATGAAATAATCCATTACTGCCCCATAGGTACAAAAAAGCTATTTTATTTTATTTTTATTTTTATTTTGATTTGATTATATGAACATCAAATAGATGAAGGACTTAAGAGTAAAATATTTCATCTTTTTTAATATTAGGTAATCAATGTCCTACTGTAAGCTGGTTATTATAATAATAATATTATCTTCACACTTTCTAGACAGTCGCCAATTTCCATAAACCCGTACTTAAGTGTACGGTCAGAATTAAGTATGTCTTAGCAACTAAATATTATGCGAAACTTTGAGGCGATCAAAAGTAAGAGTACTCAGCTAATACTAAAGATATCATCCTAAGAATTAACACATGGATAAATGAGAATATGTTTTAGTGACTCTAGCGGGCAGATATTTGATTTTTGTAAATTTTCTCGATAAAAAATAGTTCCAAAGTTACCTCTAAAACTTGAGATTATTCCCATAGTTTGTTAGATTTAATGCTGTAATTTGGTTGATAAAATGTTTTAGGTAAGACGCAATGATTCTAGTGGACATTATTTTGATATCCGGTCCCCTTTTTATATAACAAGCCAAAATGGATTTTCTTGTTTTGCACTTACACTCATAAAAATTTTGAATAAGTTGAAGCGATATAATAGAACGATTTTTACTCAGAGCATATCACCTTTTAATGTGATTAAATTAAACGTAAAATATAGATATTGGTGCCTAATGTAAAGTAAGTCAAAGAATTTCAATGTTCGGTTATTTTTATGGCAGGTGTTACATTAGATTAAGCCAATCCCTTCATACTACTCGTAAAGAAAAATTAATAATATCTATTGTTCACACAATGCTCGACTTCATCTTCACTTAGTTAATGGCGATTTATGGAAATGTGCTGTCCCAAATTAACTTTTGGGATTCTCAATAGATTCCCCGTATAATGATTGTCGCCCAGTCAACCAGCTACCTCCCTTAATTAACTTTTCTTCCTTTCTATCAGATTGCGTCTCCTGGAAGGGAAAAATAAATTATGATATGAATTTAACCTTCTCAGACCTTTTGGTGTCACAACAATATTAAGTTTATTATTATCCTTCCCACGTTTTTTCCTTCCAGTTTAAGAAAGGATCGGATGGCAGGGAGATACACGTATTATCTATTCACTATATCTTGGCAGCCGGCGGAGGTTAGCTGCAAGTGGAGTTCAAGATTGTATTGTTGGTAGCCCTGATTGTCGAATCTTGTCATAACAGCTGTCAAAAGTCCGCAATATTCTCACATTGTACCTTTTACAAGTAAACTACACACAATGCCGAAAATATTACAGAGCAGCGCTAGAGAAATCATTTTAAAGGCAAGATAGTTTTGCGAGTTGAATAAAGAAAAAAATACACCGATAATCCATTTAAACCGCCATCGCCATCACAAGTTTGAAAAACAAAGTTGCCAGTTTATTCCAACAATCCAAAAATTGCTTAGTTTTTTTAAACAATAATTCTGAAATTAAATTCTACAACCCCGGGATTCCCACAGCAAACAGCCACGTTACTAATTATTATTTTTTTTTATTTTCTAAAATAAAACGATTTGTTTCCTCAATTTTTAACTCCCCACCTTTGATATTTAACTCGATTTTGACTCCAAGTGAACTTCATTGACGTGATCCCACTCTGATGAGAAATTTAGATAAGAGTATTAGACTTGATGTACGTGGGTTGTGATGCTTGTGTAGTGGAAGTGACATTGTAATGGAAATAGAAGTTGATTAATTATGGAAATATAACAATCTCATTTCCTTTACCTCAGTATTTAGGTATATTTACATAATAATAAGGTAAAATCCTATTTACTAAACAAAGCGGGACATTTTCAGTTTCAGAAAAAATATATAAAACACGGTATTGGTACTTGTACAGCCTGAATACCATTTTTCAGCATATTAAAGATCCTTTTAACCTCGTTTTTATGGAAAATACAATTTTTGTGGGCAAACTGACAAAAATATAAATATTTATATCATATTTTGGTTAATGTTAGACCAACGATGGCGAAGCTTTTGAGCTTGACGTGTTAAAATTACAAAAAAACGTAACAGCTGGTTCCGTGTCAAAATACTTACTTTGTTATATTTGGGGAAAGGGGGATTTATATATTGGTATGATATAAATTTTACTGAAAAAATGGGTTATAAATTGTTATATTTTACAAAGTAAATGAGGGCATATCTAGCAGCGCCGCATGCGAAAATTTTCTCCTAAACTATTTCTTTTGTATAATTGTTTATGAATTTGATCATTTATATGGGAGTGCAATTCTTATTTAATATCAATATCGTTCTGTTAGTCCGAGTAAAGGTGTGGATATACGGGGTCTCAGGAGACGCGCCTCCAGACACTGACAAAATGGCGTCAGTCTCTTCAGTGAAATACACGACGTGAGATTTTCGTCTCTAGAGACGGCATCTCTAGTGAAAATGGCCGACAATCGCCTCCTGTCATCAAATTCTAAAATACACGGGACTATCTCGAGACGCGAGACTTTGGTCTGTTGCTGCATTCATTCTATTAGTATTTTTGGCGCCATAATGGCGTTTGGTTTTGTGTACATACTCTAGTGTCATGTATTTACGAGTATTGTGATTAAAAAATATAATTATATACCGCTTTGAAATTATTTATCGATTCAGTAATGTACATATGTCGGTCGGTACTTTACTTACATGCGTCTGTGTATATTTCCTTTTCTGCGTTAGTAAATGAAATAGAATACTTAATTAGACCTTCTTTTAATGTACACCATTCCTATGACATCAGTGACATAAGCCAAAGAAAGTATCGGTATGCACTACATACCCGAAACCGTTGTGAGTAGCGAAATTTTGTTTCCTCCTTATGTTCCTTCGATGAATATTAAAGGGTGAAATGGTAACTACATAGTTTGCTATAAATGTTGTAGGACATGAAGGGAATAACAAAACACGTAATGTTAATGTATTTTTCACAACTGTATTCATATTTCAAATGCAAATGCAACTCTGTTATTAATCCGCCATTATTTAAAAATAATATTATAATTATAATCAACTAACAATTTTATTATTAACAATGTACTAATATCGTCACAATCGCAGGAATGTTTAAAATTATATATCAATACAAAAACCACGTGCCCACGTGCGCCAATCCAATTCAGTTGCAAACATCTCCAAGAGACCTCAGATTAAAATTGAACATGTCAAAAGACCGGAGACGCGTCCCCTGAGACGAAAATATGTAAAATACACGACGCGAGACTTGCGTGCGCAGACCGTCTCAGGAGGCGCGCGGTATCGAGAGATATCTCGCGTCTCCGATGTGTTTACACACAAGAGACCTGTCATTTTGGTATCCGGGAGGCCAAAATCTCTCGTGTGTATCTTCGCCTTAATAGAGGATTTTGGCTTGCAATAAGAGAAGTATTTCTGATTTTTTGATGTGTTATAAAGGTCAGTCTTGTGGTACAGAATCCAAGTTTGTGACGTTTCTCTTGTGCGTTCACCAGGGCAAGCCTAAAACCGTCGTAATTCCGGCCGTTTTTCAGTTTAATATCACCCAAAATGAGTTTGTCTGTCACCTTTGACACATTTGCCACCGATTAGCCATCTCTGTACTGCACATCACCAAATGAGCTGTTGTTTGTAAATCCTTATCGAGTCAATACAGAAACCCCAACATCCATAATGATCTTTGTATCACCAGATTACATTAAAATCGTATTAATGAACTCTTGAAACTAATTAATACCTTATATGATCCACTTCGCCACCAAATCAGTTCGTCATACAATATATATTCATTAAGATCAATAATCTGATAATGGATTATTAATTGATATTAATACAAGACAGTGGCGTAGGCATGGGCGTCGTCAGCTTCGGAGGTGGGGGGGGGGGGCAACCGGAATTCAAAACTTTGATATAGCACAAAAACACAAATAGCGCCGCAGACGAATTTTGTTTGTGAGACAAAATGCAGAAGGTCGTTATGTAGGTAGTTTTGTTTATTTTCTTGCAAAAGATGCAATAGCGGAAAAATAGTTTTTTTTTTTGTGAAATAATGGTTTTAAGAGATTTTCATGCTAATTTTAGAAAAATTATGATATGATAAAAAATTAGTAATAGTACCTAATGTGATTTTTATCATTTAGTATGAAAAGATATAAACCTATTCCAATCTATAGGGGGGAGCCGGGGAGGGGTAGGGGGGGGGTTGCCCCCCCCTACCAACGCCTACGGCCAATGTATTCATAAACATCAATAATATCATTAGCACATATTGAAGTGTTATTGTATTTGATGTCAATAATTCATTACTCTATTTGGGAGTGTTATGTAAAGTCAATTAATTTAGGTGAAATGGAAAGTGAAATATAATCCAAATGTATAATTGAATTTCTAATTTACTCCCTAATTTCAGTCATATCAATTCGTCAAATAATTCTTCAAATTTCATATTAATATCTCCACTTCTAAGAGTGAGGTCATAACGTGGCATTTATGTTTTTGTTATATTATGTAGATGTAGATGTTCTAGTTGTTTTTTGTTTCTTTCGGAAAGATAAGAAGACAACTATTATAACCAGGGTGATAAACATTAACCACAACACACATCATTTAATTAATTGTAGGAGAACATGAGACTCTAATCACCTTCTGGTGTCTTGTTGCTTCTAACATTAAACATTCGTATCATATCAACTCCTTACGTTACCTACCCAATGTACCTACCTCATATTATACCTACGTATCATATTTTATTATCTACGTAGACAGAATAGTTCAAGACAATCATAGAAAGGGAAAGGCAAACATCGAACCTGAAAAATGCAATCAAATTATAGTACGTATGGTTGGCGCAGTCGATTGAGACGGCAGTCTCTCGAGCGGGAGGTGCCAGGTTCAAACCCCGGCGCTGGCGATGTATTCCACACTTTGCGATACAGGCTTTTAGCATAATGCAACGTGAGCAGGAAAGCATTTGGGTTTATTTATGCAAGCCCAGAGCCTTTTTTATATAGAAAAGTATACTAGTGCAGTGGTCCCCAACCTTTTTGTCGCCGCGGACCGGTCAGCGTTTGATAATTTCACCGCGGCCCACTGAGGGTAGGGGGGTTACATTGGGGGGGGTATACACAGAAAAATATAAAAATTAAAAACAAACAGTAAAGAAAAATGTATTAAAATTAACAATAAACATAAAACAATAAATTGTGGTTCCTCATCATAAAGAACAAGGTCCCTCAGGAATATCTAAAACCTCAACCCTGTATTTATTATATTTATAGAGATCAGTGGCGTATATAGGTTTTGATTTCGGGGGGGGGGGGGCGAAAAAACTCCTCGGGGAGGCAATGAAAATTTTGACATAGACGTAGTAAAAAATCAGTAAAAGCGCCGCAGGCGAAATTTTTTCGTGAAGGTGCACTCAGAAAGGTTGCATTTTAGGTTGGCATTATAATTGATGGGTTAAAAATGCAACAAAAAAGAAGCGCCGCAGGCGAAATTTTTTTGAAAAACGGGTGAAGTGATGAACCTGGGATCATTCTATAGCAGATGGCACATCATTGTTTGACATTTTATTTATACGGCACTGATAGAGATTTATTTATTTATTTATTTTTATTTATTTTATTTTCTTAACGGAATCAAACAGTCACAACAACAAATAACATAAATTAACATATCACTTATAAACAGACCAACAAAGATTCCATATTTTACCTACAATATAACAAACACAAAAAATAAAAAAAATAAAAACAAAGAAGAAAACCTGCAGGTATGCATGAACTAAAAAATACGAATCTGAACACTAATAGATACAAGAGCAATGTGCAAGTGTGAATAAATAGAGAAAGTAAATCTGAATTAATTTCAATAGATACATAAATAAATAATTGGGATTGAGATACATATGGATATAATTAGATACTAGATGTATTAATGGACATAAAATCAAACACAAAAATCAATAATATTAATACTCAAAGATAGATAATAAATAGTGAATCCGAATAAAATAGAAATAGATATGTATATGATTGAGATATATATACAACATACATGGACATCTTTAAACATTGAAGTATGAATGGATATAAATCCAAACACAAAAATAGATAAAAACAGTATAACATAGTGTACAATGTGGATAAATAGTTGCAAATAAATTATGAATGAATCTAAATAGATATAATAAGTAATGGGATAAATATGCAAAGACGAAGACAAATATAAGTGTGAATAAGTAGTTATAAATAAATAATGAATGAACTTGAGTGCATGTAGATAAATAAACAAATAAATTAACTAATCAAATAGTACAAATAAATAAATTAACAATAGGATTGGAACATGCACAGGTATAGATATAGATAAATATAAGCTTGGTAAAATATTAATAGATATCAAATACAGCATACAGATGGGTCAAGAACGCTCAGCGACCACTGGGCCCATCAATGCTGCCGCAACACCCCTTCTAAACTCCTCTAGGTCCATGGCGAAAATTATATTACAGTTTTAAAAAAGATATTACAGTTTAATTGGAGCAATGTGCATCGGCTACATATCACAGGGAAGGAAAGGTTTTAAACGCGAGAAAGTAGGTACCGGTAAACAGATAGAAAAACGACATACACCTTCTCTCCACCGAAGATACATACATAGCTACTGATCAGGTACAGTGTAGATCAAGGGTGGCCAACCTTTTTTAGCAGCCGGGCCAGATTCTAAAAATGAGATTGCTTGCCGGGCCGCGCAACCAATTTTTTTAGTAGGTTTGTTTCGTGGGGGGGGGGGGGACAGAAATCAAAATATTGTTATAGCCTAAAATCGTGAAATAGCGCCGCAGTCGTTTTTTTTTTTGGGTAACTGGATGGAGAAGGTTCACAACAATATGTAATTACGTATGGAAAATGTTTTCTAATTGAAAAGATTACCTCAAATAGCGCCGCAGGCGAAATTTTTAAGGGAAAAATGGGTGAAGTGATGAATCTGATTGTCTTTCTACAGCAGGCAACACATACGGTTATATTGTAAGATGCTCACGACCCGGCTCCCTCAAAATTTGATTTTATATTTTTATTTTCTCACTGCTCCGCGGGCCGCATTTATACCCCCGGCGGGCCGCATGCGGCCCGCGGGCCGCGGGTTGGCCACCCTAGGTGTAGATGGTAACTTAGCGTGAAGGCATTTTTTACGGAATAATTATTTTAAGCTATATAATTGACGATTTTTTCAAAAAAATATTTTGATTTTATGGCAGGCGGCGCGGCCCATTACCATTTGGTCTACGGCCCAGTACTGGGCCGCGGACCATAGGTTGGGGACCACTGTACTAGTGGTTTGAGTACGCGATTGGTTGGAGCGCGCAGGAGGTGCCGAGTTCAAAGCTCTGCACTTCACAACACAAGCTTTTAGCTTATGCGAAGTGCTCAGTAAAGTATTTGGGTTTGTGTAAACAAGCAAAATCCTTTCTTTTTGTAGAAAAAAGCACTGCTTAGTGAGAAACGTATTGGCAGTACGCAGTTCCTTTCAACAAGTTATAATAGTTGGATTTAATTTATCTAGTAGCTATTATTCAACAGAACCCTGACAAAATGAATGATTAGATAATTGTAAAGGTTTAAAAAACTTCATCCATCAACGTTGTTTTGAAATAAGTCGGTAGTTGGTATAAGTCTTATTTATAAACAACAGTGGCATCCTATAAACGTTTATTGCAACAAGACATGGCGATCATTTTATTAAGACTACAGAGTTTGCATAAAAACTGGCGTAAAGATTTCAATGTAGCTTGGGGTTAGTTGGCAAAGATCGCTGCACTCCAGGAAGCGTGCCCCAGTGAACTAATGTTATAGTAACTATTTAACTATTACTTGTAATGTTAACGTATTTCTAAATTTTGTTCACTGAAATAAAAAAAATAACAAAATTGTATATAAGTACCTAACTACTTTTATTATTTAATGTTTTATTCGACTGTTTATTTTAGTTT